>JARQOD010000001.1:650526296-650652116 GCA_033576555.1 Oophaga sylvatica | reverse complement strand
TGGAAAGCCCCAATTCTAACTCCAACCCTAACCCCAACACACCCCCAACCCTTAATCCCAACCCTAACCATAACCTAATCACAACCTAATCCCAACACACCACTAACCCCAATACCAACCCTAACCCCAACACACCCCTAACCTAATCCTAACCCTAACCATAACCCTAACCACAACCCTAACCCTAATCTAACTCTAACCATAATGTTAATCCCAACCCTAACCCTAATCCCAACACTAATCCTAACACTAACCCAAACCCTAACCCTAAAACTTTAGCCCAACTCACTGTAGCCTAACCCTAACTCTAAAACTTTAGCCCAGCTCACTTTAGCCTAACCGTAACCCTAACCCTAAAACTTTAGCCCAACTCACTTTAGCCTAACTCTAACCCTAACCCTAAAACTTTAGCCCAACTAACCCTAAAAGGAAAATGGAAATAAATATATTTTCTTTATTTTATTATTTTTCCCTAACTAAGGGGGTGATAAAGGGGGGGTTTATTTACTATATTTTTATTTTGATCACTGTGATAACTTTTATCACAGTGACCAAAATGAACCAATAGGAAAAATCTTCCTATTGTTGCCGGGTGCTGGCCAGCAGATCTCGGCGGGCGCACTGCACATGCGCCCGCCATTTTCTAACCGGAAGAAGATGGCGGCGTCCACCGGAGGATGCAGAAAGGCCGAGGACCACCGGGAGGTATCGGGGAGTGGACCCTATTTATCTCTTCTCTGATGTACGATCACATCAGAGGAGAGAGAAATTAAATGGCACATCGGACTTTCTTTTTTGCAGTCGCCGTTATACGGTTAATAACGGCGATCACAACACCGACCCGAATCATGTTCTCTGGGGTCTGGGGTACCCCTGACAGCCAAAGACCCGGAGAAAATCCGACTCTGGGGGGCACTACAGGCTTTTTCCTCAGTGCCGTTAATTCACGGCGCTGTGGTTTAAGTACGCTTAACTACCACCGTTAAAAGGCGTATCAGTGGTCGTTAAGGGGTAAAAAGCATAGTAATCTTAGTGTATATAAACTTTTGACTTTGCAGTAAGTAATAAAAATGCCTTAAAACATTCTCTCTCTCTCATTAGTCTGGCATTTGGCAAATATTAATAATTATGGTAATCCTAATTAACCTAAAATGGGAAAGGTTTATTCTGATTTCATGTCAGATATAGAGACAAACATGGATATGTGTCTCTTTATATACAGTACAGATCAAAAGTTTGGACACACCTTCTCATTCAAAGATTTTTCTGTATTTTCATGCCTATGAAAATTGTAGAATCACACTGAAGGCATCAAAACTATGAATTAACACATGTGGAATTATACAATACACTTTACAAAAAAGTGTGAAACAACTGAAAATATGTCTTATATTCTAAGTTCTTCAAAGTAGCCACCTTTTGCTTTGATTACTGCTTTGCATGCAGAAAAGGTGAACGGCTGGACTCTACTTGCCTAGTTCCCACCGTGAAGCATGGAGGAGGTGGTGTGATGGTGTGGGGGTGCTTTGCTGGTGACACTGTTAATTATTCAAAATTGAAGCGGTGAGCGTTCCAGCTCACCCCAAACTATCTCGATTGGGTTCAGGTCTGGTGACTGTGGAGGCCAGGTCATCTGGCATAGCACCCCAACACTCTCCTTCTTGGTCAAATAGCCCTTACACAGTCTGGAGGTGTGTTTGGGGTCATTGTACTGTTAAAAAATAAATGATGGTCCAACTAAAAGCAAACCGGATGGAATAGCATGCTGCTGCAAGATGCTGTAGTAGCCATTCTGGTTCACTATGCCTTCAATTTTGAATAAATCCCCAACAGTGTCACCAGCAAAACCCCCCACACCATCACACCACCTCCTCCATGCTTCACGGTGGGAACCAGGCATGTAGAGTCCATCCGTTCACCTTTTCTGCGCGCAAAGCAGTAATCAAAGCAAAAGGTGGCTACTTTGAAGAACCTAGAATATAAGACATATTTTCAGTTGTTTCACACTTTTTTGTAAAGTGTAATGTATAATTCCACATGTGTTAATTCATAGTTTTGATGCCTTCAGTGTGATTCTACAATTTTCATAGTCGTAAAAATACAGAAAAATCTTTGAATGAGAAGGTGTGTCCAAACTTTTGGTCTGTACTGTAGTGTATGTAAACTTCTAGTTTCAACTGTATTTATATATAGTCGCCAGCTTGGGTATTAATATATATGTATGTAATATTGTAGACTTATGTGTAATAAATATTCTTTATTGATACATGGTTTTGTCTCAGTTAGTATATACTGCAAGGAACAGATAACGTTAAGGCATCACTAAGTTATACAGTCATGGCCAAAAGTTTTGAGAATGACACAAATATTCATTTTTACAAAGTCTACTGCTTCACTTTTTCTAATGGCAATTTGCATATACTCTAGAATGTTATAAAGAGTGATCAGCTTAACAGCAATTACTTGCAAAGTCAATATTTGGCTAGAAAATGAACTTTATCCCCCAAAACACATTTCAACATCATTGCAGCCCTGCCTTAAAAGGACCAGCTAACCTCTTTTCAGTGATTGCTCCATTAACACAGGTGTGGGTGTTGATGAGGACATGGCTGGAGATCAATCTGTCATGATTAACCCCTTCACCCCCAAGGGTGGTTTGCACGTTAATGACCGGGCCAATTTTTACAATTCTGACCACTGTCTCTTTATGAGGTTATAACTCTGGAACGCTTCAACGGATCTTCGCGATTCTGAGATTGTTTTCTCGTGACATATTGTACTTCATGTTAGTGGTAAAAATTTCTTCGATATAACTTGCGTTTATTTTTGAAAAAAACGCAAATATGGCGAAAATTTTTAAAATTTTGCAATTTTCAAACTTTGAATTTTTATTCCCTTAAAACAGAGAAATATATCACACAAAATAGTTAAGAAATAACATTTCCCACATGTCTACTTTACATCAGCACAATTTTGGAACCAAAATTTTTTTTTGTTAGGAAATTATAAGGGTTAAAAGTTGACCAGCGATTTCTCATTTTTACAGCAAAATTTACAAAGCCATTTTTTTTAGGGACCACCTCACATTTGAAGTCACTTTGAGGGGTCTATATGGCAGAAAATACCCAAAAGTGACACCATTCTAAAAACTGCACCCCTCAAGGTACTCAAAACCACATTCAAGAAGTTTATTAACCCTTCAGGTGCTTCACAGTAACTAAAGCAACGTGGAAGGAAAAAATGAATATTTTACTTTTTAGCCACAAAAATTATCTTTTACAAACTTTTTTTTTATTTTCACAAGGGTAAAAGGAGAAAATGGACAGATAAGGTTGTTATGCAATTTCTCCTGAGTACGCCAATACCCCATATGTGGGGGAAAACCACTGTTTGGGTACACGGCAGAGCTCGTAAGGGAAGGAGCGACGTTTGACTTTTTCAAACTAAAATTGGCTGGAATTTAGATTGGATGCCATGTCGCGTTTGGAGAGCCCCTGATGCGCCTAAACAGTGGAAACCCCCCACAAGTGACACCATTTTGGAAACTAGACCCCCTAAGGTACTTATCTAGATCTGTTGTGAGCACTTTGAACCCTCAAGTGTTTCACAAAAGTTTATAAAGCCTGGGTGTGAAAAAAAAAAAAATCAATTTTCCACAAAAATGATTTTTTAGTCCCAAATTTTTGAATTTTCCCAAGGAAATTGGACCTCAAAAGTTGTTGTCCAATTTGTCCTGAGTATGCTGATACCCCATATGTGGGGGGGGGAAACTGTTTGGGCGCACGGCAGGGCTTGGAAAGGAAGTAGTAACGTTTTGGAATGCAGACGTTAATGGGGGTCATGTTCCGTTTGTAGTGCCCCAGATGAGCCTAAACAGTGGAAACCCCCACAAGTGACCCCATTTTGGAAACTAGACCCCCTAAGGAACTTATCTAGATCTTTGGTGAGCACTTTGAACCCCCAAGTGCTTCACACAAGTTTATAATGCCGGGCATGAAAATAAAAAATCCTATTTTTTTCCCACAAAAATTATCTTTTAGTCACTAATTTTTTATTTTCCCAAGGGTAACAGGAGAAATTGGACCACATAAGTTGTTGTACAATTTGTCCTGAGTACGCCGATACCCCATATGTGGGGGGGAACCACTGTTTGGGCGCATGGCAGAGCTCGGAATGGAAGGAGCACCATTTGACTTTTTCCAACCAAAATTGGCTGGAATTGAGTTTGGATGCCATGTTGCATTTGGAGAGCCCCTGATGTGCCTAAACAGTTGAAACCCCCCACAAATGACCCCATTTGGGAAACTAGACCCCTAAGGAACTTATCTAGATTTTTGATGAGCAATTTGAACCCCAAAGTGCTTCACACAAGTTTATAACGTAGAGCCGTAAAATTTAAAAATCATATTTTTTCCACAAAAATGATCTTTTCACCCCAATTTTTATTTTTCCAAGGGTAACAAGACTCCAAAAGTTATTGTGCAATTTGTCCTGAGTGCGCTGATACCCCATATGTGGGGGTAAACCACTATTTGGGTGCATGGCAGAGTTTGGAAGGGAAGGAGCGCCGTCTGACTTTTTCAACGCAGAATTGGCTGGACGCCATGTCGTGTTTGGAGAGCTCCTGATCTGCCTAAACAGTGGAAACCCCCATAAATGACACCATTTTGGAAACTAGACCCTCAAGGAACTTATCTAGATGTGTGTTGAGAACTTTGAACCCCAGGTGTTTCACTAAAGTTTATAACGTACAGCCGTAAAATAAAAAATCTTTTTTTCTTTTTACAAAAATGATTTTTTCGCCCCAATATTTTATTTTCACAAGGGTAACAGGAGAAATTGGACCCCAAAAGTTGTTGCCCAATTTGTCCTGAGTACGCTGATACCCAATATGTGGGAGAAAACTACTGTATGGGTACACGTTGGGGCTCGGAAGGGAAGTAGTGACGTTTTGGATTGCAGACTTTGATGGAATGGTCTGGGGGCGTCATGTCGCATTTGGAGAGCCCCTGATGCGCCTAAACAGTGGAAATCCCCAACAAGTGACCCCATTTTGGAAAATAGACCCCACAAGGAACTTATCTAGGTGTTGGGTGAGCGCTATGAAGCCCCAAGTGCTTCACAGAAGTTTATAATGTACAGCCGTAAAAACAAAAAAATAATTTTTTTTGTACAAAAATGATATTTTCGCCCCAGTTTTTTATTTTCCCAAGGGTAACAGAAGAAATAGGACAAATTGCACAATAACTCTTGGGGTCCAGAGTACGCTGATACCCCATATGTGGGGATAAACTACTGTTTGGATGCATGGCAGAGCTCAGAAGTGAAGGAGCACCGTTTGACTTTTTCAACGCAGAATTGGCTGGAATTGAGATCAGACGCCATGTCACATTTGGAGAGCCCCTGATGTGCCTAAACAGTGGAAACCCCCCAATTCTAACTCCAACCCTAACCCCAACACACCCCTAACCCTAGTCCCAACCCTAACCACAAACCTAATTCTAACACACCCTAATCCCAACCCTAACCCTAATCCTAACTTTAGCGCCAACCCTAACCCTAACTTTAGCCGCAACCCTAACCCTAACCCTAATGGGAAAATGGAAATAAATACATTTTTTTAATTTTATTATTTTTCCCTAACTAAGGGGGTGATAAAGGGGGGTTTGATTTACTATTTATAGCGGGTTTTTATGATTGGCAGCTGTCACGCTAAAAGACGCTTTTTATTGCAAAAATAGTTTTTTGCATCGCCACATTTTGAGAGCTATAATTTTTGCATATTTTGGCCCACAGAGTCATGTGAGGTCTTTTTTACGAGTTGACGTTTTTATTTGTACCATTTTTGAGCAGGTGACATTTTTTGATCGCTTTTTATTTCGATTTTTGGGAGGTTAGAATGAACAAAAATCAGCAATTCATGAATTTCTTTGGGGGAGGCGTTTTTATTGTTCCGCGTGTGGTAAAATTGATAAAGCAGTTTTATTCTTCGGGTCAGTATGATTATGGCGATACCTCATTTATATAATTTTTTTATGTTTTGGCGATTTTATAGAATAAAAACAATTTTATATAAAAAATAATTATTTTTGCATCGCTTTATTCTGTGAGCTATAACTTTTTTATTTTTCGCTGATGATGCTGTATAGCGGCTCATTTTTGCGGGACAAGATGACGTTTTCAGCGGTACCATGTTCATTTATATCGGTCTTTTTGATCGCGCGTTATTCCACTTTTTGTTCGGCGGTATGATGATAAAGCATTGATTTTTTGCTTCGCTTTTTTTTTTTTTTTTAAGGGGTTCACTAAAGGGGTTAACTAGTGGGACAGTTTTATAGGGGGGGTCGTTACGGACGCGGCGATACCAAATATGTGTACTTTTATTGTTTTGGTTTTTTTATTTACAGGAAGAAATGAATTTATTGGGGAATATTTTTTTTTTTAAATTTATTTTGGATTTTTTTTTATAACATGTTTATTTTTATTTTTTTAACTTTTTTACTTTGTCCCAGGGTGGGACATCACTGTATTTTATCAAATCGCTGGTGTGACAGTGTGCACAGCACACTGTCACACCAGCGATCGCTCAGGCAGTGCAGCAGGCTTCTCAGTGCCTGCTCTCAGCAGGCACTGAGGAAGCCGCCTCCCTCCAGGACCCCGGCGCCATCTTGGATACAGGTCCTGGGAGGGAGGAAGCCCTCAGAACAGCGCGATCACATCGCGCTGGTCTGAGGGTCTCAGGGGGGCGCGCAGGGAGCCCCCACCCTGCGCGATCCTCCCCTGTGCCCCTGTGCCCCCAGTACACCGCGATCATGTTTGATTGCGGTGTGCTAGGGGTTAATGTGCCGGGAGCGGTCCGTGACCGCTCCTGACACACAGTCACGGGTGTCAGCTGTGATAATCAGCTGACACCCGGAGGCGATTAGCTGCGCTCCCCTCAGGAGCGCAGCTGATCGCCTATGACGTACTATCCCGTCCATGGGCAGAATGGCACGGGTTTTATGGACGGGATAGTACGTCTAATGTCAGAGAGGGGTTAAGTAAGAATGACACCACTGGACACTTTAAAAGGAGGCTGGTGCTTGGCATCATTGTTTCTCTTCTGTTAACCATGGTTATCTCTAAAGAAACACGTGCAGTCATCATTGCAATGCACAAAAATGGCCTAACAGGGAAGAGTATCGCAGCTAGAAAGATTGCACCTCAGTCAACAATCTATCGCATCATCAAGAACTTCAAGGAGAGAGGTTCCATTGTTGCCAAAAAGGCTCCAGGGCGCCCAAGAAAGACCAGCAAGCGCCAGGACCATCTCTTAAAAGTGTTTCAGCTGCGGGATCGGGCTACCAGCAGAGCAGAGCTTGCTCAGAAATGGCAGCAGGCAGGTGTGAGTGCATCTGCACGCACTGTGAGGCGGAGACTCTTGGAGCAAGGCCTGGTCTCAAGCAGGGCAGCAAAGAAGTCACTTCTCTCCAGAAAAAACATCATGGACAGACTGATATTCTGCAAAAGGTACAGGCAGTGGACTGCTGAGGACTGGGGTAAAGTTATTTTCTCTGATGAATCCCCTTTTCGATTGTTTGGGACATCAGGAAAAGGCCTCATTCGGAGAAGACAAGGTGAGCGCTACCACCAGTCTTGTCTCATGCCAACTGTTAAGCATCCTGAAACCATTCATGTGTGGGGTTGCTTCTCAGCCAAGGGAATCGGCTCTCTCACAGTCTTGCCTAAAAACACAGCCATGAATAAAGAATGGTACCAGAATGTCCTCCAAGAGCAACTTCTCCCAACCCTCCAAGAGCAGTTTGGCGATCAACAATGCCTTTTCCAGCATGATGGAGCACCTTGCCATACAGCAAAGGTGATAACTAAATGGCTCAGGGAACAAAACATAGAGATTTTGGGTCCATGGCCTGGAAACTCCCCAGATCTTAATCGCATTGAGAACTTGTGGTCAATCATCAAGAGACGGGTGGACAAACAAAAACCTAAAAATTCTGACAAAATGAAAGCATTGATTGTGCAAGAATGGACTGCTATCAGTCAGGATTTGGTCCAGAAGTTGATTGAGAGCATGCCAGGGAGAATTGCAGAGGTCCTGAAGAAGAAGGGTCAACACTGCAAATATTGACTTGCTGCATTAACTCATTCTAACTGTCAATATAAGCTTTTGTTACTCATATGTTTGCAATTATATTTCTGTCTGTGATAAAAACATCTGTCAAACACACACACATAAAAACCAGAGGGCAGCAGATCATGTGAAAATATAATATTTGTGTCATTCTCAAAACTTTTGGCCATGACTGTATATTAATTGTTACTAGTCAAAGCTGACATTAATAATTTATATCGGACTGCTCATAAGATGCTTGAAAACATACTGGCTAAATACTTCAAAGAATGGACATACATATTGCTATCTGACTTTCATTTGTTCATTTTCATAGATTTTTGATTTATTATTACTTTTGTCAGATTCAAGTTAGTTTTGTCACCATTGTGGGTTTTTCTGTCATTAAACGAGTGGTACCAACAATTTTGACCACATGTGTACTTTACAATACAAGTGAATGGGAAGACTAAAAGAGATACCCAGCATCTTTTTGAGCATTTTGACAAAGATTTTGCTTCAAAATTCATTAGCGTTTTTTTCACTGTGGTATAAAGATAAAAAAAAAATCATCTGGAAAATGTCAGTAAAAAAGACTCCACAAACATGCAGAAAAAAACTAAAAAACTGTTGTAAACATTGCAAAAGCATTCAGGAAACTACCAAAAATGTTAAAAAAAGAGGCTTCAGGATTAAAAAAAACACCAAAGAAAAATAGCGTGTCCTGAACCACCTTCCTGCTGAAAAACATGTCCTTCGTTCGTCTGCCTGAAAAAATATTTTGTGCACATGCTCTTAGAGCGTTTCGTTCAAGGGAGGAGGGACCCATTTTATTATATATGAGATGTTGAAAATAATTTAATCTTTGCTTTTACTTATATTATTGAAATCATTACCATGGAAACTCACTTTCCTTCAGATTATGCAAATAAAAAAAAATACATAGATCATTTTTCTTTTGAAATAATAAAACATTTTCAGCAAAAAATCTTAAATATACATTTCATTAGTATGTATGGTTGATGCCAATTATTATAAATAGTGGTGTATTAATTATAGTGTGTAAGGCATGAAATGAAGACTCCAAACCAGGAATGAAATTTTCAGATGTAAGTGGGAGATTAAAGTTGGTTCTAATAATATACATTACCATCTGTACTATGTTCTTGGGGTAGTGAGTGTTTTACATCTACTACAAAATCAACTTTTAGTGAATGTAAACCAATTCTGTCCTGCCCTGTATACTATATATTAAAGTCCGCAAGTTATATAGAGAAATAAATGACAGACTCAAATTCTGCTGAATACAACGGAATGAGAAAAAAATTCACAGGACCCTGGTACTGCAGACACGTCGGTAGTCCGAAGCCGTCAGAACCTCCTCCTACCTGCCAGCTTCCATAGTGCCTTTTCTGATTACTTAACCAAAAGGAGGCCAATTTATAAACACTCATCCATATATAATTAATCAAATACCCCAAAAAAATATATGAAAAACAGAGCCAATTTGTAGAAAAATGCAAAAGCAATTTTATTGAGTTACAAAGAAATTTTTAAAAAAGAAGTTGACAATCATTATACAAAATATTAATGACAAAAGAGAAGGCAAAAAAACCCTAGATACCGTTATTCAGAAAAATGAATGCATAGAGTCATATATCACAAGATGTTTGGTATAATGTCAGGACAAATAAATATAACGATGCTGTGACATAAATATTCAGAACTGTCCATCAAAAAATAAAAAATAATAAAAGATAAAGTGCACAGTGCACATCATAAAGAAATGATAAATTTTTATTATCCTATCAGTATAGAAATTATCAAAAAGTGCATAATGCAGAAAAGAAAAAAATATTAGTAGTGCTCAAGTGAACAATTTATAGTTTAAGGAAGCAAAACTGCACTAAATACTGAAAAAATATATATAGACAGACAGTTTTGATATATTACCACAGCATCCTATAGTAGTACATCCAACATGGATGTGAATGTAGGAAGATAAAAAACCTATATCAGCATACAGGAATTATATATACACATGGATGTATACATATACATGTATATTAGGACCAGGCAGAAGCCTATAACCTATAAGCCAATATCAATATATATATCAAAAAAATGCGCATGTAAAAACCATACAGATGTATATAGGCATCAATCAATACGCAAGGTAACCCATGCATGGTTCAAAGCGTAGCCGATTGTCATACTTACCTTGCGTATTGATTGATGCCTATATACATCTGTATGGTTTTTACATGCGCATTTTTTTTATATATATATTGATATTGGTTTATAGGTTATAGGCTTCTGCCTGGTCCTAATATACATGTATATGTATACATCCATGTGTATATATAATTCCTGTATGCTGATATAGGTTTTTTATCTTCCTACATTCACATCCATGTTGGATGTACTACTATAGGATGCTGTGGTAATATATCAAAACTGTCTGTCTATATATATTTTTTCAGTATTTAGTGCAGTTTTGCTTCCTTAAACTATAAATTGTTCACTTGAGTACTACTAATATTTTTTTCTTTTCTGCATTATGCACTTTTTGATAATTTCTATACTGATAGGATAATAAAAATGTATCATTTCTTTATGATGTGCACTGTGCACTTTATCTTTTATTATTTTTTATTTTTTGATGGACAGTTCTGAATATTTATGTCACAGCATCGTTATATTTATTTGTCCTGACATTATACCAAACATCTTGTGATATATGACTCTATGCATTCATTTTTCTGAATAACGGTATCTAGGGTTTTTTTGCTTCTCTTTTGTCATTAATATTTTGTATAATGAACTTCTTTTTAAAAATTTCTTTGTAACTCAATAAAATTGCTTTTGCATTTTTCTACAAATTGGCTCTGTTTTTCATTTACCTTTTCTGATTAGTAGTCCCAGCATGACATAATTGTTGTGGCATGGCATCTAGCCAGGCCTATAATCAGAAGAGGTCCTGGGGATGTTGGCAGGTAGGCTCTGGTCTGGTGGCCATAAACTACCGATGTGGCTACTGTACCAGGGTCCCTACAAATCTTTTTGTTGATCAACTCATTTATATGTTTACCTGATTCATATTTAAAGGGGTTGTCTGGCCTTAGGCTACAAATCTGCAGTCACTTTATATGACTGCAGACTTGTGAATCAGAACTGAGTGGTGTGAGGATTCTCCGGAGCCGGGAGCAGCAGGCGCATGACCGCAAGTATGCGATTTGTATACATGTGGTAACTTGCCAACTAGACATGCACGGCCTCGCTCAATGCAAGTGTATTGAGCGAGGCCAGACATGTCTAGTAGGAATGTGGCTGAAATTATCTAAATTGCATGCTTGTAGTCACATCGCCGTCCATTCCCTGCACTGGCACCGGAGGATCCTCACAGAGTGCAGTGCACCCACTGTGAGGATTCACAAGTCTGCAGTCATATTGAGTGACTGCAGACTTGTACCCTAAGGCCGGACAATTCCTTTAAAGAAGTATTCTCTATTTTTCCTATTTTCTAGAGCAGTAATGTAGTTGAACTTTAATATATTTTATGTTTGCATGTTATAGCGCTACAGAGTGCAACTTTATTTTGTAAGTTATGTACAGAGGTGGCTACTCTTAGTAAGCACCTGTACACACCTGATATCTATTTGGAAGTGATGGTCAGCCTTTTGATATGTGAACTCCTTTAAAGACACCGGTCATATATACTGGACATGTGACCGCTTTTTTGTAAATGAACGCTAAAGAACATATACATCCATGTAGTATGCATGAAGCAGTATGGTATGCACTTGCTGAAGTCAAGTCTTATATTTGGTGTATATGTCGGAAACATTGTCCGCGTATACGCTAGACATAGACAGTAAACACAAGTAAATTGATATATAATATATTATGTAAGAAAGATTAGATATAAAGGTTTTGCCACAGGGACGCCATTGTCAAAAGCAAAATAAGTTTTCTGCAGTTTCTGGGGATGTGCTGTGACTCTGAAGGTCCACTTAGAAGGCCTGATTCCTGCCCATAATAAACGTGCGCCTATCGATTATTTACAAGTTGATCAGCTCTTATTTATTACATTGTCTGGGGACAAAATTATCATTAATACTACTATTCTGTTGCCCCTCAAAGTGCACACTATTGACAGAACTTCTCCTGTTTATACTCAGCACTTTGCTGATTACAACATTGATTTAAAGGTGTATTCCCATCTTCAAGATCCTATCCCAAAACGTAGTAGGTGTAATAATAATAATGTTAGCAAACACCTCCAGTTAGAAATGTAGTATAGTTCTTCTGATTCGCTATGTTGCTTACCTCATATGAAGGGCACTGCAGTAGCTTAGGTATTCATTGTTATGACCACTCAGAGAGTGACAGTTAGTGGTTGTAACCATGGATACCTAAGTTACTGCAATGCCCTGCACATGGGGTAAGCAACATAGCGAATCAGAAGAACTATACTACATTTCTAACTGGAGGTGTTTGCTAATATTATTATTATTACACCTACTACATATTTTGATAGAATTTGGAGATGGGAATACCACTTTAAAGACCCGGATGAATGATCCAATAAGCCGACAACAAGCATTTTGCTAGTTCTTCAGCTGATCGGAGGCATGTTTACATGAATGTTTACCTGATTATTTGGAATGTGTTCCTATCAACGCTGCTCGTTTGTTGATTATCGGTTGTGTAAAAGGGCCTTTACACAGTGTCAATTATTTAGGTTTCCATAATTGTTTTATAGTTGGTGTGTTTGTTTTTAAATATATTTTTAAAAAAATGGCAATTAAATATTTATATATAGACAAAGGCAGACAGTCGGATAGATAGAAAAAGCAGCACAAGTGCAAGAACATTGTGGGTGGAAGACTTCAGGTTTAAACTTCAAATTAGCTTAAGCCTAAACTTAATCTGACTTTCATTCGCCCATGTACAAAGCAACATTTCACCCAAGTGTGTACAGGCATTTCTCAAGTTTGGGAAAGACCTGTCCACTAATGGTCAAAACATTAATTAATTAACATTAATTTTTAGAATTTAAAAGAGGTTGTCTCAAGATTCAACATGAATCTTCAGGAGAACACCACCAGGCCCCCAGCTTCCCGCTTTGCTGGAGGGGGGTACGTCGTAAAGGCTGACAGTTTGCACCAGTGCACTACTGGTCCAAACTGGTCTCTCTCCCATCTCCGGGAAAACAATGTGATCTGTAATCCGAAATTGGATAGGCATGATCGACATCTTCCCAGACCATCAGTTGCCAAATGCAGCCATACTCCTTTAATTGTTGGTCGAACCAGTCGATATCGGCGGGTTCGCCCAACATTAGTCTAATGTGTATAGGGGCCTTTACTTCTTTCTTCTGCACATGGATGGTCGTCAATAGACCTGATTCCAGTCACAATCACATACATATTGACACAGACAAGCCCAAGCTAATGTGCTGTGAGGGGATTATTCAATCTAAACACTGTACTGTATGAAGCCATTCTCTCTTCTTAAATTGTAAGAAATGTACTTCAAGTAGGCAGATACTGTGGGCAGAAGGTGGAGAATAAAAAAGGATTATATGACTTATATTACACATTAGTGCTCATTGTCATTCTAATGAGTATTTCCCCATGTATTGTCACTACATCTGCAGATAACTATTGTATGGTGCGTTCTTGTTTCAACAAGTGAAGGTTATATAGGCCTTTGAATAATGCTAAGGGCAGGTTTGTATCCACTGGGCATTAACCTTGTATGTTCCTATTGAATGACTGCAAGGTAGAAAATACTTTAAGGGAAGTTGTCACCTTTTCGATATACAAAGAATGCGCTTTATTTGCAGAAACCAATATGCCCCTTTAATTAGCGATGGTGAGGGAATGAATATAACACTAGTAGGCAATGTGAAATGGCATAGCTTTGTAAACTTACTTATGAAGTTTTCAGCGTTACGAGTGTCAAGAGTATGGATTGTACTTGTATGCTTTGTGTATAGATTGCCTGCATAATTGACTTTTGCACCGGATTATGTAAAACCACCAGGTATTAGCATTTAATTACATTGCATATCCAATTTATAGCAGCATATGGCAACGGTTAGAAAGATAAGAAAGATTTCAGCACCTCTCACTACATCCACTTATAGGCAATCATATACGTAGTTGTGTTAGACTGATGTTGTAACTCTTGCTTAAGTAAATGAATGCACATTATTACTTATGGAAATAATAAATATAAAATATATACCTTTTAAATAACTACAATAATATGAAGTCTAGACATCCACCCTGATAGACAACTATTTAATCGTATTTCCATAGCTTTTCAGTATGAGCCTAAAAAAAATAATCATTTTAGAATATAACCAGCAAACCACTTACTCCCCCCTTCACATCCTTCCAACCCCTTCCTCAAAATGAACATGTCACCTCCATGCTGCATCCAGTTTCTGTGTGTCTCAATGTCATGGTCTTGGCATGTTCCTGCTGCTGTAACTTCATCTAGATTGTTTTTCAGCCGCATCTAAAAGTGCCAGAGTTGTATGGGAGAGGAGTCACTAATAGTGTCACACAAACGCACACACAAAAATGTAGCAAACTATTAAAAGAACAATAACAATTCTGCAAACAAGGTAAATGAAACACTGCATATACTTACAATGCTTGAACTACGCAGTATACCCATTATAATTGGAAGCTTCATTTAGAATTCAAGCCACAGCCTAATGTAGGGCTAGACCATTCCCAGGAGCCACGTAGTCAATGCACCTTGAAGGGAATCTGTCAAAGGGATCAACCCTCCTAAGCCGTCTATATGGGCATAAAGGTCATAGGAAGCTGAATAAAGCGATTCCTTGATATCTGCGATTCAATGTTTTATCCCAGAGAAATCTATGTTTTTCTTCTTATGCAAATTAGCTGGTAAGATCTATGGGTGGGACATAGATCTACCTGAGAGTCTGCCTCCAGAGCTAATTTTAGATGAAAGGGGGCGTTACCAGAAATGTGGATTTCTCTGTAATAAAACATCGGGTAGCCGATATCATTTTGTTCAGCTTCCTATGACCTACACGCCCATATAGACAGCTTACGAGGGTTGATCCTTCTGACTAATTCCCTTGAAATTTTCTCATCGGTGGGTACTCTCTTGGGTTGTATTCTGACAATATTAATAACTGCTTGGTTATTACAAAATTGAGTCTGTTTCCTGAAGTGGCATAACTGGTCTCAAAGTCTACAGAATTTGTTATATCTATGATCTAAAGTTTTATATAGATAATATAAACATATTACAATTTTATTTATGTGAATGCCAGCATATGAGTATTTAATAATGGAAGAGTTTCTATGTGTAGTGTAAATTATCACCTGTCTGTGAAAGTGGCAGGGACCTGATATGTGACATCTGATATGTTTCTGACTTTTGACCTCTTATTAAAAAGTAATGAGCTTAAATACGGAAACTAAGTCCATACAAAGGTTCCTAGAGGGTCTAGTCACAGTGACAATTCATTGCAACTGGATCTATGAGGCGTATGATCCTTATTCTCTCCAATTGACTTCTACTGGGTGTAACAAGGGTTGTGTTACATTTTTATCTAGACACATATGTATATTTACTTATAGATACATAATACAACCTAAAAAATAATATATATATTGTATTTCTTTCTAGAGTAGTGTAGCATAACACTATTCTGTTCTGAAAAAGCAACCCAGCCCTGATGAAAAAAAGTATCTATTAAAGCACAATCAACACAAAAGTAAAACAAAAATTGGAATATTAAATGTTAGGAAAAAAACATAAAAACCAATATAAACAAATAAAAGCACTTATATCATTATCTCTCATTATAATGTCCCCTCATTACTCCATTTGGAAATGGCTTTGATGGCGATGACATAACTTGCTGATAAACATTATTTACTCAAACTATGAATATCATTTATCACATGTCTTGAGGAAAGATGTGCAGTGAACAGATGGTCATTTTTAACCATTTAACTATTGGACCTACCTACATATCAAATACATTGTACTACACTGCAAATTAGAATTTAGCGTTCATACATACAGCTTCAACCAGATACAATATTTCTACAAATGACAAAGCCAGATATATTTAAAACATACATTATTTCGAACACTATGGACTTTTTTTCCCCAAAAGTTTGCACGATAGCTTTCCAAATAGGAACATATTCCTAAAGATTTACAGTAGATGCATGTAACACTACCATGTTTTTGGTTAAAAATCCAATGTCTTATATTTGTTGTGTTCCAAGTTGACAGCTATAACTAAATCTACCATAACCATACTAGCGAAAGAGCTAGTTACTTTCTTAATGACATCAGCACATATACTTTAACTTAAATGGTATTTAACGGTAGATCAATGAGGGATCAGGTCATATGCTGTCCATAAAAATCTACAAAGAGGTGAGTACTAGAATGTTGAAAACAGACACAGGTAGTGACAGATTCAGATATGGCGCTGCTGTATAGTAATTTTCATTCTCACCCAGTGTTTGATTCACAGTTACACTGCTGAGTACTGCTTCATAACATTCTGCATGCAGATATCTTACAAAAAGAAAGGGGATCAGAATTTCCACTTTTCTGTTTATGCAATGTATTTCAGACATGATAGTAGATAGTTTCTAATCTTCTCATAAAAAACTGACAATTAGAGATGGAGCCTGCAAGTAGGAAAACTACCATAAACAAGTCACAAAATAGCCTGAAATGGGGTTATTCCGCATGTACACATGTGACAGCTTATTCTGAAAAGGCACCTAAAACAACTTTCATTCACGTTAGGGTTCAATTAGGGTAAAAATTGTGGTATACTTCATTCAATTCACAAGACAAACATTTATTCACTAGTCTCAGTTCATGTTTCACAGTTTACAAGAAAAGAATTAGCTATTCATGTCTCACACAATGAAAGCAATAAGAGGACGACACTTTCACTGTCATGCATTGCTATGGAAATCTTGTGGAAAACTTGGCACTCAGGTAAAGGCTGTAAGCAGATCATTTTATTTTGTGTAGGCAATCCAAAAATATAGAAACGTTTTGGTCCTACAATGACCTTCATCAGTCAGACAGATTGCAGTGTGCACAGGGTTAGAGGCAGAAACGGATGCTCAAGATCAGCAGCACATGCTGCAGCAGTGTGTGGCGTAGGATAGGATCCTACTTGGGCACCATCCACAGGAGTGCTGTAATTACCAATTTTGATGAATTGATAGGGAGTCCTAAGAAAAGAAATAAGTCTCCAGGTTATTGGTGACAGGAAAAGTAGCCATAAACGAATCAATAAAGCCAACAGCTTCATCTGGATCCAGAAAACTCAGGTGAGCACAAAGCTCAGCTTTCAAGTGCAACACTCCACATGGTTACAGGGCACATGTCAGCTCCTCAGCCCCTCCTAAACTGCCAGCATAATTCTATGTCTATTCTTGGAATATACAAGGTCCTGTATATGCCATACACTACTTTATAAATCTGAAAATTTAAGATATAAATCTGGCTTACAGTATACAAATTAGTTTGGTTGGGGTGTTGATTTCCTCTGGACTAATGTCGCCCAGGGAGGCATGATAGCATCCACTACAGAGGCAACAACACGATTAGGGCTCAGCAGGTTTCACACATGAACTCGCGATATCTGCCTTCCTGGTCCCACGGAATGAAGCCAGCAGTAAGATCCCCGGCTTTATCAGAACACTCCTCATGCCCACAGGAGAATTGGTGACTTTTCCTGCTTCACTATGTTTGGCTGTAAAACAGAATCCACGACACTAACACCTACCAGGGCTTGCCCAGTGCACTGATGAAGCCGGGGAACATATACCCAGCCTTATTGCGCATGACCAGAAATGCAGAACATCGCATTCATGCATGACAGTTAATTAGCCCTGATGCTGACATCGCTTGTGTAGTGGATGTTGTCATGCCTCCACTTGATGGATTACAAGATCCGAGGCAGGATTAGTCTGAGGGAATCAACACCCAGTCAGATTTGTCCATATTAATTTCATACCACGACTTTTCGAACTTAGTGTATGGCACGTAAAGGCTATTTTTATAGTCCATGAATATACTTACAATGTACAAAGTTATGGTGGCATTTTGGGAGGGATGAGGTGCGACAGGTTACCTTTAATATAATTTAGGATTTAGAAGCATAATAATTTCTGATGGTGGCTTTGAAGCTGTACCTTACCTCCCCTCATTGAACTATAATATTAATATAAAGTTTACAACTTGTGTTATTCCCATATTCAATATGGGCGTAATTGATTCTAGGTCTGTATAACAAAAGGTAGGGTTAACAAAACAGCCAAAGCATAGATATGATACACTGTTTGACAAACTCCCAGAGAAATTATTGGGAATCACTGAAATATAGAATCAAGTGAACTACGCTGGTAGCACAGCACCCAAGATCCTGTAACAGCGTAGTTTGCTGCGCTTGCTGCTTACGTAACACCAATTTATCATTATGAGATTATGCAAACCGCTTAAGGAAGCTACACGCGTATCTTTACTCATAACGTCACCTCTGGACCTAGAAGCTGTTATTCCATTTAGGCCATGAAAGACAGAGATGGGCATAATCCAATAAAAAAACTCACCTTGGTGGGGAACAGGTAATGATGGCATGATGGCATTGACACGGGACTGTTGGCATTGGCTTATTGGAAGAAGTATAATGTTTTAGGCCTTTTTTGTAATTTAAACACAGAAGTTTATAGAAAAAAAATCTGTGGAGCTGAAAACCTAATTTCATATCATGGCTCAACCATAACATATTATAAGTGGTCGTTTTATACTATTTTCCTTTCAGTCAACACAAAATAGGTTTTTCCCCTACCGTTGCAAAACATTACCGGAAACAAATTATTAAGTATACCCATGACTATTGAAAATTGACCGCTTTTACTTAATGTGGATAATTTTACTATTTATTTTTTAAATAGTTGATTTTTATTTTAATGTGGATTATTTTGGAATGTATTATTTCTATACTATCAATACCAAATTATGTTAATTGTGACTCTCCACGGAACAGCTTTAAGGATATAAGCCACAGACAGCAAAAAAAAATCATTTAAATGAAAGAAATATTACCATGGGATGCTAGTATGGCACATTCATTCATTTCTCATACAACCCTATCTCGTACATGTATTTTCAATATAAACAATAGCAGGAATGCGGCTTTATTCTCCACTGGCACAGTAAATCACACAAATAATTAGCTCATTGCTCCTGACAACAAGAGGCTCACTTACTTTCCATCATCCAAGGAAAGGTAATAGGTCAGCCAGCTAAAAGCACCTAGATTTAAACATATTAGCCTAGTTACCATCATTACTTGCCATCTCTTTGTTAGGAATAATTAAAAAATTGGTTTGACAATTCAGGGTGAGCATTTTAATGGAGATACATTTATTGAATGTCACAATCCTTAGCTTACAGTAAAACAATGTTAGCCTTCATTTTTATCTACTAATCACAGCTTCATTCTTTATAGAAGTATTTCCTTTAATGTAAAGTCCAAATTTATAATTTTCGTATTGGATTTCCTAAACTGTAATTACAAGTTCTTGCCATTTATTTTATTTCCGCAGTGAATACATTTAAGGTGTTGTCTGCTTTGACCTGGCAGGAAGTCTTTAATTCTCCAGCAGCGCTGCCACAGGGGATACAAAGGATTACACATTTCTAATTAAAATCAATGGCCATCCCTTGTAATGCACAGGCGTGCTGTGTCCTCTGGCGCGAGATGCTCTTTGTATCTGATCTGTACTCTGGATGAGAGATGAGGGTTCTGAACGTGGGACCCCCCTCAATTACAGAGATTTCTCGAATAGCGTTTTCAAATTTGCATTTTCAAGTGTATAATTTCATATACCAAGGCAACTGGAGAAAAATATCAAGAAAAAAAGTGGACACAATAGAAAAGAAAGAAGGAAATATAGATTTCTAGCCCAATGGACTTTCCTAAGACGTCCAAATTTACTTCCCACAACTCTAAATTTTGTAAACTGAATTTATAGAAACCTTCTAAAATGTGATTTTCATACAAGAGATATTTTACTCCAGATTGTTGGATTGATTCCATTTTCTAAATATTCGTTTAAGACAGGTGTCATTGATATGGACGAATGTGAAAACTAATCTCAAAGTTATATTCTTTGTCCCTATAAATAATAAGTTAGAGTCTAGATGGTAAGGAAAATGTACTGTTAATTTATTAAGGCAGCCCTCCTAAAGCCAAAATTGATGATAGATTAAATTGAAATCCAAATATCTCTCTTCATGCTGTCAGTGGTCCAGGATTTTGAGATGAGCTGTTGTTTAGTGGGATCCTTACAAACTCTATTCTTTTATGTTCTTGTAACCCTTTTCTGCCCCACACCACGTCTGTGCTCTTGTAACAGGATAGAGATGGTTGAAATCTGAGTAATGGCGTTATTACTATTATCTTTAGTGTACATTATGACATTGCATCGATAGTTGCCAAATCCTTGTATCTACCCACCCTTCAATACCGATGATGAAGAAATATAGCTACCCTCTGTCCTACTCAGTTAACATGTCGTGTAAAATATACAAACATTTGCCATGATTACTTCAAACACAAGAAATAAGGGTGCCATCATCTGGTCCGGGGTAACGTTGGATATCTTTGTTAAGGAGTTAATGAACAGTAAAAAAGGGGTTTCAGATGCTTTTTTAATGGATACATTTTTCTAGGATCTGCTGACATGAAACCAAAATACAGATTATTTGAGCAGCAATAGTGACATGGCGCAGATCAATATTAACGTGAATGACTTAGTGGCTCACTGATTAGCATGCTTTTCGTACAAAATTGGAACCATGGGGTAGAATCTGATTAATGAGAATGCATTATCATCTTGGCTACTGTTAGGAAAGAAGCATTGCTTTGTGTATGTGATTAATACACCTACATGATTATTATACTCTTCTTCAAATGGGTTGTACAATGGCCCTAAGATGGTCTTCTGCAGCAATCCATAATGAAAGAAGACTTTAGGGGTTCTCTTTTTTAGAAAACCCAACTTAAGGGCGCCCAAAGATACAGGAGGGTCTTTCTGAACGCTTTAGTAATGGATTTTAAAAACAAATTGAAAAATGATAGAAGAAGATGCACAAAATATGCAAGAAAAAACGGTGGTGGAAAAGATAATTAAAACAGTGCTCAAAGACTAAAAAATGCTAAAAAAAAAAAGAATCAGGTTTACAAGACTCCAGAGAAAAGGAGAGATTCCTGTAGAATCTCCTGCTTGAAAAATGGAAGCTTTTGACTGCCAGAAAAAAACAGTGTGTACATACCATTAGGTAATAACGGGGTACTTTGTTCAAGATCCATTTTCATTAGTCTAAGAATAGGGCTGCTAAGAAGAGCATCTTATTTCTGGACTATTCCTGTGAATTTGTATTGTGTAATGGAAGCTGAGGGAAACTATGGGCCTTGATTCATCAAGCAGTTTTTGCCATCAAAAAGTTTTTGCCAAACTGCTTGAAATGTCACATTTTTTTAAGCAAATCTAAGTTGTACCAAAAATATGCAGCTTTTGGCATTTTTACAGTCCTGCCCCGCTTCACCAACGTTTTGAAATGCAGGTGGGACTTGGGTGGAACATGGCGTTGTGAAGCACACCCAACAAATTTGTTATAATTTATATCACAAAAGTGTAAATTAAGACAAAAATATGTACCTGTAATGCTGTAGATAAGCCCCCGATGTAACCTGAAAGATAAGAAAAACGAGTTATATTATACTCACCAGGGGGGCGGTCCGGTCCCATAGGTGTCGCGGTCTGGGTCCGGCACCTCCCATCTTCTAGCGATGACGTCCTCCTCCTTGCTTCTGTCGCGCTCCGGAACAGGCATACTGATCTATCCTCTTGAGGGCAAAGTACTGCAGTGCGCAGGCGCTGGGCCTTTCTGACCTTTCCCACCACCTGCGCACTGCAGTACTCTGCTCTGCCCTCAACAGGACAGATAAAGTATGCCTGCGCAGAAATGTGACAGAAGAAAGGAAGAGGACGTCATCGCTAGAAGATGTGAGGCGCCGGATCCGGACCGCGACGCCCATCGGACAGGACCGGACCGCACCGCACCACCCCCACCGGTGAGTATAATATAACTCGTTTTTCTTATCTTTTAGGTTACATCGGGGGCTTATCTACAGCATTACAGAACGCTGTAGATAAGCCCCTGATGGCGGTGGCTGTAGTTTATATATGAAAAATGGGGTAACAGATTCCCTTTAAGATTTGTTCACACATAGCAAAGTTTCAGATGATTTATGCTGCAATTCTGCCAGACATTGCAGGGATCAATCTGATCCAAAACGTGTAGATTTTGGTGGAATTTGACGATGCAGATTGGGGGGAATAAAAAACCCACTATACTTAGCTCCCTAGAAGCATCTAAACCTTCGCTGCCAAGTCTTCTGCCAGACTCTGTACAACCCACCTTGCTGTAATAATGTGACCCATTTAACCACTGCAGCCTGTGAGTCATCATAGAAGGTCGAGAGTTGAGTACAGTGACTTTTTGTAAATCTTTTTTTCACCTGGAATTGTGGCCTTTGCTGCAGATCTGGTATTACCCCAGCACAATCCTCAACAGCTTTCTGACTGAACTTAATAGGAAAAAAATTCAACAAAAGCAAAAATGATCAACATAAACTGACATTAAAATCTCCAATGCAGGTCGGTTTCAGCTCTGATTTTTTTCTACATCTGGTGGGTGACGTTTTCCGGCCTCATTCAGATGTCTATTAATATTTTTCATTTCAGTGAATAAAACAACTGTTTGTTAATCACAGCATTTTACATCAGTTTTTCATCCATGTTTGGTCAATGTTTCAGTTTTCACCATCAGTGTCTGACGTAGGATGTCTCATCCACACAAAGCATAGAAGGAGGACAGCATAGCAAGAAGAGAGGGAGCACCTAACCAAGACCACCCATCGTCCCCGAGCACCCCGTAGGGGAGTATAATAAAAGGTCTTTTTTTGCCTTGCACGGCAAATTGGAGTCATATGTGGTGCACTATAGAATGATGGCACATGGGGCTGAAGGGTGGTGGCCTAGGTTAAATTGTAAAAAACTGGTGACAAAGTTCTCTTTAAAAGGGTCGTCCAAACTGGACAACCCTATCTTAGTTAATTCAGGACCCAAAAATATAAGTGGGATACTTACCTCCAGCAGCGGCACCATTCCCGGTGATGACATGACATTGTTGTGTTATTTGCCTGTTGCAGCCACTCGTCAGCTTCAGCTCATCAACATTTCATTAGAGGGGACGTCCGCTCTATAGAAATAGTGAAGGCTGCAGCTGACTAGTGTGTGACATCATGTGACACAACAATGTCATGTCACTGCCAGGAACAATGGCGCCAACATTACTGGGATGGCGCCTCTGCAGAAGGCGAGTATACATTGTTTTTATATTAATTTGGGTACTGAATTGATTAAGCTTTGGTTGCCTGGTAGTGGACAACCCCTTTAGTATTCATAATTCCCGATTTTTGTAATTAATCTCCTTTTAGGTGAATGCTGTTAATGAGCCTCCTATGACCTTGTGCCCTAGCGTGTGCGATTCCAGTGAGGACAGGGGTTGATAGGAGGATAAAAATTCCTTGAGCACTGCAGTCATCTATATCTATAGATTTCTCGAAGCTTATTCACCGAACATACAGGTTTTGCTGCTTTTAGTCCTTTTACAAAACATGAACAAAAACAACCTTTCACACTCATCTTGTAGGAATCTGCTTTGTGTATTGTGGATGGACACATATTGGCAAGGCTCATAATAGTAAAGGAGGGGAGGAACACTTCAGCCTTTGATTTTGTTTCCAGCTTTCTTTAAACTACACTTTTCAGGACCGATCTTATAAAATATTCGGGATAACCCTGTGCATTGGACTTTGCCTGATGATTCCTATGTTTAGTGGCTATATTTATTGTCCCACTGACTCATGAGAAAGACGGTTCTATATGTGCCACATCCGTTCCCCCTACCCATGTAATACACATCAGGCAGTATAATTACTAATGTCATTCTAAAGAGGATCCTTAACATTACGTTCTATTTGCTAGGACATGAGAAGGATTTCTTAGACCTCTGTCACAGAAGGAAAAAAATGAAAAATGTAATTAGTCCATACCACCTGTACCAAAGTTAAAGTTAAGTGACCTAATAGTACCAGTAGAAGAGAAGGTGCTAATTATACTATGCTGTCAATGACAGGAAATGTGTTAATTAGCCAGAGTCTACTACTAAACGAGGAATGGGTTAGACGTACATTACCTACAGATAATATATATTGGACTGTAATTGAATAACACATAATACTAATCTAAAATCTATCAACTGTAACAACTAATACAGCTAGCTTATACATTGCTGTTTTATATAAAGTGCGTATATGGAGTGGCAGTGTTATATAGGACATACTAGTGAACTAGTAAAAAGAGCCAAGCATTATTCACAATGGCTAATAGAAAGAAATGGAAATGGCAGAGAAAATAACCAGCAGGATCAATATAAAAAATAATAAATTAAAAATAAAAAGTAATAAAATCAACAAAATAAAGTAAAAATAGCCTTTATTAGTTATTTGCACAATAACAAACAATAATCAATATGTGTGCAAAATACAATAATAAAGAGCACAAAAATCCACAGATGAATAAAAACTGGGTACTATTAGTACATATAGTACAGACCAAAAGTTTGGACACACCTCATTTAAAGATTTTTCTATATTTTCATGACTATGAAAATTGTACATTTACACTGAAGGCATCAAAACTATGAATTAACACATGTGGAATTATACACTTAACAAAAAAGTGTGTAACAACTGAAATCATGTGTTATACTGTATTCTAGGTTCTTCAAAGTAGCCACCTTTTGCTTTGATGATTGCTTTGCACACTCTTGGCATTCTCTTGATGAGCTTCAAGAAGTAGTCACTGGAAATGGTCTTCCAACAGTCTTGAAGGAGTTCCCAGAGATGCTTAGCACTTGTTGGCCCTTTTGCCTTCATTCTGCGGTCCAGCTCACCCCAAACCATCTCGATTGGGTTCAGGTCTGGTGACTGTGGAGTCCAGGTCATCTGGCGTAGCACCCCATCACTCTCCTTCTTGGTCAAATAGCCCTTACACAGCCTGGAGATGTGTTTGGGGTCATTGTCCTGTTGAAAAATAAATGATGGTCCAACTAAACGCAAACCGGATGGAATAGCATGCCGCTGCAAGATGCTGTGGTAGCCATGCTGGTTCAGTATGCTTTCAATTTTGAATAAATCCCCAACAGTGTCACCAGCAAAGCACCCCCACACCATCACACCTCCTCCTCCATGCTTCACGGTGGGAACCAGGCATGTAGAGTCCATCCATTCACCTTTTCTGCGTCGAACAAAGACACGGTGGTTGGAACCAAAGATCTCAAATTTGGACTCATCTGACCAAAGCACAGATTTCCACTGGTTTAATGTCCATTCCTTGTGTTCTTTAGCCCAAACAAGTCTCATCTGCTTGTTGCCAGTCCTTAGCAGTGGTTTCCTTGCAGCTATTTTACCATGAAGGCCTGCTGCACAAAGTCTCCTCTTAAAAGTTGTTGTAGAGATGTGTCTGCTGCTAGAACTCTGTGTGGCATTGACCTGGTCTCTAATCAGAGCTGCTGTTAACCTGCGATTTCTGAAGCTTGTAACTCATATAAACTTATCCTCAGAAGCAGAGGTGACTCTTGGTATTCCTTTCCTGGGGCGGTCCTCATGTGAGCCAGTTTCTTTGTAACACTTGATGGTTTTTGCAACTTCACTTGGGGACACTTTCAAAGTTTTCCCAATTTTTTGGACTGATTGACCTTCATTTCTTAGAGTAATGATTGCCACTCGTTTTTCTTTACTTAGCTGCTTTTTTCTTGCCATAATACAAATTCTAACAGTCTATTCAGAAGGACTATCAGCTGTGTATCCACCAGACTTCTGCACAACACAACTGATGGTCCCAACCCCATTTATAAGGCCAGAAATCCCACTTATTAAACCTAACAGGGCACACCTGTGAAGTGAAAACAATTTCCGGTGACTACCTCTTGAAGCTCATCAAGAGAATGCCAAGAGTGTGCAAAGCAGTAATCAAAGCAAAAGGTGGCTACTTTGAACAACCTTTCATAGTCATGAAAATAGTAAAAAATCTTTTAATGAGAAGGTGTGTCCAAACTTTTGGTCTGTACAGAGTCTATTAGAACTAAAGTGACCCATAGATTAAAAATAAAGGCTGATTTCTTATATGTACCAATAACTAATAAAGGCTAGTTTACCTTATTTTGTTGAGTTTATTACTTTTTATTTATTATTTTTTTTATATTGCTCCTGCTGGTTATTTTCTCCGCCATTTCCATTTGCTTGTTTTTTATTTGCACGGATGGTCTGCCATCCATTTTTTCGGGAGGTGGTATACTGTTGTATGATATTATTATCTCAATTATCTACAGTACAGACCAAAAGTTTGAACACACCTTCTCATTCAAAGATTCTTCTGTATTTTCATGACTATGATAATTGTAGAATCACACTGAAGGCATCAAAACTATGAATTAACACATGTGGAATTATACATTACACTTTACAAAAAAGTGTCAAACAACTGAAAATATGTCTTATATTCTAGGTTCTTCAAAGTACACACCTTTTGCTTTGATTACTGCTTTGCACGCAGCAAAGGTGAACGGATGGACTCTACATGCCTAGTTCCCACCATGAAGCATGGAGGAGGTGGTGTGATGGTGTGGGGGTGCTTTGCTGGTTTCACTGTTGGGGATTATTCAAAATTGAAGCGGTGAGCGGTCCAGCTCACCCCAAACCATCTCGATTGGGTTCAGGTCTGGTGACTGTGGAGGCCAGGTCATCTGGCATAGCACCCCAACACTATTCTTCTTGGTCAAATAGCCCTTACACAGCCTGGAGGTGTGTTTGGGGTCATTGCCTTGTTGAAAAATAAATGATGGTCCAACTAAACGCAAAACGGATGGAATAGCATGCTGCTGCAAGATGCTGTGGTAGCCATTCAGTATGCCTTCAATTTTGAATAAATCCCCAACAGTGTGACCAGCAAAGCACCCCCACACCATCACACCTCCTCCTCCATGCTTCACGGTGGGAGCCAGGCATGTAGAGTCCATCCGTTCACCTTTTCTGCGTGCAAAGCAGTAATCAAAGCAAAAGGTGGCTACTTTGAAGAACCTAGAATATAAGACATATTTTCAGTTGTTTCACACTTTTTTGTAAAGTGTAATGTATAATTCCACATGTGTTAATTCATAGTTTTGATGCCTTCAGTGTGATTCTACAATTTTCACAGTCATGAAAATACAGAAAAATTGTTGAATAAGAAGGTGTGTCTAAACTTTTGGTCTGTACTGTACATTTTATATTATTGGTACTACGTCCTTCTGTTTAACTTTTACAATGGCTAATAGGCAGAAGCATTCGGTCAAAACCTCATGCATACTAGTGTTTTAGGGCACCCATGATCTCCGATGAGAACTTACTGTACATTTAAATTCATTCAGAGGTATTTTCTTTTGGATACCAACAGAAAAAAAATCATGTCATGCCCCATATAAAATAACTTTATAAAGGTGCATTAAGACGTCCATGCACATCGGTCCGAGATCGGACCACTAATGCACAGATTGGAAGTAGCTCTCCCGACCCAAGCGGGACAGTCCCATGGAAATACATGAAGATGTCACGCTTGGGTCAAGAGATCGGCGGCTAGTCCATGCATTAGCGGTCCAATCTCGGAAAGATGTGCATGGATGTCTGTATGAGATATGGGAGCAAATAGAGTGGCAAAGGGAGTAGGTGTGCCTCTGTAGATTTTGGAGTTAGGAAAGAGATAGAGAGAATTGATTTGATGGATTGATTTATGCAAAGAATTATGCAAGTTATACATTACCTCTTTTTGTCATTTTTAACCAGAAGATGCACTCTTCACCCTGTGAATATTGTGCTGCCGTATACGAGCGGGCTCCGATTGCTATATCTATACTCACAGGCAGCATAGCAACAAATATGACAGGTCTGCAGAAAGCATTTTTGTACATTTTTCTATTTATTTCATTGTAATTTGCTAAAATTTCTCAGTACATTATGATGAGTTTCAGGAGCACAACCATATGGACTTAGCGGCAGAAAAGGTGTTATTACCATGCAGACTGAAGAGCAGGTGAAATAATGTTCCGCACATTTATTCCAGAATGCCCCGTCAGTGCTAGACTGCTAATATTGGAAACGTACAATCATTTACCATTATGGGCCATAAATGGATGAAAAGTGGACATCTGTCACTGACTTCCATTTATTCCAGAGATATGTGGTTCAAGCTTATGGATGAAAACAAATGCAACTGTAAAAATCACATAATGAGCTAAATGTACACATGGCTAATTCCTAGAAACACCATTGTATTACAGCTTTTACATCACATATATAATTTGGCTATATATTTTTCTATACCGTATATTAAGGGACTCACTATATTCATGCATTTGCATAATATACATCAATAGATTATTTATAATGGATAATTTCATTCCATTCTGTAGAAATATGTATTTTTCAAAAAGCTTCACAAAAAACAGCTAAAGAGGGCTTTCTTTTCTGCTAAAATCTCAGCACCAGATATTAAAGGTTGGAAAACATGATAGATTTTAAGTTAGCCTTCCACTAGTGCTGACGTTCCATATTAATGGACTATACAACATGCTCTGTGTACTGTACAGCCAACCACCATTTGAATAAATACCTTCTGTTTTTCCTTTGTACCCCTCTTGCATCTCAGCTTGAGAAAAAAGGCAGCAGGAAATTGCCGAAATGTGCCTGACAGTACAATAACCCCGAGTACTATGCCATGTAATCTTCAGCCATTCGCCTATAGTACACGTTCACTCACATAGAAGCCTCTCTATTATTCAAAGAACTATTGATTAAAATGTTGATTCAAATTAACTTTGTTTATGTAAAAATCCCTTTAAGAAATAAACCAAATGGCAATATAGGAAATGTTATGGACTTCTGATAATAGACATTTACGTATAGCACCTCATTAAGTATACACCAAGTTAAGGCTACGTTATTTCCACTGCCTTTTTTGCAGAAAATCTGATGCGTCTAACCGTTCAAGCAAAGTGGATGTAATTCCATGAAAACTCATGCCCACTGTGCATTTAACCCCTTTCCGACCATGGACGCACTTAGTACATCTTGGTCGGCTGGTACTTACCGGCCTTAGACGTAATGAGTACATTCAGGCGATTTTGCTCACTTTACCTGAGCGCAGACGTCAGAAAGGTGAAGAGAGTTCATTTTCCGTGAACTCCCAGGACCTGATGGCACTGCAAGCAGGAGAACTTTCTCACGCTCACGGTGCCGTCAGACAGGGAATAGGAGTTCAACCATGCGGCCTGCCATCTAGATGTAGCAGAGCTCGAACCGTCGTGGGACAAATGGATTAGCATCATCTCTTCGGAAAGGTGAGGAATATTGTTTTTTTACTCTTTTGCAGACGACAATGGTGTCGGTGGAATGGGCGGGGTCGTAAGTATGGTTTAATTAAAGGAGTCTGTGTCATTCTTTCAATTAAAGGACTTTTTTCTGTGTGTGTGTGTGTGTTTTTATATGATATGACTATGGGTTAAGTAATGGGGGTGTCTTATTGACGCCTCTCAATTACTAACTTTGGGGCTTGATATCACCTGACAATACAAAGGTGACATCAACACCCTCAACCATCACCCCACTTGCCACCACTATAGGGCTAGTGGAAAGAGCAGGGCTAAGTGCCAGAATTGGCACATTTTAGAGATGCTTTTCTGGGGCAGCTGAGAGCTGATATTTTTAGCCTGGGGGGGCCAGTATACATGGCCCCTTCCTAGGTTATTAATATCTGTCCGCAGCTGTATGCATAGCCTTTGCTGGTTATTAATTATAGGGGGACCCTACATCATTTTTTTTAGGGTCCCCTATTTTAATAGCCAGTAAGGGCTAAGTATACAGTTGTGAGCTGATAAAAATAGACTGGAAAGCTGAATGGGTATTACCCCCTTCTCAAGTTATAAACATCGGCCCCCAGCCGTCGGCTTTCCCTCTGCTGTTTAAGAAAGTTAAGCGGGAGCCCACGCCATTTTTTTCAGAAATATAATCTTTTACTAATTAAATACATGTACAGCAAGATGAACACACTGGACTAATTTTATATGTCACTGACATCTGTATATCTACCTATTCTATGTGTATTTACTGTATGTAATCCATCTATTCTATGCTGTCGGCTCCTGCTGTGATTTTACACTATGCGGCTGATGAAGTGTCGGCTTTTCTTCTATGTAATATATATACATATATTATATATATGTATGTGTTCTATGTGTATATATCTATTCTATCTAATCTAACCTGACGCTCTGTGATTTTACTGTACGTGGCACTTGAATTGCCGGCTTTTATTCTATATATATATACGTATATATAGATATATATATGTTTGTTTTGAAGAATACTTCCTTGGAAAACGATGTGTAAATGGCTTAGAGAATTGCTCTATGTAAAAGCTCATGTTAAAATCACATTTCAATCGCATTGCATTCGGACATAAATCGGATGCTGGGTGTGAAAAATGGGATTATACTTGCATGACACTCGAATTACACTCGTGTGACTCTCGGCAGGGAGACTCAGACTGATTTTTCAGATGTTTAGTGTAACTCCAGCCTTAGATGGAAGCCCCAAAGTAAGTGCTCAGCGTAAAGCGCCGGATAAATGTGATCCCAAACGTTATGCACAATGTTCCCAATAAAAGTTTCAACTCAAAAAGCTTCATCCAACAAAATTGGAAGTCCCCACTCAGGTCATTCACCTGTCAATGGAAATATAGGGGTCTTCCACTGGTAGTACAAATGCTCTGGAAAAGCGCTATGGCTTGTCACATTCCAAAAGAAATCCAGTGAATTCTGCGCTCCCAAATCCAAATGCCCCTCTCCCTTCTGAGCCCCAGCATGCCCAAACCACATTTAGCGTCCATATGTTTGGCAATTTTGTAGTGATAAGAGACCGTCTAGTTTACGGGTGCGTGTCTCCGGAAGCATGAGCTGGGCGTAATGTACTAGTCACCACAACGTACTGGTCACCACAATGGCAATTTGCAATTTACTCAGTAATATCCAGAGTACGTTCCTAAGATCAGCAAGTAGCAGCGCTTTGGAAGCACCGTATTTTCGCTGGGCCAAAACGTTGCGTTCCAATCATTCATGTAAATACTCGTGTGTTCACTGAACCATGCGGATTTGCTGAATCCAAATACATCCTAGTGTTGAAATTTCTGGAGCGTCTTCGCATGTCAGTTTCTGCGGTTGATCCGCAGGTGCCCATAGACACATAGTGGACATTGGATTTCTAGAAGTCCTATCCACTATGCTGTAACATCTGGTCGCTACATTTTTAACATTGCATAAATACACAGCATCAAAACTGAAGCAATTCCTGATTGTGGGCACGTGCCCCCACTGTGTTAAGGGCCTGCGGAACGCACCTAATAGATATTAAGGAGAGGTGCGTTCGCAGCCCGGGGTCCACCGTGCAGGCAGAGCCTGCTGCTAGTAAGATTGCGCAAATAGGCAGTATGAGCGAACTCTGTTATCCCGCAGAGTCGCAGATGTAAACGCCGTAGCACTATATGGCGGTATGGGCGAACTCTGTTATTCCACAGAGTCGCTAACTAAAATGCTGTTGCGCTATATGGCGATATAAGCGGACTCTGTTAATTCACAGAGCCGCTGTGACAAAGACTGTGTCCTGTTAGACTCACAGGGGACACAGATGACTGCTAAGCGGATTGCAGTCTGTGGTCATGCAATCAGAAAACAAGCAATAATCTCCTCACCGGAGTAGCCGGTATTCTAATGGAATTTTCAGCCGAGCCTGAACACAAGCACTTTCAGGACCTTCCTCACGGACCAATGGGAGTCGCTGCTGTAACTGAGCATGTGACCCCTGATCTCCAATGGGAGATCTTGCCCTGGGCATGCTCAGATGGAGAAAGCGAGGACTTTGTCCCAGGACTGCCTGCTCCAGCACTGGTTATAACAGGAGAGGCAGCAACAAGCCTCTGCACAGCATTAGACCGAGAGAGACGCTGGGACCGACGTCTCTGCTGAGCAGGCTCCACTGCAGCCGGAGATGGATGGGGGACCGCAGCGGGACTGGTTCCCCTTGTGCAGCAGTGGGAACTCGATCCCTAACATTACCTCCCCTCCTAGGGCCCCCCTTCTTTGGGCCTCGCTGCGTTCAAAGGCAGCGATGAGCTGCGGAGCGTGAAAGTGCTCGGCAGGCTCCCAGGACCTATCCTCAGGCCCATAACCCCTCCAATCCACCAAATAAAATTTTTTGCCCCTTACCACCTTACACCCTACGATGGCGTTCACCTCATGATTGTCCGTAGACGAACCCAATGTCCCGGCAGATGACTCGGAAAACCGGGACACGGGTTTCAGGAGGGATACTTGAAAGGTGTCGGAGAAAACCAGGCGTGGTGTAAGGGCCAAATGGTATACCACAGGGTTAACCTGCTCGAGGACTTTGAAAGGACCCAGGTAGAGGGGTGCCAACTTGGTGGACTCAACTCGCAGCCTGATGTTACGGGCGGAGAGCCACACCAAGTCCTCAGGAGCAAATGTCGGAGCGGGGCACCCATGTGCGTCGGCGGAGGACCTCATCCTCTCCTTGGACACCTGAATGGCATCCTGGGTACGATCCCAAATGTCCCATGCCTCCACAGCCCAGTCTGCCACACTGGAGTCGGCGGAAGACACGGGCATGGGCACCGGAACCCGCGGATGCTGACCGTAGTTTAGGAGGAATGGAGTCTGTCCGGTGGAGTCAGCCACAGCATTATTTAGTGCAAACTCAGCCCACGGTAGCAAGGATGCCCAGTCATCCTGCCTGTCAGAGACAAAATGTCGTAGATAGGTGACCAAGGTCTGGTTGGCCCTCTCTACCAACCCATTTGTCTCAGGATGATGCGCAGAGAGATTTAACTCAATGCTGAGTAGCCGACACAGCTCTCTCCAGAACCGAGACGCAAACTGGGGACCTCGATCACTGACAACTTTGTCTGGCATACCATGTAAACGGAAAATATGCCTAATAAATAATGCTGCCAAGGCCCGTGCAGACGGTAACCGTGGTAACGGCACCAAGTGCACCATTTTGGAGAAGTGGTCGGTTATCACCCAGATGATGGTGCGGCCCCAAGACTTAAGTAAGCCCTCCACAAAATCCATCCCGACCATCTCCCAAGGTCTGTCTGCCACCGGCAAAGGAAAATGTAACCCAGCCGGCCGTTGTCGAGGGGACTTATTCTTGGCGCAGGACACCAGATGTCCTTTTTGTCCCGAAATGTCCACCCACCCTGGAGGAATGTGCCCAAGAAAGTACTTCCAGTTGCAAATTGGTGGGTACAAAAGTCTTGCCCGGAGGCACAGACTCAAGCTAAACCGGAGCCACAGTTCTTAGGCTCTCACAGGGGACAATAAGCCGAGGCTCCTCCTCCACCTCCTCAGAGGATACGACGGAGCGAGACAGAGCATCGGCCCGAATGTTCTTCTCACCGGAGAGGAAATGGAAAGTGAAATGGAACTGGGAGAAGAACAGGGACCATCTGGCCTGGCGGGAATTCAGCCGCTGGGCTGTTTGCAAGTACACCAAGTTTTTGTGGTCCGTGAAGACTTAGAAGGGAAAAGCGAGCCCCCTCCAGAAGATGTCTCCACTCGGAGAAGGCCAACTTCATAGCCAGTAACTCCCTGTCCCCGATGGAATAATTCCTCTCTGCTGGTGTAAAAGGTTTTAGAAAAGAAGAAGCAGGGATGCTTCCGACCTTGAGCATCCTTTTGATAAAGGACTGCTCCAGCACCAACAGAAGAGGCGTCCACCTCTAAAATAAACGGCTTATCAACATCGGGGCGATGTAATATGGGAGCACTGGCAAAATGCGACTTGATGGAAGAGAACGCCTTGGAGACCTCCTCAGACCACAACTTGGGATTTGCTCCCTTCTTGGTGAGGGCTACCAAGGGAACAACCAAAGTCGAGAAATGGGGAATGAACTGGCGATAATAATTAATAAATCCCATAAAGCGCTGCACTGCTTTAAGAGAATGGGGTTCTTGCCAGTCCATCACAGCCTGTAGTTTGGCAGGATCCATAGCCAATCCCTGGGCAGAGATGATATAGCCCAAGAAAGGTAAAGACTCCTGCTCAAACATGCATTTCTCCAACTTTGCATAGAGGGAATTCGCCCGTAAAAGGTTGAAGACTTTGCAGACATCCCTCCGGATGGCAGCAACAAGCCTCTGCACAGCATTAGACCGAGCGAGACGCTGGGACCGACGTCTCTGCTGAGCAGGCTCCACTGCGGCCGGAGAAGGATGAGGGACCGCAGCGGGACTGGTTCAAGATTCCCCTTGTGCAGCAGCGGGAACTCGATCCCTAACACACTGCTCTTTGCTTCTGGAAAACACCCATGGAGTTAAGATCATCACTACACCTGTATATAAATTCCAAAAGGGGTATAATTACCAAAATAGGGTCAACTGAGGAGGGATTGTAGCACTTAGGGGCTCTGTATATGGAGTCCGCAAACTATCCAGGAAAATCTTGTCTCCAGAAGGCAAATAGCACTTTGTCCCTCCCGAGTCTCGCTGTATGGCTAAGCAGTACTGTACAGCCACATATGGGGTATTTCTACATTCAACAGAAATTGCTGTACAAATTTTGGTGCCATTTTTATGCATTTCTCCTTGTAAAAATGAGGGAAAAAACAAAAATTTTGTGTTAAAAATTTAATTATTTTTTCTTCACTGCCTAATGGTATAAAATTCTGTGACACACCCAGGGAGTCAATATGATAACTGCAACCCTCGCCCTAGATTAATTCATACAAAGGTGTAGTTTGTAAAATTTAGTCAGTTATTAGGAGCTCTGCTGTTTTGGCACTTCAGATGCTCTCCTAGTGGGTCATGGTACCTGCAAACCATAACAATATAATCTGTGCTATAATTTGACGCTCCTTCCCTTCTGAGCTTTGCACTGTGCCTGAAATGTATTTCCGTTTACGTGTAAGTGTGATGTCCGTCTGCTGCGGGTCTGAACTGCAGGTAAGACAGCAGCCCAAGAAACCCCGAGACCCTTTACCCCTATACAGGGATCTGGAATTACAGCGGAGCCCAAGGGGTAGCTGCCTATGAGAGCAGCGGACCGGAGCAGGAAGGTCGCCAGGAAGGGAACAAAAAATGAGACCAGATGCGTAGTCAGAAGTCCAAAGGTCAAAACCGGGAGGACAGAAAAGGTACAAAATCGGCAGGCTGTAGAAGGGTCAAAATCCAGGCAAAAGTCAGAGTCAAAACCGGGAGGGCAGCAGAGGTACAAAATCGGCAGGCTGAAGAAGGGTCAAAATCCAGGCAAAAGTCAGAGTCAAAATAGCAATAAACACTAGCACACTGGGGAAACCAAGACTACAGTTATGGCCAAAAGTTTTGAGAATGACACAAATATTAATTTTTACAAAGTCTACTGCTTCACTTTTTCTAATGGCAATTCGCATATACTCCAGAATGTTATAAAGAGTGATCAGCTTAACAGCAATTACTTGCAAAGTCAATATTTGGCTAGAAAATGAACTTTATCCCCCAAAACACATTTCAACATCATTGAAGCCCTGCCTTAAAAGGACCAGCTAACCTCTTTTCAGTGATTGCTCCATTAACACAGGTGTGGGTGTTGATGAGGACATGGCTGGAGATCAATCTGTCATGATTAAGTAAGAATGACACCACAGGACACTTTAAAAGGAGGCTGGTGCTTGGCATCATTGTTTCTCTTCTGTTAACCATGGTTATCTCTAAAGAAACACGTGCAGTCATCATTGCAATGCACAAAAATGGCCTAACAGGGAAGAGTATCGCAGCTAGAAAGATTGCACCTCAGTCAACAATCTATTGCATCATCAAGAACTTCAAGGAGAGAGGTTCCATTGTTGCCAAAAAGGCTCCAGGGCGCCCAAGAAAGACCAGAAAGCGCCAGGACCGTCTCTTAAAAGTGTTTCAGCTGCGGGATCGGGCTACCAGCAGTGCAGAGCTTGCTCAGGAATGGCAGCAGGCAGGTGTGAGTGCATCTGCACGCACTGTGAGGCGGAGACTCTTGGAGCAAGGCCTGGTCTCAAGGAGGGCAGCAAAGAAGCCACTTCTCTCCAGAAAAAACATCATGGACAGACTGATATTCTGCAAAAAGTACAGGCAGTGGACTGCTGAGGACTGGGGTAAAGTTATTTTCTCTGATGAATCCCCTTTTCGATTGTTTGGGACATCAGGAAAACGCCTCATTCGGAGAAGACAAGGTGAGCGCTACCACCAGTCTTGTCTCATGCCAACTGTTAAGCATCCTGAAACCATTCATGTGTGGGGTTGCTTCTCAGCCAAGGGAATTGGCTCTCTCACAGTCTTGCCTAAAAACACAGCCATGAATAAAGAATGGTACCAGAATGTCCTCCAAGAGCAACTTCTCCCAACCCTCCAAGAGCAGTTTGGCGATCAACAATGCCTTTTCCAGCATGATGGAGCACCTTGCCATAAAGCAAAGGTGATAACTAAATGGCTCAAGGAACAAAACAGAGATTTTGGGTCCATGGCCTGGAAACTCCCATTGAGAACTTGTGGTCAATCATCAAGAGACGGGTGGACAAACAAAAACCTAAAAATTCTGACAAAATGAAAGCATTGATTGTGCAAGAATGGACTGCTATAAGTCAGGATTTGGTCCAGAAGTTGATTGAGAGCATGCCAGGGAGAATTGCAGAGGTCCTGAAGAAGAAGGGTCAACACTGCAAATATTGACTTGCTGCACTAACTCATTCTAACTGTCAATATAAGCTTTTGTTACTCATATGTTTGCAATTATTATATTTCTGTCTGTGATAAAAACATCTGTCAAACACACATAAAAACCAGAGGGCAGCAGATCATGTGAAAATATAATATTTGTGTCATTCTCAAAACTTTTGGCCATGACTGTATATCTGGCGGCCTGCAGGACAGGCTCCAAAGTATTTGAAGGGCATGGCTATCCCTCACAGGCTCACAGCCTGATGACCTCATGCAGACCGCCCCCAGAACCAGGCCAGATGGAGATGCATGACTGGCACCAACAACTTCACCTCTGACAGAAGAGCGAAGTCTGCGCCCACCAGACGCCTGCGCAGGGACCCCTTCTCTGTCACTAACATCACCCACAGGAGAATCACGGCGATGCACAGCAACAGAGGCCGGCGTCAAAAGAGGGGAACCAAATGAGGATATAGCCCTCCTATCCCGGCATCACCAGCTGAAGGAGTCCGGCGCCTCCTAGCGGGCGAGGCAGGAACACCAGCCCCCGAGTCCAATGGCAACGTGACAGTAAGGTATTGGCACACAGGGAAAATTTTTACAACAGGTAAATTTTTTTCCTATTAGCGCTTAGAACAACTAAAAAACAACATAAGTGGTAAAAATGCAATTTTCTTTCTTCACCGCCCAGTAGTATAACATTCTGTGAGGCACATGTTTTGTCAATATAATCACTGCACCCCTAAATTAATTTATTGGGGAGTGTTGTTTGTAAAATGAGGTCATATATTGGGGTGTTTCTGCTGTCCTGGCACTTCAGGAGTAGGCCAATGTGACATAGCAACCTCAAACCATTCCAGCAAAATCTGAACTCCAATATGGAGCCTCTTCTCTTCTGAGCTTTGCACTGTGCCTCAAAAGTAGTTTTCGACCACATATGAGATATCGGCATACTCATGAGAAATTGCACAACACATTTTGGGGTCCATTTTTCTCCTGCTATCCTTGTGAAAATGAAACATTTTGGGCTAAAACAGTTTTGTGGGAATTTTTTTTTAGTTTTCACAGATCAACGTTGTATACTTCTGTGAAGCACCTGGGGGTTCAAGGTGCTCATCACACATCTAGATAAATGCCTTGATGGGTCTAGTTTCCAAAATGGAATCATTTGTGGGGGTTTTCCACTGTTTAGGTGCATTATGGGCTCTCCCAACACGACATGCCACTCACAGCTCATTCTATCCAAATCTTCATTCCAAAATGTCTCTCCTTCCTTTCTGAGCCCTGCCATGCGCCCAAACAGTAGTTTTCCCCCACATATGGGGTATCTGCGTACTTAGGAGAAATTGCACAACAAATTTTGGGGTCCATTTTCTCCTATTACCCTTGAGAAAAAAAATTGGGGTCCATACGTTATAAACTTCTGTGAAGCACCTGGGGGCTCAAGGTTCTCACCACACATCTAGAAAAGTTTCTTGAGTGGTCTAATTTTCAAAATTGGGTCACTTGTGGGTGAGCTGTTTAAGCATATCGGGGGTTCTCCAACGCAACATGGCATCCGTTAATGATTCCAGCAAATTTTGATTCAAAAAGTCAAATGGCGCACTTTCCCTTCCGAGCCCTGCCATGCGCCCAAACAGTAGTTTTCCTGCACATGTTCGGTATTGTCGTGTTCAGCAGAAAGAGCAAACTATATTGCGTATTTTCTATTGTTACCCTTGTGAAAATGAAAAAAATTGGAGCTAAAGTAAAATTTTTGTGAAAAAAAGTGAAATGTTCATTTTTTTTCTTCCACATTGCATCAGTTCCTGTCAAGCACCTGAAGGGTTAATAAACTTCTTGAATGTGGCTTTGAGCACCTTGAGAGGTGTTTTTTTTAAATGGTGTCACTTTTTGGTATCTTCTGTCATATAGACCCCTCAAAGTCACTTCAAATATGATGTGGTCTCTTAAAAAATGGTTTTGTAAATTTTTTGGGAAATCGCTGATCAACTTTTAACCCTCCTAACTTACTAACAAAAAAAAATATAATTCAAAAACTATTTTGATGTAAAGTAGACATGTGGGAAATGTTATTTATTATGTATTTTGTATGATATAACTCTTTGATTTAAGGGCAAAAGAATTAAAAGTTTGAAAATAGCTAAATTTTAAAAATTTTAACAAATTTTCTGATTTTTTCACAAAAAAACACAAGTCATATCGAAGAACTTTTACCATTATCATGAAGTACAATATGTCATGAAAAAAAACGTTTTACAATCAGTGGGATCCGTTGAAGTGTTCCAGAGTTATTTGAAGTGTTCCAGAGTTACTACCACATAAAGTGACACTGGTCAGAACTGTAAAATTTTACATGGTCATGAAGGTGAAAACAGGCTCGGGGTAAAAGGGTAATTTCAATCAGTAATAAATGTTTCATCATTTCCGTCATGCTACTTTTATATTGGTCATTTAGAGTTACGATTTAATAATAATAATCTTTATTTTTATATAGCGCTAACATATTCCGCAGCGCTTTACAGTTTGCACACATTATTGTCGCTGTCCCCGAAGGAGCTCACAATCTAGATTCCCTATCTGTATGTTTTTGGAATGTGGGAGGAAACCAGAGTACCCGGAGGAAACCCACGCAAACACGGGGAGAACATACAAACTCCTTGCAGATGTTGTCCTTGGTGGGATTCGAACCTAGGACTCCAGCGCTGCAAGGCTGTAGTGCTATCCACTGAGCCACTGTGCTGCCAATACGATTTCTTGTAAAATAAAATAAAATAATAAATGTTATTCCGTAATATATTTACTAGTGAGAATATTTCCTAAAACAGATTAAATTGAGAAAAAAATCCAAAATACACAACAGTTTTATCGAATCCTTTGTTAGGCTTCTAGCATTGTGCTATACAGAGAAAGCAATACATCTCAGAATATAGTAATATTGAGAATAAAAGAAATAAATCAGGAGCATTACATGTGCGGCTCTTTAAAAGCAACAGGTTTTATGTAATAGTTTAGCAGTCAGGAGACTGACAAAAAGCCCCTAAAGGGTAATTATATTCTACACTGACGCAGCTTCTTTTATTCTCACTGCAAGAAGCCGTGTCAAATGCAACTTAATGACCTCCCCATAGAACGTGAGTGTAAGGTGCTTTCTGTCGGCCATACGGCCATAACTGAATGACTTGATTTTTAAAAAAATTCAGGAGCCAACATTGTAAATCTCATTACAATAAATTATCTAATGCAAGGCAGAATAACCAATGTGTTTGATTTTTAATAATCTCATATTTATGTCGAAACTAGCTAAAAAATTAAGGTAAATCATATCTACTGCAGAGCAGCCATTTGTAAAAAAAAAGTATATTGCAGATATCCAAATTATGTGAGAAGTTTAGGATTATGTAAGAACCTTGCAAACTTGTAAGAGGATGCTGGAATCACTTGTATCCATTAGATTCGTTTCTGTCCAAATGTTTAATTATCCCTTTGAGAATATACATTTAATCTTTTTTCACGTTTTTTTGTTCAATCCGTGGATAAAGAGGTGGAGTACACTGCTGTAAATTCACTGCGGTGAAAAGACATATGTTCATTTGTATCACACCATATCTTATAAATAGATCTAATTAACTACACTGTACATATTCTTATGTCAATAGTAATGCAATTCTTTTCTCAGTTTTATTTACTGCTAAAAACAACATAGAGCCTATAATAACATGGATTTTGTACAGCAAAGAAATAGGAGGATTTCTATAAATAACATCAGGACATTGTCTTTACCAGCAGTGTTATTGCTTTGGAGCCATATAGGGAAGGGTAGTCCTAGAAGCCTCCTGGGGAAAACCAGTGCTAGTGTCACAATGTGACATGACCCAACGTGGGGGTTGGTCAATGGACGATGCAACACACTCACAATGCGATGGAGATGGGGGAAGGCCCTACTGATAGGGGAATGGGGGATGGTTACCACTTGAGTTCAAACCTGAGCCTGTCCATGCACTCCCCTAATGCCCTAAGTGGGTCCTTCCCCCCACCGATGTCAGGAACCTCGTCACTCGCTGTCACCTAACACTGCTCTGGCTAGTGTGCTGGCCGGCAAGGGGCGTTAGCCTCACCACTGCAGATAATACCGCACAAAGGACAGTGACAAACACAAAAGGGACGGGGTAATAACACAATTTAGCTTTAACTTCCTCTGCTGTGAAGCACCGCACAGAAGAATAAAGGCACCAGGATCACGAACTCACAAAACCAGCTGATACACCACAGCAGCCAGAGAGCTCCTTACACCAGGCTTGGTCACTGGACATTGCTCTATCACCAAGTCAGCTGATGCATCAGGTGACCATTTAAATGATGGTGGGAGTGGTCACCACATCAGCTGACCCAGCAACTCTGTAACTGCAGAAGACTGCCAGCGAGGGAAAAAACTGACATTAATCCCTGCTGGCCTGAAAGGAAAAAAGCTACATTTAAACAGAGTGGAACCAGAGCTGCCACAAATCCAAAACTGGATAGTGACAGCTAGCTGCAGCATGGAGAATGCCCATGCTATGTGCAGCATGGGCAAAGCTAGTACTAGGGTTAGCATGGGGAGGGCTAGTGCTTGGGTTAGCATGGGGAGGGCTAGTGCTAGGGTTAGCATGGGGAGGGCTAGTGCTAGGGTTAACATGGGGAGGGCTAGTGCTAGGGTTAGCATGGGGAGGGCTAGTGCTAGGGTTAGCATGGGGAGGGCTAGTGCTAGGGTTAACATGGGGAGGGCTAGTGCTAGGGTTAGCATGGGAAAGGCCAGTGCCAGGTGCACTGTGGGGAAAACCAGTACTAGGTGCAGCATGGAGAATGCTCATGTTAGGTGCAGCATGGACAAGCCTAGTGCTAGGGTTAGCATGGGGAGCGCTAGTGCTAGGGTTAGCATGGGGAGAGCTAGTGCTAAGGTTAGCTTTGGCTTGGATAGTGATAAGTGCAGCATGGGAAAGGCCAGTGCGAGTTGCACTGTGGAGAAAAGTGCTAGGTGCTGTGTGGGGAAGCCAGTGTTAAGTGCAGCATGGGCAAGGCTAGTACTAGGGTTAGCATGGGTAGGGCTAGTTTTAAAGTTAGCTTCGGTTGGGCGAGGGCTACATGCAGCATGGGAAAGGCTAGTGCCAGGTGCACTGTTGGAAAACAAATGTTAGGTGCTGTGTGGGGATGGCCAGTTCTATATGCAGAGTTCAGTGCTAGTTGTAGCATGGAAAAGGTCAGTTCCAGGTGCAATGAGGGGAAACAAGTGTTAGGTGCAGCATTGTAAAAGCCAGTGTTAGGTGCAGTGTGGGGAAGGTCAGTGCTAGTTGTAGCCTAGGGAAGGTCAGTGCTAAGTTAAGCCTGGGGAAGGTCAGTGCTAGCTGTAGCCAGGGGAAGGTCAGTGCTAGGTGTAGCCTGGGGAAGGTCAGTGCTAGGTGTAGCCTGGGGAAGGTCAGTGCTAGGTGTAGCCCAAGGAAGGTCAGTGCTAGGTGTAGCCAGGGGAAGGTCAGTGATAGGTGTAAAGAAAGAAACAAAAAATTTTTTTTGAACCAGCTCACCAGTATGCCAAAGGTACATGGAACTCCGCCAGATCAAGCGCTTTGCAACATAGAAAAAGGAAGATAGCATTCCAGCTCCCATAAAATCTTCAATTTTATTTTTTCATTAAAAACATCAAATAGATCGGCATGCTCACTGGATCAGCTCAGGGCCAAGCAACGCATTTCGATCATTAAGATCTTTTTCACAGGTTATCCACAAGTGGCAGCATTCAAATATTTATACTTCAGTTAACCAATGAACACATTCGTTATACTCACATGACCTTTACCACAGGTCCTATTAAACAAATCATCGAAACAGTGAATAAAAACAAAGAAAAAAATGAACAAAACAAAATAAATCAACTTTCATAATGAAACATTATTTCATTCCTTCTGTTGAGTCCATTCGGAAATCTAGAATTTAAGTTAAAGATCCAAAAAGCTTCACGTGTTAGGAGGCGCTGTCTAGTGTCACCACGTGATGAAACACTGATTCTTTCTATCCCAGAAACAAAAAAAGTATGAGTACTGCGCGCATGATGAAAAATAAAATGTTTCGCAGCTGCAGAAACATTGCGATTTGATGTTGTACAGTCATGGCCAAAAGTTTTGAGAATGACACAAATATTATATTTTCACATGATCTGCTGCCCTCTGGTTTTTATGTGTGTTTGACAGATGTTTTTATTACAGACAGAAATATAATAATTGCAAACATATGAGTAACAAAAGCTTATATTGACAGTTTGAATGAGTTAATGCAGCAAGTCAATATTTGCAGTGTTGACCCTTCTTCTTCAGGACCTCTGCAATTCTCCCTGGCATGCTCTCAATCAACTTCTGGACCAAATCCTGACTGATAGCAGTCCATTCTTGCACAATCAATGCTTTCATTTTGTCAGAATTTTTAGGTTTTTGTTTGTCCACCCGTCTCTTGATGATTGACCACAAGTTCTCAATGGGATTAAGATCTGGGGAGTTTCCAGGCCATGGACCCAAAATCTCTATGTATTGTTTCCTGAGCCATTTAGTTATCACCTTTGCTTTATGGCAAGGTGCTCCATCATGCTGGAAAAGGCATTGTTGATCGCCAAACTGCTCTTGGAGGGTTGGGAGAAGTTGCTCTTGGAGGACATTCTGGTACCATTCTTTATTCATGGCTGTGTTTTTAGGCAAGACTGTGAGAGAGCCAATTCCCTTGGCTGAGAAGCAACCCCACACATGAATGGTTTCAGGATGCTTAACAGTTGGCATGAGACAAGACTGGTGGTAGCGCTCACCTTGTCTTCTCTGAATGAGGCGTTTTCCTGATGTCCCAAACAATCGAAAAGTGGATTCATCAAAGAAAATAACTTTACCCCAGTCCTCAGCAGTCCACTGCCTGTACCTTTTGCAGAATATCAGTCTGTCCATGATGTTTTTTCTGGAGAGAAGTGGCTTCTTTGCTGCCCTCCTTGAGACCAGGCCTTGCTCCAAGAGTCTCCGCCTCACAGTGCGTGCAGATGCACTCACACCTGCCTGCTGCCATTCCTGAGCAAGCTCTGCACTGCTGGTAGCCCGATCCCGCAGCTGAAACACTTTTAAGAGACGGTCCTGACGCTTGCTGGTCTTTCTTGGGCGCCCTGAAGCCTTTTTGGCAACAATGGAACCTCTCTCCTTGAAGTTCTTGATGATGCGATAGATTGTTGACTGAGGTGCAATCTTTCTAGCTGCGATACTCTTCCCTGTTAGGCAATTTTTATGCATTGCAATGATGACTGCACATGTTTCTTTAGAGATAACCATGGTTAACAGAAGAGAAACAATGATGCCAAGCACCAGCCTCCTTTTAAAGTGTCCAGTGGTGTCATTCTTACTTAATCATGACAGATTGATCTCCAGCCATGTCCTCATCAACACCCACACCTGTGTTAATGGAGCAATCACTGAAAAGAGGTTAGCTGGTCCTTTTAAGGCAGGGCTTCAATGATGTTGAAATGTGTTTTGGGGGATAAAGTTCATTTTCTAGCCAAATATTGACTTTGCAAGTAATTGCTGTTAAGCTGATCACTCTTTATAACATTCTGGAGTATATGCAAATTGCCATTAGAAAAAGTGAAGCAGTAGACTTTGTAAAAATTAATATTTGTGTCATTCTCAAAACTTTTGGCCATGACTGTACTTATGTCCTGTAAATGTTCAAGTGTTAGGTGCAGCATTGTAAAAGCCAGTGTTAGGTGCAGTGTGGGGAAGGTCAGTCCTAGGTGTAGCCTAGGGAAGGTCTTTGCTAGGTGTAACCTGGGGAAGGTCAGTGCTAGGTGTAAACTGGGGAAGGTCAGTGCTAGGTGCAGCCTGAGGAAGGTCTGTGCTAGGTGTAGCCTGGGGAAGGTCAGTGCTAGGTGTAGCCTGGGGAAGGTCAGTGCTAGGTGCAGCCTGGGGAAGTTCAGTGCTAGGTGTAGCCTGGGGAAGGTCAGTGCTAGGTGTAGCCTAAGGAAGGTCAGTGCTAGGTGTAGCCTGGGGAAGGTCAGTGATAGGTGTAGCCTGGGGAAGGTCAGTGCTATGTGTAGCCTGGGGAAGGTCAGTGATAGGTGTATCCTGGGGGAAGTCAGTGCTAGGTGTAGCCTAGGGAAGTACAGTGCTAGGAGTAGCCTAGGGAAGGTCAGTGCTTGGTGTAGCCTTGGGAAGGTCATTGATAGGTGTAGCCTGAGGAAGGTCAAGGCAATGTTTAGCCTGGGGAAGGCAATGGTCAGGTGTATTCTGAAGAAGGCCAATATTAGTTGCACCGTGGAGAAAGTCAATGTTAGACGCTAGATGGACAATCTTATGAGAAGCACGTGTCATGCTTATGCAAGATGAACCTATTTTCCACTAATTTAGGTGACAATTCTGACACCAGCGATATAGGTAACAGATCTTGGGAGCAATCCCATTCAGCTTGTTCCTCCACATACTTTACATACAGCCTAATCATACAGTGGAGCAGGGTCAGAATACTAATATCCAGAAAACAGTCTTAAGTTTATCTGACTGTTCACTTAATGACTCCTTAAGCTTTGATATATATTTTAATAAAGTTAGCTAGCAAGACAGAGAATATCTGTATAAAATCCCATCATCACAATATGCTGGATTGAAACTCTGCTGTAAACAGATTTACCACAAATTAGACACAGGCAGAGAGCTGTAGAAAAAAAGTTGTTCAAAACGGGACACCTCCAGTTGTCTCAGGGATTCACATAATATCAATCTCCTAATATGTGTTATTCTCAGAAACGCTCCCTTTATCTATGGAAGTGTTGTACTAATAATTCACAGAGCCTCAGAACATAGTTTTCCATGGTTAGCTTGCAAAGGCATAGGGCAATATTCAAGAAAATGAAGTTTCCTACAACAACTAAATAGTTAGGCTCTGTTCACATTACTGCCATGGCATTTGTTTATTATCAAAACCACAATGCTGTAAATGATCCATTCAGCCATTCATCTATGGTGTCAACAGTGGCAGAAATCACTGAAGAATTATGATGAAGGCTCTAAACACTGTTACACCCATTTCTGGTACTAACATTTCATAATATTGTCTTAATGACTCCCTCAAATATTGAAGTTTGTTTTAAAGAAGAGCAGACATTTCAAAACTGCACGACAATAAAAGAGTTAATAATTTCTTAGTACCTTCTGGTAGAAAGAACTTCACAAATCTGGAACAAAGATGCTCCATAACATTGAAATTGTAACAAGAGGGAAAAGTTGTGGATTATGGGAATCACGAGCTAAGTGACGTTATGCAAATGTTGAAAAAATTAAGACAAAATTTTCAAAACATCTTGATTTATTCAGTATCGTGTATGGGCACCATGTGCAGAAATCCATGCATCTACACCAACTGGCATGCTATCAATGAAGTTATTATTAGAGTTGAGCGAAACAGGTCGGTCAGATTCAAAAATCACAGACTTTTGCCAAAGTCGGGTTTCGCCGAGTGAAACCTGACCATAGCGTTAAGTCGGCCATGCGGTCGTCGACCCGAGTGCCAAAGTCGGTTTTCCCATAATGCTTGCAGGCGCCTTTTCTCAGCCAATGAGCAAGGATGCACACTGTGGGCAGCGAGATGACATGGGCAGCGGCCTCCACCATCTTAAAGAAGGGCATTGCAGTGATTGGCTTGCTTTGTGTGGCGTCACAGTGGCTATAAAAGCCCTGACCACCGACCGTCATTTTACTTCTGCAGATCTTAGCATAGGGAGAGGTTGCTGCCGCTGTTTCTCAGTAGGGAGAGAGTATAGGCAGGAAAGAAAAGTGATTCTGTGCTTGTGAGTCGCCCTCCAGAGCAATGGGAACTCGAATCTGAGCCTATAGACTTCTATGGGGGATGTCGGATGTCACGGCAGCACAGCTCAGTCTGTGGCTCTGGTGCTCACCCTTTAATGTGGGATATTTACAGGGGAGTTGAATATTGGTATGGGGATTCGTGACGCCATCTGTGGTACCTGGTCAGGGTGACCAACGCTGCGGTGCAGATCCACTGAAGGGTTGGTATTGTTCACCTAGATGTTAGGCCTCCCACAGGTGAGGCTGAGTCCTTCAGGGCAGATAGATGTGTAGAGATGCAGGACAGGGGGGGACCCGGCAGTTAGAGGTAAGAAGAGGGACACACACACAAGTCCTTTGGTACCTTTACTGAAGATGTTGCAGGCACTCCCCGGAGCACTGTAGGGTGAAGGGTGCACATCCAGATTCCTCCACTGAGTAGGTGTGTGGCCTCCTGTTCCCTGCCTTTTTGTAATGAAGTCCAGGCCTGCGTGTAGCTGGGCCTAACTTAGTCTCTGTCCTGCACCTGGCTGACCTTGTGATTGAACCTTCTCTGAAAGGACAGGGTCCTTGATGGCCGGTACCTGCCGAACTCCGTCCTCCTGATCCTGCTATGTATCAGGTCTGTGGTACTCCTTGGACTTGTAGTCCTCCAGGAACTCCGGTGTTCTCCTAATGGGTCGTGGAGATCCCAATAGGCTCGGACCCTGGCGTCCGGTAAATACTAGTTGAGGCGAGCTATGAAGACTCTTCTACCTCCTTTTACTTCTCTTTCCACTCACCTTCGGCCTACCCGGGCCCTCACACGATTACACACACTTGCGGTTGGTGGGCCGCCTCTTCACCGCTCTCTGAGCGTCGGCACGCTCCTGGCTCCCAACTTGAGCTCTGGAGTCCCTTACTGCGAACTCCACTCGTCTGCTCTGTCTGCAGACTACTCGCTTGTTTCAGCTCTGACTAGACTGGAGTGGATTCACTTCCACTTTACTAGCCTCCACTTTGCTGAACTGAACTGCTCTGCAGCCTCTCTAATCTGAACTCTGAGCTGACTGAATTGAGCTCTCTTTCCTGTCTTCACCCTCCTTTTATATAACTATCGGAGCTCCCTCTGGTGGTGTTAGGGATGGGTGAAGGTGTGTAAATGTATATAGTGACCTCTAGTGGTGAATTCCTTCTGTGCACCCTTCTGGGAGATATGAATCCAGTCGCAGCTGGGCTCCACACTTGTGCTGATAGCAAGTGTGCTGTTCAGTTAGTGTGCAGTGACAGGGGAGGATTTTGTTGTGTGCAGCAGCGCTGGTTATTAGGCTGCCTGCCAGCGACAGGGGAGGATTTTCTTGTGTGCAGCAGCAGAGCTAGTTATTAGGCTGCCTGCTAGCTGTATTGCTGTGTACACTGCTGTGCAGACTGCTTTTTACACAGCACTAATACTTTTATTATTTTTTTCTGTACAGTTACCAAGCGTTTTTTCCCACACCGTATAGAGCTGTACGCTCCTCATTCACTGCCGTGTACCGGCTGGTATCACAGACAAATACATGCTGAATATCTGTTTGTGACTCCGGAAATATATACGGAGATTTACAATTACCTCTAGACTGTATACAGCTGTACGCTTGTGATACAGTGCCCTTTATCTTTTTATATTCTGGTCCAATCCATACTGAGTGAGCGTCTGTGTGTTACTCCGGAAATCTATAAGGAGATTTACAATTACCCCAACATTGTAAACAGCTGTACGCTTGTGATACAGTACCCTTTTTCAGCTTTTTATATTCTTATCTAATCCATAATGAGCCTGAGAGCGTCTGTGTGTGACTCCTGAAATATATATGGAGAATTACAATTTTTTCACTATACTATATACACCTGGTATCTGGTGATACATAACCCTTTTTCTGCTTTTTATATTCTGGTCTAATCCATACTGAGCCCGTAAGCATCTATGTGTTAATCCGGAAAAATATACGGAGATTTAAAATTACCCTAACACTGTATACAGCTGTACGCTTGTGATACAGTACCCTTTTTCAGCTTTTTATATTCTTGTCTAATCCATACTGAGCCTGTGAGCGTCTGTGTGTTACTCCGAAAATAAATATGGAGACTTACAATTTACCCCTAAATTATATACACCTGGTATCTTAAGATACAGTGCCCTTTATCTGCTTTTTATATTCTGGTCTAATCCATACTGAGCCTGAGAGCGTCTGTGTGTGACTCCTGAAATATTTACGGAGAATTACTATTTTTTCACTATACTATATACACCTGGTATCTGGTGATACAGTACCCTTTTTCTGCTTTTTATATTCTGGTCTAATCCATACTGAGCCTGTGAGCGTCTGTGTGTTACTCCGGAAATATATAAGGAGATTTAAAATTACCCCAACACTGTATACAGCTGTACGCTTGTCATACAGTACCCTTTTTCAGCTTTTTATATTCTGGTCTAATCCATACTGAGTCTGTGAGCATCTGTGTGTTACTCCGGAAATAAATACGGAGATTTACAATTTACCCCTATACTATATACACCTGGTATCTTCAGATACAGTGCCCTTTATCTGCTTTTTATATTCTGGTCTAATCCATGCTGAGCCTGAGAGCATCTGTGACTCCTGAAATATATACTGAGATTTACAATTTTTTCACTATACTATATACACCTGGTATCTGGTGATACAGTACCCTTTTTCTGCTTTTTATATTCTGGTCTTATCCATACTGAGGCTGAGATCGTCTGTGTGTGACTCCTGAAATATATACGGAGAACTAAAATTTTTTAACTATACTATATACACCTGGTATCCGGTGAAACAGTACCCTTTTTCTGCTTTTTATATTCTGGTCTAATCCATACTGAGCCTGGGAGCGTGTGTGTTACTCCCGAAATATATACGGAGATTTAAAAATACCCCAACACTGTATACAGCTGTACGCTTGTGATACAGTACCCATTTTCTGCTTTTTATATTCTGGTCTAATCCATACTGAGCCTGTGAGCGTCTGTGTGTTACTCCCGAAATATATACGGAGATTTAAAAATACTCAACACTGTATACAGCTGTACGCTTGTGATACAGTACCCTTTTTCAGCTTTTTATATTCTTGTCTAATCCATACTGAGCCTGAGAGCGTCTGTGTGTGACTCCTGAAATAAATATGGAGAATTACAATTTTTTCACTATACTAAATACACCTGGTATCTGGTGATACAGTACCCTTTTTCTGCTTTTTATATTCTGGTCTAATCCATACTGAGCCTGTGAGCGTCTGTGTGTTACTTCGGAAATATATACGGAGATTTAAAATTACCCCAACACTGTATACAGCTGTACGCTTGTTATGCAGTACCCTTTTTCTTGTTTTTATATTCTGGTCTAATCCATGCTGAGCCTGTGAGTGTCTGTGTGTTACTTTGGAAATATATACAAGTTTTACAAATTACCCCTATACTATATACACCAGGTATCTTCAGATACAGTGCCCTTTATCTGCTTTTTATATTCTGGTCTAATCCATACTGAGTGAGCGTCTGTGTGTTACTCCGGAAATATATACGGAGATTTACAATTACCCCAACACTGTACACAGCTGTACGCTTGTGATACTGTACCCTTTTTCAGCTTTTTATATTCTTGTCTAATCCATACTGAGCCTGAGAGCATCTGTGTGTGACTCCTGAAATATATACGGAGATTTACAATTTTTTCACTATACTATATACACCTGGTATCTGGTGATACAGTACCCTTTTTCTGCTTTTTATATTCTTGTCTAATCCATATTGAGCCTGAGAGCGTCTGTGTGTAACTCCTAAAATATATAATGAAAATTACAATTTTTTCACTATACTATATACACCTGGTATCTGGTGATACAGTACCCTTTTTCTGCTTTTTATATTCTGGTCTAATCCATACTGAGCCTGTGAGCGTCTGTGTGTTATTCCCGAAATACATACGGAGATTTAAAATTACCCCAACACTGTATACAGCTGTACGCTTGTGATACAGTACCCTTTTTCAGCTTTTTATATTCTTGTCTAATCCATACTGAGCCTGAGAGTGTCTGTGTGTGACTCCTGAAATATATACGGAGATTAACAATTTTTTCACTATACTATATACACCTGGTATCTGGTGTTACATAACCCTTTTTCTGCTTTTTATATTCTGGTGTAATCCATACTGAGCCTGTGAGCGTCTGTGTGTTACTCCTGAAATATATACGGAGATTTACAATTACCCCTACACTGTATATGCCTGGTATCTTCTGATACATTACCCTTTTTCTGCTTTTTATAATCTTGTGTAATCCATACTGAGCCTGTGAGCGTCTGTGTGTTACTCCTGAAATATATACAGAGATTTAAAATTACCCCAACACTGTATACAGCTGTACGCTTCTGATACATTACCCTTTTTCTGCTTTTTATATTCTGGTCTAATCCATACTGAGCCTGTGAGCATCTGTGTGTTACTCCTGAAATATATACGGATATTTAAAATTACCCCAACACTGTATAGAGCTGTACGCTTGTGATACAGTACCCTTTTTCTGCTTTCTATATTCTGGTGTAATCCATACTGAGCCTGTGAGAGTCTGTGACTCTGTAAATATATACGGAGATTTACAATTATTCCTAGACTGTATACAGCTGTTCTCTTCTGATACATTACTGTTATGATTTGGTAGCTGAGGAGGACAGGAGCAAAAACAGCAAGCCAGCCGAACACCTGAGAGGTTGGAAACTAATGGGTTGCAGATCCCTAAACTAACCGCACAACTAGAAGCAGCCGTGGAGCGTACCTACGGTGACCTAGATGCCTCGGCTCAGCCGGAGAGCTAGCTACACCTAAAGATAGAAACAGGAAAAGCTAACTGCCCCAGAGTAGAGCCCCAATGGAATAGGCAGCCCCCAAACATATAATGGCGGTTAGACAAGACGAAACACAAATGCAGGCAGAAAATAGAGTGAGCAAACGCTGGGGCCAAACACTGCCTAAATAGGACAGGACAGGACAGAATACTATCTGCAACCCAGCAAAACCCTAGTAAAACTTTCAACACTTCTGATTTCAAAAATGCTGAGATCACACGATCTCACCACGCACTAAATTAGATCTCAGTGTGAACAAGGCTAACCCGCAGCCACTCAAATAGCAGGGAAAGAGCAATTAAACAAATAAACAGTGGCTACTGAAAAACAGAGAGTAGCACAGGCCACAGGAGGGGAACCCAGCTAACCTCCACAAAAGTGCAGACCAAAATGGAAATAACAAATACGATAGAAACAAGCAGAAAATATCTTATCTGAAAGTAGCAGACGAAGGCAAGACACCAGCAGACTTCCAAATGAACCAGGAAACAACAATTGATCACTGGCGAGGATCATGGGAAGGCAGCTCACTTATATCAGTCCAGTCAGTCAGTCCTGATTGCCAGTCATTGATACCAGGTGAGACAGCCCCGTCATTCAACACAGCTTCAATACCGTCAGCAACCACCAGAGGGAGCCTCAGCTCAGAAATCGTCTCCAGAATGTTTACAACTAGAGTTGAGCGATACTTTCCGATATCCAAAAGTATCGGAATCGGAATGGTATTGCCGATACCATTAAAATATCGGCGATACCCGATACCGATACCGGAAGTCCCATGTAAGTCTATGGGAACAAAATATCGTAACTAAAAAAACCTCTTTCTTTCCTTGTAAACACTAAATATACACACATAGAATACATATATATATATATACACATGTCATTGTGACATATATATATACATATATGTATAGTTTATACACTTCTACATAGTAAAATATCCTCTGATTCAATTGCTGGGTAAAGCCGGCTTCTGTGAAAAGACAGAAGCACCCGACATGAAATGACACTTGGTGTACATAGGGTTAACCATGTCTTTTCATGTCCTTTGCTATTTGATTTGCACAAACAATTACATCAGTCTATGTGTGCAAAATTTCACACCTGTAGGGGTTAATTAAAGGTGTAAATTCGTTGTAAAAAAAATTGACTTTTTTTGCTACAAATTTACACCTTTAATTAACCCCTACAGGTGTGAAATTTTGCACACTTACACTCATATAATTGTTTGTGCAAATCAGATATCAAACTACATGAAAAGACATGGTTAACCCTATGTACACCAAGTGTCATTTCATGTCGGGTTCTGCATTTTCACAAAAGCCGGCAATTGAATTAGCGGCTATTATACTATGTAGAAGTGTATGAACTATAAATATATATATATATATGTGTCACAAATTCAATGACATGTATATATATATATATGAGGTGTAAAATTGCTGAAAAAAAATGCGTGGGCTCCCGCCCTATTTTCGCAACCAGACAGACAAAGCCAGTGAGTGGGGGCAGATAATAATAGCCCAGAGAGGGACCATTTTTTTTGCCCCCCCCCCGGCTACTTAACATCTGCCCCCAGACACCCCAGAAAGGGCAAATCTCTAATTAGATTTGCCCTTTCTGGCACTTTGCCCGTCTATTCCCATTGCCCTGTAGCGGTGGCGAATGGGTTAATAAGGGGTTAAAATGACCTTGCAATTGAAAGGTCACTTTAAGCCAGGTTAATAATTGAGAGCTGTCAATTAGACAACTATCAATTATTAATCCTATTGTATGAAAGAAAAATCAAACACACACACTTTAATAAAAAAGAAGTTTAATGAAATAATCACACAGTTTTTGACCATATTTTATTTACCTGCTAAAACCATTTCCTGTAATAAAAATAAAATAATAAAGCAAAATTATTCTTACCAATCCGATGCACAGTCAGGTCCCACGGTGTAATCCTTCAGAAAGGGTTAATGTTTACTGCAGGGACCGCAGCTAATGCTGCAGCCTCACAGTAAACCCCCAAATGAATGAGCTCCTCTCCTGGCTGACAGGAGAGGAAGTGGAAAGCTTAATTGATTGCTTTCCACTTTCACTTCAGGTCAGCCAGGGACACCATCAGTGACGTCAGAGGGAACTGATTAACAAAAATAGGGGTTCCCTTCGAAAAAAAAAATGGCGTGGGGTCCCCCCTATTTTTGTTAACCAGCCAGATGAAGCAGACCGCTGAGGCCTGGATTTTCAGGCTGTTAAGGAGCCAAGATCCATGGACCTTGCCAGCCTGATAATACCAGGCCACAGCAGTCTGCATATCTTGGCTGATTAACAAAAATAGGGGATCCCCTCAAAAAAAAATTGGCGTGGGGTCCCCCCTATTTTTGTTAACCAGCCAGATGAAGCAGACCGCTGAGGCCTGGTTTTTCAGGCTGGTAAGGATCCAATATCCATGGACCTTGCAAGCCTGATAATACCAGGCCACAGCAGTCTGCTTAGCTTGGCTGGTTAACAAAAATAGGGGATCCCCTCGAAAAAAAAACGGCGTAGGGGTCCCCCTATTTTTGTTAACCAGCCAAGTAAAATGCAGACTGCTGCGGCCTGGTATTAAAAGACTGTCAAGGCCCATGGATTTTGGCCCTCAACAGCCTGATAATACCAGGCTACAGCAGCCCCACATTTGGCGCATCAAAAGATGTGCCAATTGTGGCACTTTACCCGGCTCTTCCCACTTGCCCTGTAGCGGTGGCAAGCGGGGTAATAAGGGGTTAATGTCACCACTGATTGCACGGTGACAATAAGCCCGGTTAATAATGGAGAGGCGTCAATAAGACACCGATCCATTATTAATCCCAAAGTATTTAAATGTGTAAAAAAAAGACACAGCAAGAAAAAAGTCTTTTAATGAAATAAAAGAGACAACACAGTTTTCATTTTTTTTTATTACTCTCTCATTCCTGCGACGCCATCGATCTCCTGTAAAAAAATTAAAAAAACAAACCAACAGTATACCACCTGTCCGACGCAGTCCATAGTAACGACAGTCCCACGATGATCCAGCTCTGCTACATCGGAATGACAGGCAGAGCCTGACATCCCGGCGCAGCACAGCTGCTTACCAGCTTCCCCGGCGGTGACGTCATCGGACTGCTTTACGGCCGCGATTACCCAGCAGTCACTGCAGTTATCGCGAGAAACTGCATGTGACCGCCGGGGAGAAGAGGATGGCGGCCATTAAGCAGTCCGGGATGTGACCGCCGGAGATCTTCTGCCGGGTAAGTGCCGCTGACTCCTGACAGACCCGACCGACGGACACTGACAGTGACAGTGACAATTCCGATTCCGGTATCCGATATGACGAAAATATCGGTACTCGGAATCGGAATTCCGATACAGCCAATATCGGCCGATACCCGATATTTGCAGTATCGGAATGCTCAACCCTATTTACAACACATTACCCTTTTTCTGCTTTTTATATTCTGGTGTAATCCATGCTGAGCCTGTGAGCGTCTGTGTGTTACACCTGAAATATATACGAAGATTTAAAATTACCCCAACACTGTATACAGCTGTACGCTTCTGATACAGTACCCTTTTTCTGCTTTTCATATTGTGGCCTAATCCATACTGAGCCTGTGAGCATCTGTGTGTTACTCCGGAAATATATATGGAGATTTTAAAATTACACCAACACTATATACACCTGGTATCTTCTGATACAGTACTATTTTTCTGCTTTGTATATTCTAGTCTAATCCATACTGAGCCTGTGAGCGTCTGTGTTACTCTCGAAATATAGACGGAGATTTAGAAATTTCCCCTTCACCATATACAGCTGTACGCTTCTGATACAGTACCATATATCTGCTGGTATTCTGGGTACATTTTCCCAAACATAAGGAAGTATGGCGGAAGAGGCCAGCTGGCACTGATGGTGGTAGTGGTGCATCTGCTGGTAGTGCCAAAAGCACAATAGCACCTAAGGCAGGAGGTGTTGGGCCTGCGTCATCTTCTGGCTCCAGAAGACCTGGAAGGCTCCCTTTTCTGGGAGTAGGTAAACCGTTTTTAAAGCCGGAGCAACAGGAACTGGTTTTGGCTTACATTGCCAAAACAGCCTCCAGCTCTATCGCCTCCTCTTCTGAAGTTTCAAAAACTGCAAGCACTGAGTCGTCAGTGCAGGCTCCTGGTCAGGAACAACACCTTTCCTTGTGTCCTTCACCCCCACCAAAAGTGAAGGATGCGGCAGGCCACACTTCAGATTACTCCATGGAGCTCTTTTCACATACCATGACTGGGTTATCAAGTCAAATCCTGAATTCCCCAGTCCAACATGAATCTGACATGGAGTACACTGATGCACAGCCACTGCTAGATGATTCTGCTGGTACATTCACCCACAGCACTACATTGCCCTCGCAGTCTACTGAGCCAGAATCTGACCCTGATCAAACTCAGGTGCCCCTTCCCGCATACTATACCACCTTAAACGGTGACACAGAGGAAGGAGCAGATGAAATTGAAGAGGAGGTGATGGATGACCCAGTTGTTGACCCGGACTGGCATCCATTGGGGAAGAGGGTGCCGCTGGCAATAGCTCAGAAGAGGAGAAGGATCAGAAGCAGGCATCGACATTGCAGCAGCTCTGGCAGGCCCGTAGCAGTCCAAAAACATGTTAAAAAATACAAAAAAGTTGCAGGACAGCTTGGCCAGATGGTCAAATTAGCACAGGGTGCAAGCCCTGAAAATTTATACCATAGTAGGAAGAGTGTAGTGTGGCACTTTTTTGACCAAAATCCTATTGATGAGGCAAAGGTTTTCTGTAAGAAGTGCGGAAGGACCTTTAGCCGAGGGAAAAAATCTCCGAAATTTGAATACCAGTTGCATGCTTAGACATTTAATCAACATGCACTTGCAAGCGTGGACGGACTACAAAACCTCAGGTAGCACATGTGTACCTGCTCCAACTGAAGGTAGCCACCAACGCTCCATCGCTTCCCCCACTGTAAGCCCACCGGTTAGCACACCACCAGCAAGAAATGTTGAGGTGTCGTCGCAAAGCCAAAGCAGTCAGGGAATCACAATGTTTTTGCAACGAAAGACTGAATCTAAGCCATCACCACCACCATCACCAACCCCCTCTCAGTCTCTCATGTCCACCGCTAGTTCACCCATATGCAGCTCTCAAGTCCAGCTCACCCTAGCAGACACTCTGAGAGGACAAGAAGGTACTCATCCTCTCATCCGCGTACACTGGCTTTGAACGCCTACATTGCCAAACTGATCTCATTAGAGATGATGCCCTTCCGTTTGGTTGAAAGCGCAGCATTCCGAGAGCTCATGGCCTACGCTGTCCCACGCTATGACCTACCCAGTCGGCATTTCTTTTCTAGAAAAGCCATCCCTGCCCTCCACCTGCATGTGAAACACCGCAATGTCCATGCACTCAAACAATCAGTGAGTGGAAAGGTGCACCTCACAACAGATGCATGGGCCAGTAGGCATGGCCAGGGCAGTTACGTGTCCATCACTGCGCACTGGGTGAATGTGGTGGATGCAGGGTCCACAGGGGATAGCGGCGGTGGGACAGTGCTGCCTAGCCCACGGTATATGCAACAGATGGCTGTAGGCAATCGACTCTCCTCCTCCTCCACTTCCAGAAGCGAAAGCTCATCGACAGAGCGCAGTCACACGAGCACTCCATCCGCAGCTAGCAGTGTTGCACACGAGGTGTCCCTCTATCGAACAGCTAGTGGTAAGCGTCAGCAGGCTGTTTTAATGATGATGTCTTTGGGCGACAACAGACACACCGCGGAGGTACTGGCCAACTACTTGCAGCGAGAAACTGAGTCATGGCTGGGCAGTCTACATCTTGCGCCAGGCAAAGTAGTCAGTGATAATGGACGTAATTTTGTGGTGGCCATAGCCCTGGCAAAATTCAGACACATTCCTTGCCTGGCACACACCTTGAACCTGGTGGTGCAGTGCTTCCTAAATAATTATCCAGAGTTAACAGCCCTGCTCCATAAGGTGCGAAGACTGTGCTCGCACATCCGTCACTCGCCCAGTTGTATGCAGAGGCTGCAGCGATCGCTCCACCTCCCCAAGCACCGCCTAATCATAAACGTTGCAACAAGGTGGAACTCCACCATGCACATGGTTAAGAGGCTGTGAGAACAGAGGCAGGTTGTAATGCATTTGTGGGAGGATACACGGGCAGGCGGTTTGAGGGCAGACATGGAGTTGTCAGATATGCAGTGGTCAAAGCTGAAAGACCTCTGTAAAGTCCTTCAGTGTTTTGAGGAATGCACATGGCTGGTAAGCGCAGACGACGCCATCATAAGCATGAGCATCCCACTTATGCGTCTGCTCATGCAAATTTTTACGCACATTAGGCGTCTGCAGATGAGGAGGAAGAGGAGGAGGGAAGCCTTGATGACAGTCAGCCATTGTCTGCTCAGGGAACTGTCCTGGATGAGGTAGAGGAAGAAGAGGAAGAGGAGGATGAGGGGATGATTATTTTGGGGAGGAGGATGCTTCTCAGGGGGCAAGAGAAAATGTTGGCTTGCCAAGCTCAGGTACAGGGTTTGTGCGTGACTGGAGGGATGTGGATTTGGCAGAAAGTGCTCCTCCACCCACCACTGGCAGTGCATCATTGACACCTTGTCATGGGTGTATCGCCACAAGGATCGTCGCGATTACACACTCTGACTTCTCACAGCTGAGTTGCTGTTTCTTTGTGTTTGGTAATGAGGGAGTTAATTTTACCTAGCTCTTTGCTAAGACTAGGTCCAGCCTCGCCCGGCTGCTTTTGATTATGTTCTAATTAGATTCCTTCATATACCTGCCAGTCTGCTTGTTAGATGCCGGTGAAAGCCTTTATGTAGTCTAGCAGACTGGATCGGTTCTGAGAATACTTAAGCTAAGAGCTCCTTAGTTGTTTTTACTCTTATAGCTTATAGTTTATCTCTGAGACCTTAGGTGTTCCTACTGTGTGTGTGTTGTATGTAAGACTTTATTTACTTTATTTCTTGTCTTTCTTGTATGTCTTTCTGTTCATTAACCGTTACCTGTTCATTCCCTTTGGTGGTAATCAGGGTCCTTCTTAGGACTAGATTACAGTTGGCAGGGATTGATAGGAGACAGGGTTTACGCTGGTGGCCTGGACCTCTGTACCTTTAACAGTACCTCCAGGTAGAGGGATTAGTTAGGACCCCAGTTTAGGGTCAGCATAGACCCCGGTCACCCTCTAGCCGGAGACAGCGTATAACGGATTCCGTATTGACCCACTGGACTTTCTGTCAGGTAATTCTATGTTATCATATATCTATGCGCATGTTATATTGTATGTTGCCCTTTGATATAGATTACTGTCATCACATATATATATATCTGCTATACAGCGTGACATTTTCACCGGCCATACAAAAGATTCTCTCCAGCTGTCATGGATCCAGTAGCCCAGCTGGCCCGGCAGTTGCAGGGGTTGTCCATGGAGTTTGCAGACATTAAGTCCAAGGTTTTGTTCCCCCCGGAGCAAACCAGATCTGAACCTAAGGTTGCTCTCCCGGACAGGTTCACTGGTGGGCGGGACAAATTTTTTACTTTCCGGGAGGCATGTAAATTGTACTTTCGGCTGCGGCCTCAGTCATCTGGGAGTGAAGAGCAGAGGGTGGGAATTGTTATCTCGCTCTTACAAGGGGACCCTCAATCTTGGGCGTTCTCTATTCCTCCAGGCTCCCCAGATCTCCAGTCAGTGGATCGATTTTTTACTGCCCTGGGTCTGGTATATGATGATCCGGATCGAGTTTCCCTTGCTGAAACAAAGTTACGTAAAATACGGCAAGGAAATCGTCCAGCGGAGGAATATTCTTCTGAGTTCCGTAGATGGGCAACAGATACTCAGTGGAATGACCCAGCTCTTAGGAGCCAGTTTTGTCAAGGGTTGTCTGACAAATTAAAAGATGTGTTGGCTCAGTATGATTCTCCTCCATCACTGGAGGCTGCTATGGCCCTCGCTATTCGCATGGATAGACGAATTCGGGGAAGACGCGAGGTAACTCCGCCTCCCGTGATGACTCCACCTACTACTAAAGTCCCTTATACTGAGGTTCCCCTGGTCTGTTCTAAGGAACACATGCAGTTGGGAGGGACATCTTTTTGTAGGAAGGAATTGGCGGTGCACCGCAAGACTAGAAGGTGTTTCTTTTGTGGGAGAGAGGGACATTTTGTTGGGGGGTGTCCATCCTGGGCCTCTTTGAGCAAAGGAGTTAACCTGGGAGTGTGTATTTCGTCCCCAAATCCCTCTCAGTTTCTCGAGCCTGCGGAGGTGGTGATTGGTACTAGAACTGAGAGGATTTCTGTTTTTCTTGATAGTGGGTCCGGGGCTAATCTGGTGGACGCTCGGTTTGCCCAGGTGCATGGTATGCAACTGAGTGTATTGGCCAAACCGGTCCCTATAGTCTCTATTGATTCTAGACCTCTCGGTCAAGGTAGCTTGGTACAAGCTGTTCATAACATAGATCTTCGAGTAGGGGCAAGACATAAAGAGCAATTGTCTTGTTATGTGTTGGAGGGTCTACCTACTCCTATTGTGTTGGGACTTCCTTGGTTGGCTAAACATAACCCAGTGATTGATTGGCAATCCGGAAAGATAAGCCAGTGGGGTGAATTTTGCAGGAATAACTGCATGAGCACGGTCATCGGTGCGGTTGTGCCTAGGACTTTGTCTCCTTTTCTGGAGGACTTTGGGGAGATGTTCTCAGAGGAGGGGTGTAAAGAGTTACCTCCTCATCGCGCATATGACTGCTCAATAAAGTTGCTTCCTGATGCCTTATCTCGTACTTTCCCAGGGGCCGGGAAGACAGATGATCCGGTTCCTATTCCTCAGGAGGGAGTTGTAGTGTCAGCTGTATGCTCTGAGCTTGGGGGGGAGGTATTGGGGGCTCAGGGGGACGCCCCGGTGGGACTTCCAGGGAGACTGATAGTTCCAGATCGGTTAAGACTGAAGGTTACGGGGAACCGTTACAAACGGATGGCTGATAGGGGGAGAGTTTCTGGTCTAGATCTGAAGGTGAACGATCTAGTTTGGTTGTCTACCAGGAATATAAAACTTAAAGTTTCCTCCTGGAGGTTGGGTCCCAGATTCATCGGGCTGTACAGGATCAGTTCCATAATTAATCCTGTGGCATTTCGTCTGGACCTCCCTCCTACGTTTAAAATTCATAATGTGTTTCACAAGTCATTACTTAAAAAGTATGTGGCACCAGTCATACCGTCACCTCTACCTCCGCCTTCAGTGGTGGTCAATGATAACGTGGAATTTCATGGGTCGAAAATCATTGACTCACGTCTCAGTCGCCGATCCCTTCAGTACTTGGTTCATTGGAGGGGGTATGGTCCTGTGGAGAGGACGTGGGTCCCTGCGTCTGATGTTAACGCAGATCGATTGGTTCGGACCTTTCACACAACTCACCCGGGCAGACCTGGCCCTGAGGGTCCGGAGTCCCCTCGTAGAGGGGGGGTACTGTCATGGGTGTATCGCCACAAGGATCTCCGCGATTACACACTCTGACTTCTCACAGCTGAGTTGCTGTTTCTTTGTGTTTGGTAATGAGGGAGTTAATTTTACCTAGCTCTTTGCTAAGACTAGGTCCAGCTTCGCCCGGCTGCTTTTGATTATGTTCTAATTAGATTCCTTCATATACCTGCCAGTCTGCTTGTTAGATGCCGGTGAAAGCCTTTATGTAGTCTAGCAGACTGGATCGGTTCTGAGAATACTTAAGCTAAGAGCTCCTTAGTTGTTTTTACTCTTATAGCTTATAGTTTATCTCTGAGACCTTAGGTGTTCCTACTGTGTGTGAGTGTTGTATGTAAGACTTTATTTACTTTATTTCTTGTCTTTCTTGTATGTCTTTCTGTTCATTAACCGTTACCTGTTCATTCCCTTTGGTGGTAATCAGGGTCCTTCTTAGGACTAGATTACAGTTGGCAGGGATTGATAGGAGACAGGGTTTACGCTGGTGGCCTGGACCTCTGTACCTTTAACAGTACCTCCAGGTAGAGGGATTAGTTAGGACCCCAGTTTAGGGTCAGCATAGACCCCGGTCACCCTCTAGCCGGAGACAGCGTATAACGGATTCCGTATTGACCCACTGGACTTTCTGTCAGGTAATTCTATGTTATCATATATCTATGCGCATGTTATATTGTATGTTGCCCTTTTGATATAGATTACTGTCATCACATATATATATATCTGCTATACAGCGTGACACACCTGGAACATTGGCCCACATGTGTGATTATGTCTTGTGGATCCTAAAAAGGGACCCCTGCATTGCCAAATTTATGAAGGATAACGACTACTGGTTGGCCAGCATCCTCGATCCACGCTATAAAGGCAAATTACAGAACATCATGCCACAAGAGAACCTAGAGGTAATATTGGCGAACAAACAAGCAACTCTGGTAAACTGTTTGTTAGAGGCATTCCCAGCACACAGCAGCGGTGCAGGTTCTACCTCGAGCCATACTGGGACAAACAGAAGAGGTGTTCGTGGTGCACACAGCCGAAGTGGCGTTGGAGACAGGGGCTTCATGACCATGTTGTGGACTGATTTCTCGAGTAACGCTCACACGACTGGTAATACTGAATCGATTGCAACAGACAGGAGACAGCAGTTGTCAACTATGGTTCAAAATTACCTCTCCTCCCCTATCGATGTTCTCCCTGACAGTTCATTCCCCTTTGACTACTGGGCCTGTAAACTGGACACCTGGCCTGAATTGGCACAATATGCTTTACAGGAGCTCGCTTGCCCTGCTGGTAGTGTGCTATCAGATTGAGTCTTCAGTGCAGCTGGCTCAATCCTGACAGAAAGTAGGACCCGGCTGTCGACCCAAAATATTGGTGATCTCACCTTCATAAAAATGAACCATGCCTGGGTTTCAAAGTATTTTGTACCACCTTCCCCTGATGACACATAGGTTGCATGCAAAATGGCTCGCTTTGTCCTCCTCTTCCTCCGACTTCTCCAATTCCTCCATTTGCAGCTGCTGAATGTCCAGCCTACACCTCAACATATGCAAGTTTTTCCACCTCCCTAACTGGGCTGTACCCCCCAGGGCCGGTGTCAGCACATGGCGCACCCGGGCAAGTGCCGGTGCCCTGAGCAGGTGTGGGGGCCAACTCGTGGGAGACGGCACTTACACAGGGCCCCTCATAGTACGCAAAAGTGTCTCTGATGGTGGGGGGGGCCCACTCACCGTCAGACACACCGGCGTACTATGAGGGGCCCTGTGTCAGTGCCGTCGCCCACGAGTGGGCCCCCCTGCTTGCTCAGAGCCCCAGCACTTGCAATACTTACCTCTCCCTGCTCCACCTCTGTGACGTCTTCCGCTTTTCCTGATAGTGACATTCAGGTCAGAGAGCGCGATGACGTCAAGTCTGTACTCCCTCTGCCTGTACAGTCCAAGTGCAGAGAGCTGGAAGATGGCGACACTGAGGAGTCCAGAATAGAGCAGTGCCCAGCGAGGAGAGGTATTTCATTTTTTTTAATGATTGGAGCAATATATGGGGAGCATTATACACTGGAGAATTATATATGGGGCCCATCATACATTTGAGCATCATAGATAGGGCCCATTATACACTGGAGCATTATAAATAGGGCCCATCATACACTGGAGCATCATATACGGGGCCCATTATACACTGGAGCATTATAAATAGGGCCCATCATACACTGGAGCATCATATATGGGGCCCATTATACACTGGAGCAACTTCCATGGGGCCCATCATATATTGGAGCATCATATGGGGCCCATTATATATGGAGCATTATAGAGGCCCATCATACACTGGAGCATCATCCATGGGCCCATCATACACTGGAGCATTAAAAATGGGGCCCATTATATATGGAGTATTATACATTGTTTGCATAATTACTAGGCAAGTTGTAATTGAGAGGATTCTTTTTATTATTGAACAACAACTATGTTCTCAATCAACTAAAAAGACTCATAAATATCAAAGCTTAAGATTTTTGAAAGTTGGAGTGTTTTTTTTTTAGATTTGGCTATCTTAGGAGGATATCTGTTTGTGCAGGTAACTATTACTGTGCAGAATTATTAGGCAACTTAATAAAAACCAAATCTCACTTGTTTGTTTTCACCAGGTAAACCAATATAACACAAAATTTAGAAATAAACATTTCTGACATTCCAAAAAAAACAAAAAAAAAGTGACCAACATAGCCACCTTTCTTTACTCAAAAGCCTTCCATCCATAGATTCTGTCAGTTGCTTGATCTGTTTACGATCAACATTGCGTGCAGCAGCCACCACTGCCTCCCACTGTTTTGAGAGGTGTACTGTTTTCCCTCCCTGTAGATCTCACATTTTATGAGGGACCACAGGTTCTCTATGGGGTTCAGATCAGGTGAAGAGGGCCATGTCATTATTTTTTCTTCTTTTTGACCTTTACTGGCCAGCCACGCTGTGGAGTATTTGGATGCATGTGATGGAGCATTGTCCTGCATGAAAATCATGTTTTTCTTGAAATATCCCGACTTCTTCCTGTACCATTGCTTGAAGAAGATGTCTTCCAGAAACTGGCAGTAGGTCTGGGAGTTGAGCTTCACTCCATCCTCAACCCGAAAAGGTCCCACAAGTTCATCTTTGATGATACCAACCCATACCAGTACCCCACCTCCACCTTGCTGGCGTCTGAGTCAAAGTGTTGCTCTCTGCCCTTTACTGATCCAGCCTCGGGCCCATCCATCTGGCCCATCAAGAGTCACTCTCATTTAATCAGTCCATAAAACCTTAGAAAAATCAGTCTTAACATATTTCTTGTCCCAGTCTTGACGTTTTACTTTATGTTTCTTGTTTATAGGTGGTCGTTTTTCGGCCTTCCTTACCTTGGCCATGTCCCTGAGTATGGCACACCTTGTGCTTTTTGATACTCCAGTAACGTTGCAGCTCTGAAATATGGCAAAACTGGTGGCAAATGGCATCTTGGCAGCTTCACGCTTGATTTTCCTCAATTCATGGGCAGTTATTTTGAGCTTTTTTTTAACAACATGATTCTTGCGACCCTGTTGGCTATTTGCCATGAAACTCTTGACTGTTCAGTGATCACACTTCAAAAGTTTGGCAATTTCAAGACTGCTGCATCCCTCCGCAAGACATCTCACAATTTTTTACTTATCAGAGTCCGTCAAATCTCTCTTCTGACCCATTTTGCCAAAGGAAAGGAAGTTGCCTAATAATTAAGCATACCTTATATAGGGTGTTGATGTCATTAGACCACCCCCCTCCTCATTACAGAGATGCAAATCACCTGATTTACATAATTGGCAGTTGGCTAACAAGCCTATACAGCTTGGAGTAGGACAACATGTATAAAAAGGATGATGTGATCTAAATACTCATTTGTCTAATAATTCTGCACACAGTGTAAAGGCCCATCATACACTGGAGCATCATCCATGTGGCCCATCATATACTGGAGCATCTTATGGGGCCCATCATATATGGAGCATTATATAAGCCCATCATACACTGGGGCATCATATATGGGGCCCATTATACACTGGAGCATTATAAATGGGGCCCATTATATATGGAGCAATATATAGGCTCATCATACACTGGAGCATCATCCATGGGGCCCATCTTAAACTGGAGCATCATATGGGGCCTATTATATATGGAGCATTATATAGGTCCATCATACACTGGAGCATCATCCATGGGGCCCATCATATACTGGAGCATCATATGGGGCCTATTATATATGGAGCATTATATAGGCCCATCATACACTGGAGCATCATCCATAGGGCCCATCATATAATGGAGCATTATATGGGGCCTATTATATATGGAGCATTATATAGGCCCATCATACACTGGAGCATCATCCATGGGGCCCATCATATACTGGAGCATTGTAAATGGGGCCCATCAGACACTGGAGCAGCATAAACAGGGCCCATTATACACTGGAGCATTATAAATGGGGCCCATTATATATGGAGCATTATATAGGCCAATCATACACTGAAGCATCATCCATGGGGCCCATCATATACTGGAGCATCATATGGGGCCTATTATATATGGAGCATTATATAGGCCCATCATACACTGTAGCATCATCCATGGGGCCCATCATACCCTGGAGCATTATAAATGGGGCCCATCAGACACTGGAGCACCATATACGGGGCCCATTATACACTGGAGCATTATAATTGGGGCCCATTATATATGAAGCATATGAAGCATTATATAGGCCCATCATACACTGGAGCATCATCCACGGGGCCCATCATATACTGGAGCATCATATGGGGCCCATTATATATGGAGCATTATATTGGCCCATCATACACTGGAGCATCATCCATGGGGCCCATCATATACTGCAGCATCATATGGGACCCATTATATATGGAGCATTATCTAGGCCCATCATACACTGGAGCATCATCCATGGGGCCCATCATATATTGGAGCATCATATGGGGTTCATTATTTATGGGGCATCATATAGAGTATGGAGCATCATATGGAGCACATATGGGGCCTATTCTGTATGGAGCATTATATAGAGCACATTCTGTATGGAGCAATATATGGGGCCCATCATATACTGTATGGAGCTTTATATGCGACTCATTATACTGTATGGAGCAATATGTGGGGCTCATTATACTCTATGGGGACCGTCCTATACTGTATGGCACATAATATGGGGAACATCATATACTATAGCATTATGTGGAGCTCATCATATACTGTATGGAACATTATATGGGACCAATTATTCTGTATGGAGCAATATATGGGGCTCATTATTCTGTGTGGCGCACTATGTGGTGGCCATAATACTGTATGGAGGAATCTACTGTCCGTTTTTTGAGCTAATGTAGAATTTAAAATAGATATCAGTCATGTAATGTAAGAAGTGAAGTATTTGGCATTGTACTATACCTATATTTTTCTGCCGTATTGGAGCATCATGAATTGTGATATGTGTTAAAGGGACCCACTGACACTCTTTCGCCCGGGGCACACGAAAACCTGGAGCCAGCCCTACCCGCCCCCCCCCACAACTTTAGCCAAATAACCCCCTGTTTTCAATGCGTAACCATTATTATAAAGCAAATTAAGGTTGAGAAGCTTAAGTAATAAGAATTGATGTCATTGGCATTGAAATGGGCACTGTAGGTGTGTTTACTGTCCTCCACTCACTGCCGACTTTGCTTCCCCATTGACTTGCATTGGGTTTCGTGTTTCAGTTGGACCTCCGACTTTTCCCGATAGTCGGCCGATTTCGTTCGACTCGACTTTTGAGAAAGTCGGGTTTCATGAAACCCGACTCGACCCTAAAAAAGGCAAAGTCGCTTATCTCTAGTTATTACTCCTTGTTTGAGGAATGTTTTGCCATGTGTAGTGCAGTGAAGTTGGTGCAGTGCCACAGATAGGCAGGGACCACAGAAAATTCAACATAAACAGTGTCTTTTTTCTCAGACTTACATACAGGAGTGATATCCTCCGGATCGCAGCCGGGTTTCCAGAAATACAGTCCGTGTTCAAGACAATGGCACCGCCGTGTCTCTAGGGTGGATCAGCCACCTTGAAGTCCCTGGCTCTGTGTTAGCTCCACACAGACGTGGGTTGCACAGAGCCTCCTGCTCTGCAACTTGAAAACTCCAAACTGACACACCCAAGGCAAAACTGACAGATTTAAATGGAATTGTGGCTATAGAGCCACTTCCAAAACCCGAAGTCGAGAGAAGGATTCGCCCCACTACCAAACCTGCAAATCCTTCTAAAAATAAAAGCCCTTGATGGGTTTCCTAAAAATCTGACTGGGCCACAACTTGGACCCAATCCACTTTTCTTTTATTTTGCCTTGTGATTCACAGGCATTCTGCTGTGAACACAAGGCGCTCCAGTGGGTTTATTAAGACTCCACCCGCATCCTGGGGGACACATATCGACCATCGCATATGATCCCCCTCACTGCCTCACACATGCTAAATGCACTTGGGTTACGCAGATCATCAAGATCTGCTGCTGGCAGCTTCCTATGGCATTGCCGACCAGACATGTTGCAGAAGTGCTTGATGGGAGACATGTCTGGAGACGCGTCAGGTCACGGTAGCAGTTTAGACCAGGCAGGCTGCTCAAAGCAGTATCAGAAACATGTGGCCTGGCATTGTCAAGTGGAAAAATGGTTCCTGGGACTCTGGAGAATTGGCCACACCACTGGTTCCACCACCAAATCAATGTAACGCCGAACAGTTAATGAACCTAAAATGAAGACTAGAAGGGTCTAGCTACCATACATTGCGCCACACTACACTACATCATGATCCCAGAAGTTGGACTGGTGTGACGTTGCCTTGTGATGGCCTCTTCAGGTCGATGCCCACATGATCATCACATTTAAAGAATCAAGTCTGCATTGCAAGTAAAATTAGACATTGAATAATAAGTCTGAGAGGTCAAACAGTGTCTACCCATACCACCAGAAGGCGTTTGCATGACATTAAGCTATGAACCAAACTTTCAGCTGCAGGTGTTCAATTGACCTTGCGCCACCACTCTCAAAAAGTGTCATGATGCGGAGCAAGACAGCAATAAGGGCTAGAATTTCAGTCTATCCTCTCCAGTGAGGAGTCCCTCTTTGTCTTGGATACAGCGATAGCCAGAGATTGGTCTGGAGACCCTGTGGGCAATGCCATGAAGAGATGAGGAGACTTAAAAGTATCCCAGGAATGGTCATTCAACACGACTACGCCTGTTGGCATATTTTTCGTGCTACTCTGAGCAGCCCGTGCACTTCTGACACTGGAGACAAGGAGGAGAAAGCGTGTGACCACACACAAGCTGGCAGCATTCATACAGTGTTCGCTCTGGGAAGGGAACACTGTCAATCAGAAGGGTAAAAAAGGGCCCCAAAGTGCAAATGAGGAGTAACAGTGCACTAAACTCTTGGTCACGCAAACGGTGCATCAAAGCCTCCTTATTTGCATGTGAAGTAAAAGTTATTTTCTCAGGCACTGTACCAGTAACAGGTACAGTGCTAGTATGGTTGTTATAGGGGCTAAGTCCCCCACAACACTGTATATCCCATTTAAAATGTATTTTGGAGGTGACGGACTCCCTTTAAGAATCAAAGAAACATTATTCTGCAAATGTATATATACTAACTAAACTAGATGTAGTACAGTGATATGATTATTGCAGTGTTGTAAATCTAGTCTTATTGTAGCCATGTTCCAGTTTTACATGCCTTAATGTAAGGACTACAGTATAATCAGCGCAATCACTTTCAGATATTCCACTTATTATGGTTGCTATGAGTTAGTTGCTGTGCAACAGTAAAAGTATACAAAGCTTGGAAAACAATTAAAGTTTATTAAACCCATGCAGACCTTTCCACGGACAAGTAGAAGTCGTATCTCTTGAAACTCTATCACTTTAATAAAAATCAAAAAACACAAACCTTTTGAGCTCATGTGCTCGACGGAGAAAACTGAAAAATTAATATGTATGAGCATCTGCTACAAGGAAAGTAGCAAAATAAGTCGACTCCAACCATGCCAGCCAGTTCCATAAATATATTTAAAGCATGTCAAAACTTTCATATCGGAAAGATTTATCTTCTTAATGTGCTCAAGGATGTTGTTAAAACGTTTTCTACTTGAAAACTCATTTAAACACAACTCAAATTACAATAAAAAGAACTTTAATGAATCAAAATTATTCTAGATGCGCTACATGATAAAATACAATACGTAAACCTTCCAGGGAAGGTACAGCTATAAAAGATGGGAACGCTGACGAAGAGGCACAGTGTGGTGGCACCTGAGGCACAATGTCGCTATAATGAATGACTGACAGCCTTTAGATCTCCGCATTTCATGACACCAGTAATGACCTACATGCAGTGGTTTTCATACTCAATAGTCATGAAGATTTTGGGTGAAAGACATTTACCTGCAAATTTGCGTGGCCAATAGCAATCATTGTGAATAACACATCGATCTGCAGTAGAACCGCAAGTTTTGCCACCCTTCCCCCTAAGGGATCGCTCACACCAGCGTATAACACGGCTGACCGTTATGTGATGTTTTCTCAGACAAAGCACTATGGAATTCCAAAAGGAATGAACCTATGCACTGCAATGTCAAAACAACTTGCAGTTGATATGTTTAATCTTTTTGAGCTTCTGTTAACCACTTAGCCTTCGAAAGCCATGAAGTGGCTAAAATAAGTGACCTGACCATTAGTGATGAGCGAGTATACTTGTTGCTCGGGTGGTCTTCGAGTATTTGGAAGTGCTCGGAGATTTAGTTTATGTCGCCGCAGCTGCATGATTTGCGGCTGCTAGACAGCCTGAATACATCTGGGGATTCCCTAACAAACAAGCAATCCCCACATGTATTCAGGCTATCTAGAAGCCGCAAATCATGCAGCTGCGGCGACATAAACTAAATCTCCGAGCACGCCAAAATAATCGGAGGCCACCCAAGCATGCTCGGGAAAACCCGAGCAACGAGCATACTCGCTCATCACTACTGACCATTCTTCCGGTCGGCCTACATTTGGAAGCTGCACAGTAGCTTATATACACAATTTTTTAAAAAAGTCACCAGCTGTAAGCCACCGAGGAAATAGCCATGAGGACACCAAAGGTGACGATTCAGAAAAAAACACCTCAGGCGTTTTCCTGAATTATCTTGTGATTCAAAATTCTGGAGGTACGCTGTCGTATTTACTATAAGATATGTCTCTGAAACCAGCCTGAAAAATAACTAAATTAATGCTCAAAATAAGAAACACATTTATTTCCTGCTAAAACCAACTTGTTGTTCGTATGTTCAGTCTTTTGAGCATCTTTTTAACCACTTTAGGTTTCCAAAGACGCCAAGCAGTTAACAGAAGTGACCTGAACCATTCCTCAGGTGTTTTCCACTCTGAAGACACTCTATACTTTATAATTCAAATCAATACATTTTTTTCAATGTTTTGCCAGCATTTTGGCATGAAAACCCGCACTTTATGCTAACCTACCATAGCAGGGGACAAATGGAGAGTAGTGCAACTGCATTATTACCCTCCACTTAGGTAACTGTAACTAGTTACCAAGGAGACAACACAGGCCTGCAGAAGAGTTGTAAACAGAAATCAATCGATTTTTAATTAAAGAGGTTGTCCATTATGGATTGAGACCTACAAATAAAAGAACACAGTACCTACAGTCAAATATGATGGAGGTTCAAAGGTGTTTTGGGGTTGTTTTTCTGCTTCTGGCACTTGTGTGCAAGACATCATGAAATCTGAAGATTACCAATGGATTTTGGGTTGCAATGTAGTGCCCAGTGTCAGAAAGCTGGGTCTACGTCCTAGGTCATGGGTCTTCCAGCATGACAATGACCCCAAACATACTTCAAGAAGCACCCAGAAATGTATGAAAACAAAGAGCTGTAGATTTCTGAAGTGGCCAGCAATAAGTCTGGATCTAAATCTCATTCAACACCGGTGGAGAGATCTTAGAATTGCTGTTGGGAGAAGGCACCCTTCAAATATGAGAGACCTGGAGCAGTTTGCAAAAGAAGAGTGGTCCAAAATTCCAGTTGAGAGGTGTAAGAAGCTTGTTGATGGTTATAGGAAGCGATTGATTACAGTTAGTTATTCCAAAGGGTGTGCAACCAAATATTAAGTTGAGGGTGCCAACAATTTTGTCGAGACCATTTTTGGGGTTTGTGTGAAATGATGTCCATTGTGTCTTTTTTTCAGTTTTTTTGTATTCCACTTTGTAGGTGGAGGTTAGCAATTCCAGGTATTTTTTCCTGATTCATCAATTGTGACTTTTTAAAAAGTCACAAAAACTAAACTCCAGTCCCACAGCTGGTGTATTTTTGAGTATGCCAGTATTATCGCACAATTTTAGAAAAACCTGTGACTCTTGGCGACAAAAAGACACAAAATGAGTTAGAGACAAAAAAATCTTTTATGAGTTTGCGCCGAATTCAAGAATTGGTGTGCACTGTTTTGAAATATTTGGTGGCAAAGACGGCAATGAATACTACATGACAAAAAAGGAACGTGACTTAAAAATGTAAATGATGAATCATGTCCTGATTTCTTAAGCCCTATAAGTAGATGAATAAATCAGGTCTGTGCCTCACATTATTGTTTTCTATATATAGTTATTAACATATGCTGAGAAAAAGCTGTGGGTCTATGCCAGTCTTGGTACCAAAGAGATAATTTAGGTTTCCATGTGCCTGCTAACCTATCTGTGGAACTAAAGTGATTATTACAAGCCACTGACTTTCTCCCCTGATGTCAGAGGAAGGCTTATGGACAATTTAAGTAAATTTGCACCGTTGTGCACATAACAGAGACATATCAGAAGAAAGTTTTGAGCCCCAGATTTATCATTCCAATGAAGGGGCTGAGACTTCCTTCATATTGCAGAGGGGTCACAAACTATAATGGTTTGCTGTCATCTCTCATATTAAAGTCAATGAGAGCCCCATCTTCTAGCAATCAGATGAGATCTTCATTCCCTAAACCCCATTAAAATGTTCTATTGTTTTGCCATGTATTTTCCTCTCCTCATATGAAAAGAGAAAAGTCTCTGGGTCAGGATGAGAGAGGGGAGACAGCAATGGGGATGGATGGTGACAGTTATCAAGACAGCAAACACTTTTTTCCCCAACCATATAGCTTATTAAAACTATTTTTTAATTGCATAGTTTTTTTCTGAATTTTTTTCTGATTTTTTTAGATTTTATTGGTATATTGATTATATGCAAATGCTTTCACACCGAGGTGCATAAAAGGAAATGACATAGTAATTGTTACATCTGGACCCGTGGAAGCGTGTTAAACGCGAAACGGCCGTAGTACTGTTTTGTCTGCATGCTTGCATTTGTCCTGCTCTCACAAACCTTGTACATGTGAACTTTTCTTAAATAAAGGACTTAGGTTTTTATGATACGGTAAACGGAGTGTGCTGCTTTTTTCCTTATTTTTTTTTTGGATTGCCATATGTGTGCTTTTTCAAGCAAGCACCTTCACTACCGTGATTTCACCCAGCAAAGTGTCGCTGACTCAGAGTCCACCCACTCCACCAGTAAGTAGACTGTTTCTTAGTGCCATTCTATTTTTTCTTTTTTGGTTTTGCTTATTAAAACCATATTTTCTCAAAAACGTTGCAGCACTTTAGTAAAAGAACAAAATTAAAGATGTTTTTCAAGCTTTGAAATAGATGACCGCGATACTGCAGCTCAGCTCCTATTGAGGTGAATAGGAAATAGTCTTCAGTGCTCAACAATGGCCAATAGACAGTGAACCTAGCTGTGCTGTTTCGGCTCCAGTGTTTACGTCTGGCCGCATTTCAAGCAGCTAGTAGCTCATCTGTGGCGGTGTTGAACATACCAATCTGATAATGATGATCTATCCTAAGACTGGAAAACTTCCTTAAAGCTGTTGTCCACTACTTGGATAACTCCTTCTCATTCCTCATGTTTGGCCCCATTAAAATAAAAACACCTACACTCACCTCCAGTGCCAGCGCCGTTCCAGCAGTGTCGGCACTCACGTTTCCGTAGCTCACATGAGGTTGTTATGTCACGTCCAATCAGCACTGGCGTCACTCTCCCCGACTTCGGACAAATCGATCATCAAGAAAACAAGAGGAAGTCAGAGAGCAGCCGCAGCTCTCACCTCCTGTTGATGTTCAATACGTCTGAAGGCGGGAACAGTGAAGCAAGAGCTGATTGGGTGCAAGGCTCACATGACAAACTAAAGTAAGCCCCGAAAACGCAAGTGACGACACTGATAGAACGACGCCGGCACTGGAGGTGAGTATTGGTGTTTTTATTTTAACGGGGCCAATTATGAGGAATGAGAAAGGGTTGTCCAAGTACACATCTCTAACTGTATTTTCTATATTCAGGTATTAGGCAGAGTTGCTCTTAAAGGCTAAAGACCATAAAACTGAATGTTCCAAGTTTTGTACTCTGAAATAAAAATAATATAACTATTATATAATGAAAAATAACATTTATTTAAGCACATTGAGCCTAATATCTTACATACTAAAGTTTGCCATTTTGGAATGCCATGCTAACAAATTATAACTAAGGACACGCACTACCCAGGACAATATTCTATGCATACAATGGATAAGTATATACAGCTCTGGCAAAAATTAGGAGACCACTTTCAAATGTTCAGTTTGTCTGATTTTTCTCTTTATAGGTAAAATGTAAATTGTTCTTTTAGTTTATAAACTGCTGACAACATGTCTCCGAATTTTTTTTTTTCTGACAAAGAAAATGGTCAAAATAAAAAAAAAAAACAGTGCTTTCAGACCTCAAATAATGCAAAGAAAACAAGTTCATAATCATTTACAAACAACAATACTAATGTTTTAACTCAGGAAGAGCTTAGAAATCAATATTTTGTGGAATAACCATGATTTTTAAAATAGCTTTCATGGGTCTTGGCATGCTTGCCACCAGTCTTTCACACTGCTTCTTGCGCAAAAATTTAAGCAGTTCTTTGTTTGATGGCTTGTGACTATCCATCATCCTCTTGATTACATTCCAGAGGTTTTCAGTGGGGTTCAGGTCTGGAGAATGGGCTGCCCATGACAGGGTTTTGATGTGGTGGTCTCTTAATTTTTGCCAGAGTTGTATATATGTCAAGTAAAACACTATTCAGACCAGGTTTTGAAAAAAGAAAGTGTGTTTTACAAGTTAAACGTGATATATAAGATAAGGTTGGGTTTATAAAAATGGTTCCATAGTATTTAAAATTTGGATATGAGGTTTGAAAAAGAAATGATAATGGTTTCAGCCCCTTACACTACGGTATTACAACGTCAATCTGCATATTATGAGAGGTAATTAGTTCATAAAATGTATCCTCAAAGTGTAGATCCTGGACAGGAAATAAGTAATATGTCAAGATGGAAGATTATTGGAAAACATCTTGATTTATTTAGAATTGAGTATAATCGCTAGGCGCAGAAATACAAGCTCAAACTCACATTGGCATACTAACAATTAGGTTATTAATGGTTGTTCTGAGTGATGTTCTGTCACACTGAAAGCACTTGGGCTCACAAATCATCAAAATCTGCTGCTGGCAGCTCCCTTTGCCAAACAATAACATCTGAGATTTGCTCAATGGGAGAAAAGTCCAAGACACGGTAGACCATGGTAGCACGTAGCACGTTTAGCCCATACAGGCTGCTCACAGTAACATGAACAACATGAGGCGTAGAGTTTTCATGTTGAAAAACAGCTCCTAGGATACTTTGGAAAAAAGCCTTACCATTGGCTCCACCACCAAATCAATGCAATACCAGGATGGTAGTGCACCTGAAATAAGGATAAGAGTGGTCAGGCTAATGTACATTATACCACTTCAAAACATAACATAACCTTGACATTCATTTGTGAGGGCCTCTTTATGGTGTTGCCCACGTGGTCTCCAGACCAATCTCCAGTTATCATTGCAACTAAGACAAAAGCAGGACTCATTGCTATAGAGGAAAGACGTCCAGTCCAGCCTCCATTGCTCCATTCCATCCTCTGGTCTCAAGGTGGGGACCATGTGAGCAACGCCCTGAAGAGGCCTTCATAAGGTACTGTTAAACTAGTCCTACTCTTGGGTTTATGGTGCTGAGTTGCATAATATACAGGAGTTGGACATCTATTTTCTTCATTAGAGGTACACTAAACAGTTCAGCGTTACTCTGATTTTTTGGTGGAAGCAGTGGTATGGCCATTCCTCCAGTGTCCCATTTTTCAACATGACAACACCAGTCCGCTTGTTGCTCATACTTCTGTGTGAAGCCTGTGTGGCCTAAGTGTGCTACCATGGCCTGCAGCCTCTTCAGACTTGTCTCCCAATTGTCATGGTTGGCAATTGCAAAGGAGCTGCTAGCAGCAGATCTTGATAATTTGCGTGCCCAAGTGCATTCAGTGTTGAACACTCTTCAAACAACCATTAATAACCTCACTGATAGCAGCCAAGATGGGTAAGTGTGTGTATTCCTGTGTGTGGCACTTATACGCAATACTCGATTAATTGAGATGTTTTGACAATGTTGTTTCCTGTTTTTCATCATTTGCATATCATTGACATGTCTGTTGATTCAGAAATTTCCATAATTTGTGCCCCAATATCAATGTTGAAAAGTGTACTTTCAGGAATTGGCATTTAATGGAAGCCTCCCATAATTGTCTACTGTCAGAAATATAGGAAAGCAACATTTCCAATTTCTGAAGAACCATGATGAAAAGATAATGGGATCCATCAGAACCATGGCCACTATTGCATTTTGTTTTCCTGTATATGAGCAACAAATTTTATGTTATGACTGATGTGTCAGGCATATTTCTTCTACCACACTGCTGAAATAGTGCTTGAAAAGCAAGCATTTCATTTCATGCCTGTGTAAGCACACACGGCTGCAACTGTTCTAGCACTGCAAACTTCTGGACTGCCTGTTACATAAGGCCTCTTTCACATTTCCGGCGGGCGCCTGGCGGCGCCCCCGGCATTTTGCCGCAGCGCCGCATGTGAAAACCATTCACACTTCCGGCGGCCAAAATGCGTTTTTTTGCCGGATGGTTTCTGATGCTTGGAGAGATAAGAGACCATCCGGCAAAAAAAAAAAACGTTACATGCAGCGTTTTGTCCGGCCGCCGCAATGTACATTTGCGCCGCATCCGGACAAAACCGCATGCAACGCATTGACATGCGGCGCCATGCGGCGTTAATGCATGTCAATGCGAAAAAAGCCGCATGCGGCGCATCAGATTTTCAGATGCGGCGCTGCGGCAAAATGCCGGGGCGCCGCTAGGCGCCCGCCGGAAATGTGAAAGAGGCCTAAGCCGTTAGCACTGTCAACGTTTGATCTTGGACAGACAGCAATTTAGAGCACAAAGCAACCGGACACAGTTATTTAAGACTTTGCCAGCGTGGCAGTAGTTTCGGGATTATCATTGTCAGGCTTAAATTACAGGAAAGCAGAATCGGTTGCTAAAGGGTAAACACTCCAAATACATATCTTCTAAATATTATTTTTCTCTAGTCTTATATTACTGTAAGGGGCTGTGTACATTAGAAGACTAGATCACTGTGCAGAGACAGCGCCAGCTTTCTTCATGCTGTCTTGGTTGGGCTTCTTCTATCACTTATTTGCCTGCCAGCATGGCCCATATAATGAATTCTCTCTCCCACCTGCAACAGTGTCTGAACATTGTTGTCAATCGTATGAATGACAGAAAGATGAAAATAATTGCGAATATAGGGAGACTTCATAAACATTTTGCATGTAGGTAAAGTCAATACCGGCCACAATGCCTAGAAAATTAACAAGATATTCCTGCCTGATGCACTTAACAGCTAACTCCTGGATGTTCCAACCACTGGGACCACCACTGCGTTCCAGAATAGAGGTTCCTTTTCCCAAAAGCTGCAAAAACTGTGGCTAAGATTTAACTTCAGCGATGATCAAGCATGTGGGCAGCATGGTGGCTCAGTGGATAGCACTGAAGCCTTGCAGCGCTGGAGTCCTTGGTTCAAATCCCACCAAGGACAACATCTACAAGGAGTTTGCATGTTCTCCCCGTGTTTCCTCCGGGTACTCCGGTTTCCTCCCACACTCCAAAAACATACTTATGGGGAATCCAGATTGTGAGCCCCTTCAGGGACAGTGATGATAATGTCTGCAAACTAAAGCGCTGCGGAATATGTTAGCACTATATAAAAATAAAGATTATGTGGCATCGTTTCATTCAAAGTCCGTGGAACCCCATTTATGTCAAAGGAGGATAAACTCAAACTCTACCTACAACTTGAAAATTCAGGTTTGCCACACTTTCCCTTTCCCTTGTACACCATATTCATACACTCAGATTTATACTGCTGTTTACAGGGCCTTTACATTGGGAAACTACCTCTATACCTAATGAAAAAATGTACGGTAGCATTGGCGAATTTTGTTTCATTATAAAGTATTCCATAAAGCACTAGAAGAACCAGACAAACAAGACAGAAAGGGTATTCAAGGATGAGGTCGACAACATGGCTAAGGTCAGAAGGCAATTCCAATTATCGTTCAATGCACAAAATCACACAACAGGAGTTAGGAAAGCTTCATACCTTAAACATCAGGTGAGATACAGACACTTCTTTAAACTGACAACCAGGACAGAGGTCATAATTTGGTAGCAGCCACATAGTAAACCCTACACGGTGATCTTTGATGCCAAATGCAGGAGAGGATGGGAAAGAGGCAACGAGCTGTACAATCATACAAAAGGACAGGAGACCTGTCCCATAGCTGTCTGCAGAAACCTGGGGCTGGATGGGAGAGACCAACCAGGGAGTGGCGGTGAAACGTACAGTCAAATATTGTGAAGACCACACTGGTGGACATCTTTGTAGGTGGATCTGAGTGGCGAAGACAATTGTGAGAGATTCCATTTAAGTACACTCATATCTGAGTTTTTAGTTTTGATCATTTAAACTTTGAGAGGCATAGAAGTTCTTCATATTGTATGAACGCAATGTGTGAAGACTTTATGAGAGCCGCTTATTCAAATGCATTTGGCCAAGTGACTAAATGAGTGCTAAAAAAATATTTAGACTTGAGAGTCCTCAGTGGTTGATACCTTTTAATGGCTAACTGAAAAGATAGTAACAAATTGCAAGCTTTCGAGACTACTCAGGTCTCTTCATCAGGCATAGACTAATACAACATCTGAAGAATCACATATTTATACACAAAATAGCACAGAAAAAATGCAATAGGTAGGACAAGTGACATGAAGCAGAACTGTCATTATGGCAGAGGGATTAACATAAATATGACTAGTTCATAGATAAGGAGTGAAGGTTTTATTACCCTCTGATTGGGGTCTGGTATTGTGTTGTGATGACCCTAAAAGGTCAGGGAGGCAGATTCCTTAATTGTTGTAGAATGACATAAAACTCTGGGATATATTCATCCCAGCACTAAGAGTGTCAAAGGTCATCATAAGTTTATATTCCCAGACTTTTCTATCCTTCTCAGATTTGAAGTTAGATTTTAATACAAGTAATTCCATATCTGTCATGCTATGACCGGGCATACAAAAGTGTTTGGCCACAGGTAAATCCATTCTTTTTTCTCTTATCGTGTGGCGATGAGAATTCATCCTTGTTCTCAGTTTTTGCCCGGTCTCCCCCACATACAGACCCCCAGTTGGACATTTAGTACATATAATTAGGTACACCACATTAGATGTGATGCAGCTGAAAGTACCTGGTATCTTGTAGTCCTGATGGGAGTTGGGGATCTTTATCCTGTCCGTGGTCATTATAGATGTACAGGTCTTGCATTTCTTTTGTCTGCAAGGAAAGGTTCCTGCAGCTGTTGGGGAGGACAGGGAGCTTCTGACAATGATGCTTCTTAGATTTGGGGGCTGCCTAAAACATAGTAGTGGGGGGTCTGGAAATATGGATTGTAATCGGGCATCTTTTTGTAGTAAAGGTTGTAGTTTCCGTGCAGCTCCCCTTAGCATCTCCAGACTTGGATTGTAGGTGACCACTAGAGGCACCCGGTTATTTTCTTCTTTAGCTTTGTAATGTAGCAGGTGATTCCTTGATATTCTGGTGGCTCTTGTAATTTGGTTTTCAATTGTTCTTGGATGGTAGCCCTGGTTCAAAAAAGTCTTTCTGAGGCGACCAAGGTGTTCATCTCTATCCATGGGGTTGGAACATATACGGTTGTATCTGATGGCTTGGCTGTAGACAATAGAGTTTTTTATGTGTTTAGGATGGAAACTGTCCCATTTAAGATATGTTGGACGGTCGATTGGCTTCTGATACAGGGATGTCTCTATTTCATTGTTCTTTAGCTTAATGGTGGTGTCTAAAAAGTTAATTTCAGTGCTGGAGTAGTTAAGTGTTAAGTTGATGGTGGGATGAAATTGATTGAACTGTTCATGGAACGTCTTTAGCTGTTGTTCAGACTCCGTCCAGATGATTAAAATGTCATCAATGTAGCGGTAGTAGGCCCGAGGCCTGATGGGGCAGGAGGACAAAAATTTGCTTTCAAGCTTGGCCATGAAAAGATTTGCATACTGTGGAGCCATTTTACTTCCCATAGATGTGCCAGTCTCCTGAAGATAGATCTTGTTGTCAAATTCGAAGTAATTGTGGGTGAGGATGAATTTTGTGAGTTTCACCACAGAATCAGCATCATTCCCGGTGTTTCCCATGAAGACTTTGCAGGCATTTAATCCATCCTGGTGTGGGATATTAGAGTACAAAGATTCCACATCCATGGTGGCCAGGATGGTTCCTTCTGGTAGAGAACCTATTGCTGCTAGTTTATTCAGTAGGTCAGTTGTGTCCTGAATGTAGCTGGGTGTATCCTTTACCAGGGGTTTAAGAACACCCTCTACCCATCCAGATACTTGCTCAGTAAGGGTGTCCACACATGAAATAATCGGCCTCCCTGGATTCCCAGCTTTGTGGATTTTGGGAAGCATGTAGAATGTCCCTGTTCTTGGACTTTCTGGTATCAGGTCATCAGCTCTTATGGATTTGTCAGACAGACAAGATACCAACTTGCTTAGTTCCTTGTAATAGTCCTGTGTAGGGTCCGACTCCAGTTTTCTGTAGTAGCGTGTGTCCGTAAGTTGTCTGTTTGCTTCCTTCATATAGTCTGATGTGTTCATCATGACTATTGCACCTCCCTTGTCAGCAGGTTTAATGATGATTTCTTTGTTGGTTTTCAGAGACTGTATGGCCTTTCTCTCCTGGGCACTGATGTTGGAGGCTTGTCTCTTGTTGGTGGCTATGATGGTGGATTTTATCAAATGTCTGAATGAGTCTATATATTTATCCAAATGAGGGTTACGTCCAGGTGGAGGTGTCCAGTCTGACCTCTTCTTGGTTATTGGGATCCCTCTTCCTTCAGTCCGAGTGTTATCTGAATCTTCTGTATCATTGAAGTATTCCCTCAGGCGCAGTCTCCTGAAAAAATGTTCCATATCACTGCAGAGTTCGGTTTTATCCAGGGCCTTAGTAGGACAAAATGAGAGTCCTCTAGAAAGCACGGCAAGCTCCACTTTGCTGGGTTTGTAATCTGAGAGATTGATGACACAGTTAGATGCTTTTGTGTCTGGAATGGAGTGGTTGTCAGAGTTGTCAGGTTTTGGTTTTGTTTTGTATCTGTTTGTATAGAGTCCGGAATGGAGGCGCAATCTGTGTAGTTTCTTTTCCTTGTTTTGAATCAGAAAGGTCCGTAAATGAGTGCTGTAAGTCTATTTCTGTAACCCTGATGAACAGGTAAAATCCTCAGGGACTGACCATTTTCTCTGGGCCACCAGATCTGCTAGATTGAAATAGTTTATTTCTGTTAGTAGCTCTTTGCTCTAGTTAATAGAGTCCCAAGTTGGGAGACCACCATTTTATATAATATTAGAATTTATTGTTACTTATATAGCTCCATCATATTCCGCAACACTTTATAGACATCATCATGGCTGGGGCTCTAAATTCCCTATCAGTACATGTTTGGTATGTGAGTGGAAACCGGAGAACCCGGAGGAAACCCAGGCAAACACGGGGAGAACATACAAAATCCTTGCAGATGTTGTCCTTGGTGGGATATGAATCAGGATACTTTTATTTAAACCCCTTCATGACCTTGCCATTTTTTGCAATTCTGACCAGTGTCCCTTTATGAGATAATAACTCAGGAATGCTTCAACGGATCCTAGCGATTCTGAGACTGTTTTTTCGTGACATATTGGGCTTCATGTTAGTGGTAAATTTAGGTCGATAATTTTTGCGTTTATTTGTGAAAAAAATGGAAAGTTGGCGAAAATTTTGAAAATTTCGCAATTTTTAAATTTTTAATTTTTATTCTGTTAAACCAGAGAGTTATGTGACTCAAAATAGTTAATAAATAACATTTCTCACATGTCTACTTTATATCAGCACAATTTTGGAAACAAAAATTTTTTTTGTTAGGAAGTTATAAGGGTTAAAAGTTGACCAGCGATTTCTCATTTTTACAGCAAAATTTACAAAACCATTTTTTTAGGGACCACCTCACATTTGAAGTCACTTTGAGGGGTCTATATGGTAGAAAAAACCCAAAAGTGACACCATTATAAAAACTGCACCCCTCAAGCTACTCAAAACTACATTCAAGAAGATTATTAACCCTTCAGGTGCTTCACAGGAACTTAAGCAACGTGGAAGGAAAAAATGGACATTTTAATTTTTCCAACAAAAATTTTATTTTAGCATCAATTTTTTCATTTTTGCATGGGCAACAGGATAAAATGGATCCTAACATTTGTTGGGCAATTTCTACTGAGTACACAGATACCTCATATGTGGTCATAAACCACTGTTTGGGCGCATGGCAGGGTTCAGAAGGGAAGGAGCGCCATTTGACTTTTTGAATGGAAAATATGCTGGAATATTTAGCGGTAGCATTTGGAGAGTCTCTGTGTGCCTAAACATTGGAGCTCCCCCACAAGTGACACCATTTTGGAAACTAGACCCCCCAAGGAACTTATCTAGATGCATAGTGAGCACTTTGAACCCCCAGGTGCTTCACAGAAGTTTATAAATGCAGAACAGTGAAAATAAAAAAAACATTTTTGTTTCTCAAAAATCATTTTTTAGCCCGCTATTTTTTATTTTCCCAAGGGTAACAGGATAAATTGGATGCCAAAAGTTGTTGTCCAGTTTTTCCTGAGTACGCTGGTGCCCCATATGTGGGGGGAACCACAGTTTGGGCGCACGGCAGGGCTCAGAAGGGAAGGAGCGCCATTTGCCTTTAATGGAAAATTAGCTCCAATCGTTAGCGGACACCATGTCGTGTTTGGAGAGCCCGTGTGCCTAAACTTTGGAGCTCTCCCACAAATGACCCCATTTTGGAAACAAGACCACCTAAGGAACTTACCTAGATGCACACTGAGCACTTTGAACCCCCAGGTGCTATACAGAAGTTTATAACGCAGAGCCCTGAAAATAAAAAATCATTTTTTTTCTCAAAAAATGATTTTTTAGCCCCCTATTTTTTATTTTCACAATGGTTACAGGAGAAATTGGACCCCAAAAGTTGTTGTCCAGTTTGTCCTGTGTATGCTGGTACCCCATATGTGGGGGGTAACCACTGTTTGGGCACACGTCAGTGCTCGGAAGGGATGTAGTGACGCTTTGAAATGCCGACTTGATGGAATGGTCTGCGGGCATCTTGTTACGTTTGCAGAGCCCCTTATGTGCCTAAACAGTAGAAACCCCCACAAGTGACCCCATTTTGTAAGCTAGACCCCCAAGGAACTTATCCAGATGTGTGGTGAGCACCTTGAACCCCACGTGCTTCACAGAAGTTTATAATGCAGAGCCGTAAAAATAAAAAATCATTTTTTTCCTCAAAAACTGATTTTTTTTAACCCACAATTTTTTATTTTCACAATGGTTACAGGAGAAATTGGACCCCAAAAGTTGTTGTACAGTTTGTCCTGAGTACACTGGTATCCCATATGTGGGGGGGAACCACTGTTCGGGCACACGTTGGGACTTGGAAGGGAAGTAGTGACGTTTTGATATGCTGACTTTGATGGAATGGTCTGCGGGCGTCATGTTACGTTTGCAGAGCCCATGATGTGCCTAAACAGTAGAAACCCCCCCAAGTGACCCCATTTTGGAAACTAGATCCCGCAAGGAACTCCTCTAGATGTGTGGTGAGCACTTTGAATCTCCAAGTTCTTCACAGAAGATTATAACGCAGAGCTGTGAAAATAAAAAATCATTTTTTTTCCACAAAAATAATTTTTTTAGTCCCCAATTTTTTTCCCAAGGTTAACAGAAGAAATTAGACCCCCAAAGTTGTTGTGCAATTTTTCCTGAGTACGCTGATACCCCATATGTGGGGGTAAACCACTGTTTGGGCACACGTCGGAGCTCGGAATAAAGGGAGCACTGTTTCACTTTTAACAGCCAATCAGAGCGATCTTAGCCACGTGGGGGTTAAGCCAACCCCCCTGTGGTGAAGCACAAAGGGTCTTGTGCCTGCAGGTCGGGTGACCTTTCAGTGACCCCGGTCACCCGACCCTCAGGAACGCGATCCTTTCATGACACATACGCTGTGTCACAGGTCAGCCCCTTTTAAACTCACAATTAGCAGACAGTATTAGTTGGTTAAAAGATTTCTTACCAATTAAATTAATATATATTTGTATAATATGATGCACTAATTTAGAGTTGTTCGATTGCCAGAAACTACCAGTGTTGCTTATACAGACGTAATGCTATCATTCTCAGGAGATGACCAATTATTTCACATTATATTGTTAGAATATCATGGGCAAAGTGATGAGATTCTCTGACATTTAATGCTGTTGTCGACAATAATCATTTCATTGCTTCAAGTGGTATAAACTTTAAACCTTTAGACTAAAGTGAAATTCAATATGTAATGCAGGTTGAATAGAGACAATAATGGAAATAAAACGTAGCATTGCAATACAAAAAGCAATAATATAATAGTTAACATTTTTTCTATCTTTTTCTTATTTTTTGCTACTGGTAAAACATACATACGTCTATGTACATAATAGAGTATGTCACTGAAAGCTCTATTTTGTATAGGAAAAGAAAACCCCACAAGTACAGTACACAGAGCCCCCTAGCTCAATGCAGATTATACAATTTTTGTCCGAGAAAATGTCAGTTTGGTCTCTTATAAAACAATGAATACACAATTCATTCTCATTTCAAAACATGTATTCAGAAAAATAACGCTGTAAATTCGATTTGCAGGGTAAAAAAAATCATAAAGCTAGGGAAAAAGACACCTGTCGGTTAGTATATTGCCCCAAAATGTGTAAGAAATGACATTACTATAGCCCTCCTCAATTAGCAGTCATCACCGGGATTAATACGTGCCTTGGGGATGCACAGTCTCATTTCTTATTTGCATGCTTGGATCCTTCTGTGCAGATACAGCAGCAATGAAGTGAAGGGAAGGACTTTGCCAAAGGATATATACATAAAGAATACACCAATCTATGCCCCCGATCTCTTTAGAATTGTCAGATTTTGTTTCCCGTCGTCTTACAAAGGGAAGGGTCGGACCCTGCTGTGTCTAGAGGTATCAGAACTAGAACATATCTCACTGATCACCACAGTCAGCATTGCTGTCAGTAACGTTCCAGCTATGAAACCGCATCAAATATATAAAAAAAATGCATAAAAAGACAAAACCAAAGCATAATCGCTTTATTAGAAACACTCCCCAAACAATGCTTACTGCACTTGCAAAAGAAGGTCCTTCAGCAGAGAAAAGGACAGATTGTTATAAACTGGTAAAGGATGCCAGACTATCAGAAACACTGACGCTGTACAGACTGGCAAAACCGGCACTGGGCAAAGTACGATCAGATTCAGAATGGCTGGCAGGTAACATGAAGTACCTATAGGTCACGTTAGGAATGCTAACACTAAGGGTATGTCTACACGTACATTTTTTGCCGCGGATATTTCTGCGAGTCGCTCGCCAGGGCCGTGGGGTACTCGGCACCGAGCCTGTTGACTTCTATGGGGGATGTCACGGCGGCCACGACTCGGTCCGTGGCCCTGGGCACTCACCATAAAGGGGATATATACAGGGGATTAGTGTTTGTATAGTGATTCGTGACGCCACCTGTAGTATCTGGTCAGGGTGACCAGCGCTGCTGTGCAGGTCCTCTGGAAGGGATGGTGTTGTGCAGCTAGATGGTAAGCCTCCTACAGGTGAGGCTGTGTCCTTCCAGGACAGGTAGATGTGGTAGTGCAGGGATGGTGCTTGTGGATGTAGCAGAGAGGAATGTGCGATGCTGGAATAATCAGGAAGACAGTCCAAGTGCAGTTTCAGGGTTTTTACTCACAGTTTGTCTGCAGTACAGGTGCCCGCTTGGCACTGTGTCCTCCGGGCAGGTGGTCCAGCAACCCTCAGGTAGATTGGTCGCACTTCCCAGGACTCCCTCTCAGTATGTTCCTTTCTGGCCTTCACTCTCTGTGCTCTTTACTCCTTTCCACTTCCTAGCATCTCACCATGCATACTCTCAGTTCCAGAAGCTGTGAGCCCTTTCGGTCAACAGATCAATCCTATGTCTGTGCGTACTTGACCCCATAATGCTGCCTTTCTGTAGAGCTGCTGGTGGTTGGGGCAATGACCCATAAAGTGATCACCACCGTCGGCTTACTAGCAGGGCGTGAAGCTTTCCCACTAGTCTAGGGGCCGCTCCCTGATGGCCTTGGTCCTTCCTTCTTCAGGATGGGGGCCACGGATGGATAAACCAACCTCCGTGCCTTTTCGGACCCGTTCGCTAACTCTAGCAGTTGCTTCCTGAGGTGTACTCAAGCGAAGCCTCAGTCTCCGACTGTCTGCTCTCTATTCTACCACGCAGCATAAGTGCTGCAGCTAACTCCACCCACCCATGTATACACCCTTTGCTAACCAGCCTGAGTCAGACCATCCTCCTTAAGGGTACGTCTGTATACTCAGCTGGCATGGTGTGTTGGATGCAAGTGTGGAGTCCTAGGGGTGCTCCCTCCTTACCTGAGAGTCAGGTGTCACACCTCTGGGTGAGATGCAACACCTCTGTGGCGACTGGACCCTCAGGGGCGCCACATTATCCCCCCACCCCCCCCGTTAAACACAGCACGTCCGCGGGCTGAAATAGAGTAAAGGTTGTTACAGAAACAAGCAAATTTTTAGTTATGCATAACAATAGAAAAACAATTTCAAAACTCATCTTCCCTTTATGGGAGGCACTTCAGATAAAACGTTGCATAAATAACATTTATAAAACTCTCTTTAGCTTAGGCAAGATAAAGTGCAAAAAGACAGTAGCATTTAAACTTGTGCTGGTGGAGGACCCGCTCCAAACCTCCCACGTTGGTCTTGGGTGGGCTGCAAGACATAATTGGCCAATTTCAGCAGATCTCATCTTCGGCCACACCTAACGGGTTTTTGTCTTCTGAGGTAGTGGTGCAGTCATTGCACCTTAGAGGACTTGCATAAAACCAAGAGAGAGCACCTAAAGAATTGCCAAACTATATACAGGAAAGTTTGTGAGCCAGCACAGTTCATGGCTTCAAAGTTCAGCAATATAAAACATTAACACAATATATACATTGTAGTAATATACCCTGTCCGGGTTTCTTCACTTAGTAGGTGCGACGCCGGTTGTCACCTGAGCGCCAGCTGGCAGCTCCAGCATGGACAGGTGCTGGGGCAGGTACTGGGGCGGGCCGCAGAGTCGGTTCGATCCGGTCCTCTAGGCCGCAGGGCCTGTTCTCCTCAGGGGACGCTGGTGGCCCGCCGTGTGGAGAGAGGGTTCGCCACTGATTCCTCCGCGGGGCCTGATGTCTCCGCTATGGTGTCAGCAGCGGTGCAGGGATTCTCCTCGGCTCCAGGTGCCGGCGTGACGGGTCGGCGGAGTGGAGGCTTCGGCTCCGACGGCGGGTCTGGGCACAGCGTCAGAGCCTGCCAGCTCCGCTCCATGCTCTCTGCTTCCTCCTGGTGTCGGGTCAGTTCCGCCAGCTCGGCGTCTGCAGCAGGGTCAAGGAGTGTACCGACATCCTCCGGCAACGCAGGCAACCCAGTGGTCGGGAAATCTTCTTCTTCCTGGGGGAAGGTGTGCTCCTTCACTCCCTCATACACCAGCTCACCACCGGTCGCCATTATTATTAGATCACAAGTCTCTTCCTCATCCGGAGGGTCCCGCTCTTTAGTAGGGAGATGGGGTTTTCTGGTCCTCCTCCTCCCACCAAAGAGGATCAGGAGGCGGATCTCTTTCGCAGTGGGGCATGTGTCCTCCGGGCAGGTGGTCAAGCAACCCTCAGGTAGATTGGTCGCACTTCCCAGGACTCCCTCTCAGTATGTTCCTTTCTGGCCTTCACTCTCTGTGCTCTTTACTCCTTTCCACTTCCTAGCACCTCACCATGCAAACGCTCAGTTCCAGAAGCTGTGAGCCCTTTCGGTCAACAGATCAATCCTATGTCGGTGCATACTTGACCCCGTAGTGCTGCCTTTCTGTAGAGATGCTGGTGGTTGGGGCAATGACCCATAAAGTGATCACCGCCGTCGGCTTACTAGCAGGGCGTGAAGTTTTCCAACTAGTCTAGGGGCCGCTCCCTGATGGCCTTGGTCCTTCCTTCTTCAGGATGGGGGCCACGGATGGATAAACCAACCACAGTGCCTTTTCGGACCCGTTCGCTAACTCTAGCAGTTGCTTCCTGAGGTGTACTCAAGCGAAGCCTCAGTCTCCGACTGTCTGCTCTCTATTCTACCACGCAGTCTAAGTGCTGCAGCTAACTCCACACACCCATGTATACACCCTTTGCTAACCAGCCTGAGTCAGACTATCCTCCCTAAGGGTACGTCTGTACAGTCATGGCCAAAAGTTGAGAATGACACAAATATTATATTTTCACATGATCTGCTGCCCTCTGGTTTTTATGTGTGTTTGACAGATGTTTTTATCACAGACAGAAATATAATTGCAAACATATGAGTAACAAAAGCTTATATTGACAGTTAGAATGAGTTAATGCAGCAAGTCAATATTTGCAGTGTTGACCCTTCTTCTTCAGGACCTCTGCAATTCTCCCTGGCATGCTCTCAATCAACTTCTGGACCAAATCCTGACTGATAGCAGTCCATTCTTGCACAATCAATGCTTTCATTTTGTCAGAATTTTTAGGTTTTTGTTTGTCCACCCATCTCTTGATGATTGACCACAAGTTCTCAATGGGATTAAGATCTGGGGAGTTTCCAGGCCATGGACCCAAAATCTCTATGTTTTGTTCCCTGAGCCATTTAGTTATCACCATTGCTTTATGGCAAGATGCTCCATCATGCTGGAAAAGGCATTGTTGATCGCCAAACTGCTCTTGGAGGGTTGGGAGAAGTTGCTCTTGGAGGACATTCTGGTACCATTCTTTATTCATGGCTGTGTTTTTAGGCAAGACTGTAAGAGAGCTGATTCCCTTGGCTGAGAAGCAACCCCACACATGAATGGTTTCAGGATGCTTAACAGTTGGCATGGGACAAGACTGGTGGTAGCGCTCACCTTGTCTTCTCCGAATGAGGTGTTTTCCTGATGTCCCAAACAATCGAAAAGGGGATTCATCAGAGAAAATAACTTTACCCCAGTCCTCAGCAGTCCACTGCCTGTACCTTTTGCAGAATATCAGTCTGTCCATGATGTTTTTTCTGGAGAGAAGTGGCTTCTTTGCTGCCCTCCTTGAGACCAGGCCTTGCTCCAAGAGTCTCCGCCTCACAGTGCATGCAGATGCACTCACACCTGCCTGCTGCCATTCCTGAGCAAGCTCTGCACTGCTGGTAGCCCGATCCCGCAGCTGAAACACTTTTAAGATACGGTCCTGGCGCTTGCTGGTCTTTCTTGGGCACCCTGGAGCCTTTTTGGCAACAATGGAACCTCTCTCCTTGAAGTTCTTGATGATGCGATAGATTGTTGACTGAGGTGCAATCTTTCTAGGTGCGATATTCTTTCCTGTTAGGTCATTTTTGTGAATTGCAATGATGACTGCACGTGTTTCTTTAGAGATAACCATGGTTAACAGAAGAGAAACAATGATGCCAAGCACCAGCCTCCTTTTAAAGTGTCCAGTGGTGTCATTCTTATTTAATCATGACAGATTGATCTCCAGCCATGTCCTCATCAACATCCACACCTGTGTTAATAGAGCAATCACTGAAAAGAGGTTAGCTGGTCCTTTTAAGGCAGGGCTGCAATGATGTTGAAATGTGTTTTGGGGGATAAAGTTCATTTTCTAGCCAAATATTGACTTTGCAAGTAATTGCTGTTAAGCTGATCACTCTTTATAACATTCTGGAGTATATGCAAATTGCCGTTAGAAAAAGTGAAGCAGTAGACTTTGTAAAAATTAATATTCGTGTCATTCTCAAAACTTTTGTCCATGACTGTATACTCACCTGGCATGGTGTGTTGGATGCAAGTGTGGAGTCCTAGGGGTGCTCCCTCCTTACCTGAGAGTCAGGTGTCACACCTCTGGGTGAGATGCAACACCTCTGTGGCGACTGAACTCTCAGGGGTGCCACATCTGCACGAAATAACGGTTTGGGCAGGAAAAATGCTGATTTTGGAGCATATTTATGTGCATTTTCGCTGTTTTTTACATTCATCTGAATGGTTGGAAAATACTGCAAAAATGCTGAAGGAAGTGAATTCCAGGTGAAAAAATGCAAGAAAAAACAAACGCACCATGTGAATGAGATTTTAGTGATACCATGTATTTTTCTGCAATTGTAAAATGCGGTGTTTTTTCCACATAAAAAAACACAGCAAAAATGCTACATGTGAACATAGACTACAGGATACAATTCTATTAGGGTGAGCAGGAGTTTACTGTGTTCTATTTTACATTAATGATACAATAAGTTCCTAGCCTTTCGTAAGTGGTGCCAGAATTTAAAGAGACTGTCTGGTTTTAAACCATGGTCCAAAAGCATGATCTTTATTAAAATAACAAAATTATCATAACGTAAGCCCCTGCAGCTACAACACCGCCTGTCTGCTGCTACGCACCAGTCTCTGTTGGTATGGATGCAGTGGTGGCATCACATCTGCAGTACATGACTTCTCTTGCCAATCACTGGGCTTGGAGGTGGCCAAAGGTAAAGGGTGCAAGACTGCCAATCCCAGTGGTGTTATTGACATTACATCACTGATTCAGTAATGTGAACAAAGACCCAAGGGGGCAGAAGTTTAAAACCAGGCAAACCCTTTTAAAATCAGTGATAATGTAAAAGTGTCTGGTTTTAAAAAGATAAAATGAAGATATGAAATCTATACAAATGTTTAACTTTTTACCTAAACAAGTCAAGTACATCCAAGTACAAATTTCCACTTTGGATTCAGACGTTGATCTGTAGCAAATGCAGGAGATTTGCCGTATATTTTATCCCATACATTGCAAAGGGTGATAATATACAAGGTAAATTCATGCGCTGTGGATTTAAAGTCCACACCATAAGTCATTTTCTGCTGTCGCTTTTTCCTGCAGTATATAGATAAGATTTGATAAAATGTCAGCTACTTACAATTGTTTTGCCCGCTAATAAAGATGCAAAATACGCAGTATATCCGCCCATGTGAGCATACCCTTAAAAACCACCTTAGATGATGCTGTATTATACATGCAAATTGTTAATTCCTCAGTAGTCAACCAGAAATAAGGATAGCCCACCTTTGTCTAATTAGAACCTTTGCTATGATACACACAGATTAAGGCTAAGTTCACACGTTGCGGAATTGCCGCGGAAATTTCCGCGGCAATCCCGCACTTCTCCCGCAGGAAATACGCACGTTTTTTTATGCTGATTCCCGCCAGAATAATAGCGTTTTGCAAGCGTAATTAGCTTGCAGAATGCTAGCGTTTTCCTAGCGATCTGTAGCATCGCTTGGAAAACTGATTGACAGGTTGGTCACACGAGTCAAACATAGTGTTTGACAAGTGTGACCAACTTTTTACTATTGATGCCGCCTATGTCGCATCAATAGTAAAAAGATCTAATGTAAAAATAATAAAAAAAATAATAAATAATGATATTCTCACCTTCCGGCGGCCCCCGCAGCCTTCCCGCCTTCAGCGACGCTCCCGGCAACTTCCGGTCCCAGGAGTGCTTTGCAACAAATCACACCGATGACGTAGCATCTCGCGAGACCGCTATGCCATCTGGGTGATTCTCGCAAAGGACTCTTGGGACCGGAAGTTGCCGGGAGCGTCGCTGAAGGCGGGAAGGCTGCGGGGGCCGCGGGAAGGCTGCGGGGGCCGCCGGAAGGTGAGAATATCATTATTTTTTATTTTAATTATTGTTTTACCAGGGATATGGTACCCAGGGCCTGGAGGAGAGTCTCCTCTGCTCCAGACCCTGGGTACCATCCGCACATGAACCGCTTACATTGCGCATAGTGGGCATAGCCACATGCGGAAAGTAAGCGGTTCAATGCATTCCTATGGCGGCGGAATCACCGCGGTTACGCTAAATTAATGAACATGTTGCTATTTTTTCCGCAAAGCGTTTTTTCGCGGAAAAAAACGCAACATGTGGCCAAAACATGCGGAATCAATTAACATGTATAGGATGGTTAATGCTTGCGTTTTTATCGCGTTTTTACCGCGGAAAACCGCGGAAAAACCGCGAAAAAAACGCAATTATTCCTGATCGTGTGCACTTAGCCTAAAAGTGTGAATTTCAAAGGGAATCCTTCCACAACGCACAGATGTGATTTTACTTGTTTTCAGGGAGAGCACTTTCCGATTAGGCTTGAAAAAAGAAAAAAAAAAGACAGATGGCTGGGAAAAAAAGGTAAAGAACACAACATCTATGCAAACTACAAAGCACTACGCTAAAATGATGGCAAAATACTGGATCATTGTAAAAATCCGGGCAAGATATATATTGCTAATTGTAGAAATCAGTCTAAAATCTGTGCTAATCTGCAAAGGTTTTAACGAGGCTGAAATAACCACCGTAGTGAATCACACTATTGATCATAGATCAATAAAAACAAGTAGGAAATAACAAAGCCCTATTTCTTGTAAAATTATGTTTGTCCTGGTTTACCTAAATTGTCAGTGTTGCGAAATAGTAATGGAGGATAAATGGGATGAGTTAAGGACTGATCAGTTGGGAACCACACTGATAATCAGAATGACATGGCAGCGGTCACTTATGCTTTATCTTGCGCACAGGCCACTACTACCCTGCTCAGAAACTGATGGAAAATGGCGATTGACAGGTTACGGAATTAAGCGGCTGCAATATGTGCTAGCTGTGGTGACATTTCCATGCTCAGTTCTTAAGTAAATGCTAATTCTGTTGCAGCTTCTTATGAATGTATTTAGCAGTTATTTGTTGCGTCTGGTACAGACTAAATATGTGTAAAATAACATTTATAAGTACATAAATAAATATAGAGACGACATAAAAAATAGAAGTCAAATACATTGCAAATATTATAAGGAAGCTTGAAAACATCTCAAAACTATTGCAAGACGCAAAGCATAATATTGAAAAATGAAATAATAACTAATTTCACAAGGCCATGCATACACTACATTACACTGCTGGAGAGGTGGATCAATACCTCCCCAGGCTCCCTCATTCACGCCAACCTAGATGAGTGTTTATTTCAAAGTGGAGAATGAAAAAAGGCTGCTATCAGATACACAAGACAGGAAATAACTTATTGATGGGTGGGGGTCCGGCTGCTTGGACCCACACTGATTGCCAGAATGGGGCACTCTTGTCCTTGTTAGAGTGGAGTGGCAGTGCGCTTGCTGGACGTCCACTCCAGTCACTCCTTGTGCTCGTCTTTTTCCGGCAGCTCCATGGAAAATGAATGGAATTCAGTCGGACGTATGCACTGCTGCTCCATTCTAGTAAGGATAAAAGAGCCTCATCAAGGGATAAAAATGTCATGTTCTACCAATGGGTTCAGATCCCAACTTGTACCACCAGTACATAAGTTATCACCTATTTAGTGGGTAGGCAATAACTTGTTTTCACTGAAAAATCTCTTTTAATTTCTGGGGGGGGGTCACAAAAAATTGGAAATATTCCATTTAAATCTCTTCAGTCTGGCTGTCCCTCATAATCTTGTTGATCTAGCAGAAATCTCCGAGCTTGGATAACCTGTTTGTGATAAGTTTCTAACAGAGGGAAAATGTGTTTTTTTGGATACGCCATCATTATTAAATCGCTTAGGATCCGATTATTGGCAAACTCTCCAATCAGCAGCCACAGCCTCTTCACACTACTGATTGGAGAAGGGTCCTGCAAATCTCTTTGCTCAATTCAACATTATAACGATAAAGGCATAAAAAAAGAAAGCTGCTTGAGTCCACCGCTGCTATAAAGAATTGTGAATATGTAATAACAATATAAATTATCATCAGCCAGGCAGCAATGTCTACTAGCTCAAAGACTCTTTCAAGTGTCTACACAAGTGCTGATAGCATCAACTCCTTTATTGTGTCGCCTGCCAGTATTCAGCCTCCTTATCCCTTAAATGCTTCATATATGATATGATAGAACAAAGATTACATCTTATAAATGAAACCCTTACACAACGCGACGACAGCGGGGAAAGGGAGCTAGAATGGTTAATATAATAGTCAACACATGATTGGATGGCTTTTCATTATAGCCATAATGCACATACTCCAAACATAATGAGTGTGTCCCTCACTTATATATTATCCTCTTGTGCCAACACAACATTACAAAACACACTGTCAGCATAACTGCAGACAGGCGCTGCCCTCACTGTCATATTCTGCAAGCCAATACCAGCTTTAGAACGTTAATTATCCATGGTGGAACGCCAAATAAAAAGGCAACTAAACGTCAAATCAGGATTTTGTCATGAAATCAAGAACACGATAGAAAGGAACTGCAACAGATGCGTTGTGTTTCATCATTGATGTGTCGTGTTTACTACAGTTATAGCTTTCCGCAGAGACCATAGGGATGAGGATGAGAAAAGCACGGCTCGTAGGGGAATAGAACAATAAACGAGGGTTCATAGCTCCACCACACCAACACTCTGAATAGAACATGCCAATGCTAAATGAATTAAATAAACATGTCTGCTTGTGAACTAAGAAAATAATAATTCTCCTCCCTTTTAGACGCAAAACACAAGCTGCTGAACTGCAGGTCATGAGGATCCTCACATTCTCTCATTAACGGATTGCAGAAAATAATTAAGACACTTAAGGAATAGATGAGTGCTCAGGAGATTCATTATTTTGAGATGAGGGTCAGGAGAAACTCAAAATTAATCTGCTTCACTCACAAACAAATCTAAATTTTAAAGGAGGTGATTTTTCATCCATTTATTGTTAGTAAAACTAAAAAAGTAAACAAAATATTGTAAAACAAAATAAATGATAAAATCTGAGGTCATGATAGAGTCAAACGCCACCTTACATTTCATTCTACATGTTGTCACACCAGATGCAATGGAACATGCCTACAGGGAGACCGCACTGAGAGGACCACTGAAATTTGCATTGAAAAGGGGCCTTCTAAGAGGTTAGTCCTCTCAAGGACAAAAGGACAGTATGTATAATATATGGCAGAACCAGGGGCGTAACTAGGAACGGCAGGGCCCCACAGCAAACTTCACAATGGGGCCCCCCCCCCTCGCGCGTTGCCAATCCCGGTCTACCCAAGTTGTGTTAAGAAAGATACCTTTATTATCCAAAATTAGAGGTTTTTGGAGTAATGATAGTGAAATAACAGAAAAGAACCAACTCCCAGGAAGCAACTGAGGTAGTGACGAAGGTAGGCTTTCTCCAGAGTAAATATGTGAAGAAACTTGTAATCCAGCCTGCAAATTGCTTTCAAAACGGATGATTTATTCAGTAGAACAACAGTCCGGTATACAGAATAATCTAAGATTGTTCTGTATACCGTACTTCTGCACCACGCCCTCACCAATTACACATGTGAGGAGTGACAGCCTCAGCTCTGCTACATGTGAGGAGTGACAGCCTCAGCTCTGCTACATGTGAGGAGTGACAGACTCAGTTCTGCTACATGTGAGGAGTGACAGACTCAGCTCTGCTACATGTGAGGAGGAACAGCCTCAGCTCTGCTACATGTGAGTAGGGACAGCCTCAGCTCTGCTACATTCGAGGAGTGACAGCCTCAGCTCTGCTACATGTAAGGAGTGACAGCCTCATCTCTGCAACATGTGAGGAGTGACAGCCTCAGCTCTGCTACTTGTATAGCAAAGCTGAGGCTGTCACTCCGCGCATGTAGCAGAGATGAGGCTGTCACTCCTCGCATGTAGCAGAGCTGAGGTTGCTACTTGTCACATGAAGCAGAGCTGAGGTTGTTACTTGTCACATGTAGCAGAGCTGAGGTTGTTACTTGTCACATGTAGCAGAGCTGAGGTTGTTACTTGTCACATGAGCAGAGCTGAGGTTGCTACTTGTCACATGTAGCAGAGCTGAGGTTGTTACATGTAGCAGAGCCGAGGTTGCTACTTGTCACATGTAGCAGAGCTGAGGTTGTTACTTGTCACATGTAGCAGAGCCGAGGTTGCTACTTGTCACATGTAGCAGAGCTGAGGTTGTTACTTCTCACATGAGCAGAGCTGAGGTTGTTACTTGTCACATGAGCAGAGCTGAGGTTGCTACTTGTCACATGTAGTAGAGCTGAGGTTGTTACTTGTCACATGTAGCAGAGCCGAGGTTGCTACTTGTCACATGTAGCAGAGCTGAGGTTGTTACTTGTCAAATGTAGCAGAGCTGAGGTTGTTACTTGTCACATGTAGCAGAGCTGAGGTTACTTGTCACATGTAGCAGAGCTGAGGTTGCTACTTGTCACATGTAGCAGAGCTGAGGTTACTTGTCACATGTAGCAGAGCCGAGGTTGCTACTTGTCACATGAGCAGAGCTGAGGTTGTTACTTGTCACATGAGCAGAGCTGAGGTTGTTACTTGTCACAAATAGCAGAGCTGAGGTTGCTACTTGTCACAAGTAGCAGAGTTGAGGTTGTTACTTGTCACATGTAGCAGAGCCGAGGTTGCTACTTGTCACATGTAGCAGAGCCGAGGTTGCTACTTGTCACATGTAGCAGAGCTGAGGTTGCTACTTGTCACATGTAGCAGAGCTGAGGTTACTTGTCACATGTAGCAGAGCTGAGGTTGCTACTAGTCACATGAGCAGAGCCGAGGTTGCTACTTGTCACATGTAGCAGAGCCGAGGTTGCTACTTGTCACATGTAGCAGAGCTGAGGTTGCTACTTGTCACATGTAGCAGAGCTGAGGTTGCTACTTGTCACATATAGAAGAGCTGAGGTTACTTGTCACATGTAGCAGAGCTGAGGTTGCTACTTGTCACATGAGCAGAGCTGAGGTTGTTACTTGTCACATAAGCAGAGCTGAGGTTGTTACTTGTCACAAATAGCAGAGCTGAGGTTGCTACTTGTCACAAGTAGCAGAGTTGAGGTTGTTACTTGTCACATGTAGCAGAGCTGAGGTTGCTACTTGTCACATGTAGCAGAGCTGAGGTTGCTACTTGTCACATGTAGCAGAGCTGAGGTTGTTACTTGTTACATGTAGCAGAGCTGAGGTTGTTACTTGTCACATGTAGCAGAGATCGGGGTGTCACTCGTCACTTGTAGCAACCATGAGGCTGTTACTGGGCCAGGGGGAGGCTACTGGTGACTGAGGTCCCGTGCCCAACAGGGCCCAGGGGGAGTTTAGTGGTGACTTGAGGCTTGCGTCAAACAGGGCCCAGGAGCCCGAGGCCCTGTTGGAATGCGGGCCCCTTGCTACCTGGGCCCTGTGTTGAATGTGGGCCCCCTGCACTGCAGCCTGGGGCCTGTTGAATGTGGGCCCTGTTAGATCCTGCCTGCACCTGCCCTCCCAGTCACCATTGAGCAGCCAAGCCTCTTCTCACTGTTGAGAGACTCACGGTACTCACCCTGCTCGCCCGGGCTTCCACCTGCTTGTCCAGTCAGCCTGCTGCTTCATGTGGTCTGCCTGGCCGTCTGCTGTCCGCCCCCACATGCACACACGCTGTGACAGACGGACCATAATGCACTGGGCCGCAGCTTAAAGCTACAGTGCTCATTTCTGTTCGCTGTCTGCATTTACAACACTGTAGTGTCTCTTTAAAACAACACAGTGTTGTTATGCATCAGCGTTCAGAGTCAGAAGCCTGAACAAAATGTTGGGAGGGGGCCCGAGCGCGGATCCATTTGCCAGCGTGCTCGGCCCCCCTTTTTGCTCCTAAATCACAGGGCAGCTGCAGCAGGGACGGGCCCCCTTCTAGCCCGGGCCCTGTGGCAGCTGCTTCCCCTGCTTCCACTATAGTTCCGCCCCTGGGCAGAACTAAAAACCTGGTCTGGATAAGGTGGTGGGCTTCTAAAAGGGGTGTCTTTTTGTAGAGATTTCACACTGTAGTTGAATAGTTATAACTTTCCTGACTGACATAATCACTGGATATGAATCATGGTTTGCTGAGGTGCAAAGCCAAGAAAATTCATAAAAACTCCTGATATGGTCTGCTCACAGTGTAATTTCAGCATAGTGTCACATCTCCCTGGGAGACTTGGAGTTAGACGATCAAGTTGGCTAATGAATCGCGGGTCTTCTTTAGAGATGGTGTGATTCATGTTCTTTGGTGCTGAGAGGGTTAAAGACTCTTTCCATGCTGGCTGAGACCATACAGCCTGGTTATTCTCAGTTGCAACTTGCTCATCATTTATTCCCTTTATATATACTGGCTCTGGATGGTTAGTCCCTGCCAGTGAAAGATTTGTCTTTCTGTGCTGACTTATAAAGTTAAGAGGTTGGAGTGGAGTTGTTGTAGTAGTGATCTATAGTATGCTGTAGTATGTGTGTGTTTATCTCCTGGTCCCAATTCCCATTTAGTTTGTTCTTCCCTGTCCCTGTCCTCCTCCTTTTGGTTAGTGCTTTTGTATGATAGCGGTTTTCTGTTATCCCTGTTTTTTCTTTGTGTCTCCTTTATTATTATTATTTTTATTATTATTATACATTTATATAGCGCCATTTATTCCATGGCACTTTACATGTGAAAAGGGGAAATATAGACAAGTACAATAAACATGTGTAAGACAAGGGACACACAAGTACAGAAGGAGAGAGGACCCTGCCTGCGAGGGCTCACAGTCTACAGGTTTATCTTACATTTCTGTCCCATGTCTCATGGGGTGAGGGAGGTGACAGATCAGGGTTTAACAGGAGCATAGTAAGGTGGAAATCCGGGCCTCTCTACCTTCAAGAGTACCCCAGGGACAGGGATAGTTAGGGTCCCAGCTCCAGGGACAGTTTGAGGGTTTGAAGTCCCTCTTTCTTACTGAAGATTGTCATCGCATGACATAAAGGGCCCAAATCTTTTGGCACATGCCAAAGTTTTGTCCCTTTTGTCATTATTCAGGCTAATATACAGCACCTATCAAAAGTCTGAACACAACTGTTCATGCAATGGTTTTCCTTGTTCTTATTGGAATTAGCACATTGTAGAATTCAGACTAAAGGCAACAAAACTACAAATTAAGACATGGAAATTAGGCGTTTGACACAATCCAGAATGTGTGTTCCATCATAGATTCCTCAGAGTACCCACCTTTACTCTGATGGCAGCTTTAATCCGCCCCTGGCATTTTCCCAAGCAGATTCATCAGGTAATCACCTGGAATGGCTTTAATGAGTTCCCAGAGGTGCTGAGCACTTAATGGCTGCTCTGCAGTTCAACTCATCCCAAAGCGTCTCAACTGGGCTGAGGTCAAGTGGTTTTGGTGGCCAAGTAATCTGACAAAGCACTCCAACCCTCTCCACCTGGGTCAGATAGCCTGGAGGTGTGTTTTTGGTCATTGTTCTGTTCACCCACAAATGATGGTCACACTAAGGGCAAACCAGATGGAATAGCACACTGTTGCAGAATGCTATGGTAGCTATGCTGACAAAGTGTGACATGAATTTTGAATAAATCCCCAACAGCGTCACCAGCAAACACCCCCCACACTATCACACATCCCCTAAATGTTTTATGATAGGCAGCACACATGCAGAGACCATTTGCTCTCCTTTTTCAGAGTCTCAAACACATGGTGGTTGGTAACAAAAATCTCTCATTTTGATTCATCGGACAGTACAGATTTCCACAGATCTAATGTCCAGTCCTTATGTTACTTGGCCCATATAATTCTCTTCTTGCTTATTTTCATCAGTACAGACTTCTTTGCAGCAATTTGACCTTATAGGTCTGCTTCTTGCAGTTTCTTCTGGATAGTTGATGTTGAGATGTGTCTGAAGGCAGATGATTCCACAAATGAACTCTTGATGAGCCATAACTGACTGTTCATTGAAAGCCATTGCAAATGATACCTGATGAAGCTGCTTGAGAGCATACCAATGGTGTGTAAAGCTGTCAGAGTAAAAGGGAGGTACTTTTAAGAAACTAAGGTTTAACACATATTGTGATTTTTTTTACACTTGTTTCTTTACTCCTTGTTTCCATATGTGTTCCTTCATGGTTTTGCTGCCGTCAGCCTGAAAGTACAGTGAACACACTCAATTAAGAACAAGGAGATCCATTGCAAACAGTTGTGTCCAAACTTTGGACCAGTACTGTATGCCATTATTTCTTTTCTACAACTGTAAAGAACAGTGGACTTCAGAACACTATTTTATGCAAAGGCATCATCTAATGTATATATATATATTTTTCAATGTGGGAGCCTATGGTATAGGTTGTGAAATCTTCCTGATACATTCTGCAAACCCAGTGCAGATAGACCCAACATTGTACTTTAAAGGGTCTTACTCAGATGTCCAGTTAGCACATACTCTGAAATCCATAGATAGATAACTTGCCCATTACGGTCTAAGGTGTGAATGGACACTTTTTTTTAAAAGAAGTCACGGATCAAATTCGCCAATGCAAGTCAATGGGTCCGTGGGAAAAAAAAAGAGAGCATTGATGTAATCTGTGTGCTGTCCGTTTTTTTTTTGTACTGTTTAATATATTGAAAAAGCTTGGATTTTTTTATATGAGGAAAACATATGTTGTACTAAAGGAAAAATTTGAAATGTAGATCTAAAATACCGTAGATGAAAATTAGATGCAGCACACAGATGAAAAAAGAAATAAACAAAAAAATAGTATTTTACAACGATATATACATATTCGCTTTATAAATCTCAGATGAATAGCAGTCAGCTAGTTATACCATTGATTCCGAAACTTCTCAATACAGGGATCTTGTCCAACTGGCAAGTATCCTTTAGGATGAAACAAATCTTGAAATTGAAATAGTTGGCAAATTAGAGCTTATCAAGGAACTTGGGTCAGTTCCCATCACAACTTCTCCCAAAAAAACATTTCTTCAGGTTTCTAGTCTAAGTATAAATCTCTTATTTTTGCAGATCCCATTATACATAATTTCATCCACGATATTTTTAAAATCGTATCTAACCAGAATGCGTCTAGTTGTCAGGTGCACACCGCTATGGAACTAACAACTATCATCTGTCTTAAGTGTGAAAAGGCCACAAGTTGAAAACAAAGAGAGACCATACTGTAACAATCACATATCAGTGGTCCAGTGTCCTGGTAGAGAATGCACTTTTATAGCAAGATGGGGCTACATTATTACAATCAAGGCAAAAGCCACAAAATCAAATGTACAAAGTACATATAATGTACAGACCCATAATTATTACATTTACAGAATTAAATGGACCCAACAAATATTTTTTATGTAGAAAGAAGACCAAGAAAAGGCTTAGAAAACAAAATAAAACCAGCAATTCCATTAACAAGAGGAGACTTTTTTTAAGGTAGATATTTCAAAAGCAACCACTGGGAGTCGCGAGGTCGAACTGTCTCCAGTCAGATGATTATGTTGGTATTAAGCCTCAAAATAAGACCTTAGGCAACAACGTTTATCTCAAAGTGAACAGAAAGGAAAGAGTGTGTCTTCAGCTCCTTCATGTCTCTTTTCAGTACAACAAAAGCAGAATTTTCCAAGCTACTTTCTAGTATTATTCATCCTGAAGTTAGATTTTTGTAACATTTTATTTTCTCAAAAGACAAAAAAAATACAGTAAAGTTATAGCTCAATAGCCATGTTTCCAACAGAGACAGAATCATCCAGCATATGAAATATAAAAGAAGAAATATAGATACAGTACAGACCAAAAGTTTGGACACACCTTCTCATTCAAAGATTTTTCTGTATTTTCATGACTATGAAAATTATATATTCACACTGAAGGCATCAAAACTATGAATTAACACATGTGGAATTATATTCTTAAAGGGAATCTGTCACCCCATTTTTGCCATATCAACTAAAGATATGGCTGAATAGTGCGTCCCATAAGAAAGCTAGCGGTATTTACCTTATATCCTGATACCCCCGTTTTCATATCAAAATACCTTAGTAAAGTTGGTATTTTGGGCTGCCAATCAGGGCGGTCAGGTCAGATGGGCGGCGGTTATTCGCTTCCTCCCCCACGCTCCTCCGCTTCTGTCACGTAACGCTGTCTGTGAATATTACAGACAGCATAATGTTTCTGTGATTGCGCTGTGAAGCAGGGCCCCCGCGCGTGCGCAGTGTTCTTTGCCCAACAGTGGGCAAAGTAGTAAAACATCACTGCGCATGCGTCAGACCTCCTGACTTTCCTTGGCCCGGAAGTCATCAGCAATCACTGGACGACTTCCGGGTCAAGTGAAGTGCCAGAAATTACTTGCGCTTGCATGGTAGTGATAGTGTGCTGGCCCACTGTTGGGAAAACAACAATGCGCACGCGCGAGGGACTTTTACACAGCGCAAACGCGGAAAGACAACGGACAAGGAAAAAAAAAAGCTACATACGCCAAGAATGGAGGATGGTTGGGGGAAGCGAATAACCGCCGCCCAGCTGACCTGACCGCCCTGATTGGCAGCCCAAATTACCAACTTTACTAAGGTATTTTGATATGAAAACGGGGGTCTCAGGATATAAGGTAAATACCGCTAGCTTTCTTATGGGACGCACTATTCAGCCATATCTTTAGTTGATATGGCAAAAATGGGGTGACAGATTCCCTTTAACAAAAAAGTGTGAAACAACTGAAAATATGTCTTATATTCTAGGTTCTTCAAAGAAGTCACCTTTTGCTTTGATGACTGCTTTGCACACTCTTGGCATTCTCTTGATGAGCTTCAAGAGGTAGTCACCGGAATTGTTGGCCTTTTTGCCTTCACTCTGCGGTCCAGCTCACCCCCAAACCATCTCGATTGGGTTCAGGTCTGGTTACTGTGGAGGCCAGGTCAGCCCTTACACAGCCTGGAGGTGTGTTTGGGGTCATTGTCCTGTTGAAAAATAAATGATGGTCCAACTAAATGCAAACCGGATGAAATAGCATGACGCTGCAAGATGCTGTGGTAGCCATGCTGGTTCAGTATGCCTTCAATTTTGAATAAATCCCCAACAGTGTCACCAGCAAAGCATCCCCACATCATCACACCTCCTCCATGCTTCACGGTGGGAACCAGGCATGTAGAGTCCATCCGTTCACCTTTTCTGCATCGCACAAAGACATGGTGGTTGGAACCAAAGATCTCAAATTTGGACTCATCAGACCAAAGCACAGATTTCCACTGGTCTAATGTCCATTCCTTGTGTTCTTTAGCCCAAACAAGTCTCTTCTGCTTGTTGCCTGTCCTTAGCAGTGGTTTCCTAGCAGCTATTTTACCATGAAGGCCTGCTGCACAAAGTCTCCTCTTAACAGTTGTTGTAGAGATGTGTCTGCTGCTAGAACTCTGAGTGTCATTGACCTGTTCTCTAATCTGAGCTGCTGTTAACCTGTGATTTCTGAGGCTGGTGATAAACTTATCCTCAGAAGCAGAGGTGACTCTTAGTATTCCTTTCCTAGGGCGGTCCTCATGTGAGCCAATTTCTTTGTAGCGCTTGATGGTTTTTGCAACTGCACTTGGGGACATTTTCAAAGTTTTCCCAATTTTTCAGATTGACTTACCTTCATTTCTTAAAGTAATGATGGCCACTCGTTTTTTTTTACTTAGCTGCTTTTTTCTTGCCATAATACAAATTCTAACAGTCTATTCAGTAGGACTATCAGCTGTGCATCCACCAGACTTCTGCACAACACAACTGATGGTCCCAACCCCATTTATAAGGCCAGAAATCGCACTTATTAAACCTGACAGGGCACACCTGTGAAGTGAAAACCATTTCAGGTGACTACCTGTTGAAGCTCATCAAGAGAATGCCAAGAGTGTGCAAAGCAGTCATCAAAGCAAAAGGTGGCTACTTTGAAGAACCTAGAATATAAGACATAATTTCAGTTTTTTCACACTTTTTTGTTAAGTATATCATTCCATATGTGTTAATTCATAGTTTTGATGCCTTCAGTGTGAATGTACAATTTTCATCGTCATGAAAATACAGAAAAATCTTTAAATGAGGTGTGTCCAAACTTTTGGTCTGTACTGTACGAGTAGGTAGATAAATAGATAATGGAGGGATAGATGATTATGGGAAAAAGAGGGATTTTTTGGGCAGTGTATTGTTCAATTAAAGGACCTTCTTTCTTCTTCCAATCCATTACTAACCTCTGGGCTTGATGTCAGCGGACATAAAACTGCTGACATCAACCCCCCAAATATTACCTCACTTGCCAATGGACCGGGGCAAATGGGAAGAGACGATGCTAAGTGCCAGAATTGGGCATCGAATACATGCACCATTTCTGGGGAGGTTAAGGGCTGATTTTAGTTTTTTGAGAGGGTCAATATCCACAGCCCCGTCCCAGCCTATTAATATCAGCTCGCAGCTGTCTATTTAGCCTTTGCTTGTTATTAAATATAAAGGGGACCCCATTTCATTTTTTGGGGGATCCTCCCATTTTAATAACCAGTAAAGGCTACACAGTCAGCTGTGAGCTGATATTAACAGCCTGGGATACTTCATGGATATTGGCCCTGTACCAGAATAATAACAGCAGCCCCCAGCTGTCTGCATTAACTCAGCTGGTTAGTAAAAATAAGGGGGACCCCACAACATTTTTTCTTTTATTTATTTATTAGGTAAATACATGTACAGCAAGCTACACACACACTGCACTAATTATCTCACTGACATATTTCTTACCATGCACAGGCGTCAGCTGGCTAATACTCTCATCAGCGTACACCTGCTGTCTCTCCTATCAGCGAGGCCAGGCGTACGCTGATGAGAGTAGTAGTCATTAGCAGATGCCTCACCGCCGGTCAAAGCTGCTGGCTCACAACCTGTCATATTTGTGACAGCGTAAGAACCGCAGCGCTGTAGTTAGCGGTAATGTCAGTAAGTTACCGCCAATCAGAGCTAGTGTTTTCCGCGCTGTCACACAGATGACAGCGTGGGATCCACTGGATGTTCGGGCCTCCCATTCATTTGAATGGGGTCAGCGTTCGGGATCGAGTTCGGAAACCGTTCTGGCACCCGAATTTTTTCTATAAAGTTTGGTAAACCTGACAAAGCTGAAAATCCACGGGTCCACCCATCCCTAATAGATAGATAGATAATTGAAAGATAGCTAGAGGGCTAGATAGATAGATAAAATAGATAGATACTCAGATAAAAAAATGAAAGTAGAAGCAGCACTAAGGCTGGTTTCACAAGTTCTGATATTTCCGGTACCAGAGATATCAGTATCCGTGTGTGTACTACGTGTGGCACATGTGTGGCATCCGTGTGCCGCATCAGGACCACACAGACAACCGCCGGGGAAGAGTACTACTGTAAGCGCTGTACCCCGGCGGTTGGTGCTGAAGCCGGCTTTCATCCATTCTCCCCAATCAGCGCGAGCAGAGGAGAATGAATGATTGAGAAACTGACCTGCTGTGACCTCCGGACAATGGGAGAATGCAAGAGATGAGGTCACTTGGACAGGCCTTGAACTTCCGCGACCTCCTCACTTACATTTTCCCACGGTCCTGAGGTTACAGGAGTTCAGGACGGCAGCGAGCACAGACTCAGTGATGTCACCGCTAGTTACTGAGCCTGCGCCTGCTGCTTCTCATTCATTTCCTAGTAGTTTACAGCCGGAGCGGTCGCATTAGCACCGTTCCGGTTGTAAACTTATTATCCTCCAGATATGGATTAAGGCGTAGGATTGAACACTGGACAGGTATGTTATATTGTTGCTTTATTATTTTTAATTTTATTACAGGAGATCGAGGGCGTCGCTTGGATTTTTATTTCATTAAAATACTTTATTTTGGCTGTGTGTCTTTATTTAACCCATTCACTACTATAGGATTAGTAATAGAGAGGAGACTTATTGACCTTACAATAGGAAAGTAACATTAACCCCCATTACCCCAATTGCCACCGCTACAGGGCAAGTGGAAAGAACCGGGCAAAGATCCAGAATTGGAGCATCTAATAGATGTGCCTTTTCTGGGCAGCTGCGGGCTGCTGTTTTTAAGCTGGGGGCTAATATCCATGGCCCCTTACCAGGCTGAGAATAGCAACCCGCACCTGTGAGTTTTTGGAGTGATAGATAGATAGATAGATAGATAGATAGATAGATAGATAGATAGATAGATAGATAGATAGATAGATAATCTTGGAAGCCAAAAATCAACAAAGCAAAAATGTCAACTTTTGCTATACAGCAAACTACATCAGTCAGGTTACATAACATTTTATGAAAACTTATATCCCTACAATATGGGCCACAATTTTGCTAAGTTAGAATGGTGTTTGTATAGCCCAGTAGCATTTTATATGGACCCGCAAATGAAAAGTAACTTGTATCACGAGGAGGATTGCAAGAGAACTCACCAGTGCAATCTCCCAGAAGACGAGTGCAGAAGTAAGCTTCAGGCTCCTCGGAACGCAGGGTGAGCAAGGCAGGAGAGAGATGGTTTCAGGGCCTGAATCACCTGACAGTTGAGGGGCGTGGCTTCAGCTCCAGGGAGCTAGAAGCTGAGGGAAAACTCCTAGAAAGGTAACTACGAGACAAAGTTACCCAGGGGCACAGACAGAGACGTAAATCTGAACAAGCCAAGGTCAAAGCACGAGAAGACAGTATAGTACCAAGGATGAGAAAGAACGGATAGTCGGGGACAGGCAGAGGTCAAAACCAAACAGACAGCGAAGGTACAGAAACAGAATCCAACAAGCAGTATCCAGAGAACAGACCGAGTCAAAACCAAAGTATCAGGCAAACCAGAACACAGCACAAACACACTCAGGGGTCAACACACTCTGCCAAGGGCGAAAGTATAACTGACAGGGATTGGAGCTTCCTAGGGCTATAAGAAGCTCTCCCCGAACCAAGGAGAGGCCACAATAATAAGCCCCAGGTGTGCAGGTAAGAGCTTGCACTGGGATCAAAACCTTAACCCCTAGCGTGCAGGTCAACCCTGCACTGGGATCATGACAGTACCCCCCTCTCAACGGGGGGCCTCTGGACCCCCCAGGCTTGCCCGGGAACCTGGCATGGAAAGCCCGAACCAGGCGATCCGCATGCATCAAACGGGCCGGCACCCAGGATCTGTCCTCCGGTCCATACCCCTTCCAATGAACCAGGTACTGTACCGACCGCTGCACCAACCTGGAGTCAACGATATGCTCAATCTCATATTCCATGTGTCCCTCAACCAAAACAGGAGGAGTAGCGGACTCGGACTCTCCCCGGACTGCCTCAAAAGGTTTCAGTAGGGATTTATGGAAGACGTTAGGGATCTTGAATGAGACTGGAAGACACAACCTGTAAGCCACTGGATTGATCTTTTCCACAATCTTGTATGGGCCAATGAACTTGGGGCCCAACTTGGCTGATGGAACCTTCAACTTAATGTTTCGCGTGGAGAGCCAAACTTTCTCTCCAACCCGAAACATAGGACCTGGTGTTCTTTTCCTGTCAGCGAAAAACTTGTACCTGCCTTGAGACCTGGATATATTCCGCTGGACCTCCGCCCATGTATTCTTTAATCGCTGAACAGACCCCTCTGCCCCTGGACACCCAGAATCCAAACGAGAAAACTCACCAAAATGAGGACTAAAACCATAATTGATCAGGAAAGGAGACATACCAGTAGATTGGCTCACCCGACTATTGAAGGCGAATTCCGCCAAAGGCAGTACATCACACCAGTCATTCTGTCTTGCAGAAGTCAGACATCTGAGGATCTGTTCCAGAGACTGATTAGTGCGTTCCGTCTGACCATTGCTCTCAGGATGGTATGCAGACGAAAAAGACAGAGACATCCCCAATTTCTTGCAAAAAGCACGCCAAAACTTTGCCACAAACTGCACTCCACGATCAGACACCACATTCAGGGGTACCCCATGCAACCGGATAACATGCTGTACAAACAATCTGGACAAAGTCTCAGCTGAGGGTAGTGCGGATAAGGGTACAAAATGAGCCTGCTTTGAAAACCTGTCCACCACTACCCATACCACCGTATTGCCCTTGGATGGAGGAAGATTAGTAATAAAATCCATGGACAAGTGAGTCCATGGCCTTTCGGGAATTGCCAAGGGCATCAGTTCCCCAGCCGGCCGGCTATGTGAGTTTTTAGAACGAGCGCAGACCCCACAACCAGAAACAAATTTTTTTATGTCAGAGCTAAGAGTAGGCCACCAAAAGATCCTAGCCACCGCCCGACGTGTGGCAGATATACCAGGGTGAGCACTGAGCTTGGATTCATGAAACTCCTGGAGGAGTTTAAGCCGAAGCTGCTCTGGGACAAACAACTTACCCCTGGCTTGGCAGCAGGGGCCAGAGACTGGGCCCCCTCAATCTCCTGGTCCAACTCAGTCGAGACCACTGCCAACACAACCCCAGGGTGAAGAATGGAGGAAGGTGGCTCAGGGGGAGACACCGGATGAAAACTGCGAGATAAGGCATCAGCCTTGATATTCTTTGACCCCGGACGAAACGTAATAGTAAACTGAAAACGGGAAAAAAAAAGTGACCAACGGGCCTGTCTGGGTGTTAGTCTCTTAGCAGACTCAATATATGATAAATTTTTGTGGTCGGTAATCACAGTAACCGAGTGACTGGCCCCCTCCAAAAAGTGCCTCCATTCTTCAACCGCTAACTTGACCGCAAGAAGCTCTCTATTGCCAACATCGTAATTCCTCTCAGCAGCAGAGAATTTCCTGGAAAAAAAAGCACATAGCCTGAGGTTGGTCAGAGTGGCAGGACCTTGGGACAACACAGCACCGACCCCCACCTCAGAGGCGTCCACTTCCACAATAAATGGTTTGGACGGATCTGGCTGTACCAACACCGGAGCAGTCATAAAGCATTTTTTCAGACTAGCAAAGGCCTCTTTTGCGAGCGAGGACCAATTTTTCACATCCGAACCTTTGCATGTTAAATCAGTGAGTGGTTTGACCACCTGCGAAAACCCCCGAATAAATTTGCGGTAGTAATTGGCGAACCCCAAGAAGCGCTGGAGCCCTTTAAGATCTCGGGGTTGTACCCAATCCGCAATGGCCTGCACCTTCTTGGGGTCCATACGAAAACCCTCACAGGACACAATCAATCCCAAAAAAGATAATTCTTGAACAAAAAACACACTTCTCCAATTTAGCAAACAGATGATTTTCCCTAAGTCTTTGGAGAACAGTTTGTACATGATTCATATGAGAATGACTGTCGGGGACTATATCAGAATATCATCTAAGTAGATAACAACAAAACGACCAATGAGATCAGAAAACACCACGTTGATGAAATTCTGAAATATGGCGGGAGCATTGGTAAGACCAAACGGCATGACTAAATTTTCAAAAAGTCCCTCGGACGTGAGGAACGCAGTTTTCCATTCATCCCCCTTCCTGACCCTTATCAAATTATATGCTCCCCGAAGATCCAGTTTAGAGAACCATTTTGCCCCTGATAGTTGGTTACATAAATCAGGAATCAACGGAAGGGGATACGTATTTCGTACAGTAATCTCATTTAATTCACGAAAGTCGAGACAGGGACGTAGACCGCCATCTTTTTTCTTCACAAAAAAGAACCCCGCCGCCACAGGTGAAACTGAGGGACGTATGTGTCCCTTGCGAAGACTTTCAGCAATATAATCCTTCATAGCTAAGCGCTCAGGTCCAGACAAATTAAACAGGCGGGCTTTAGGTAGTTTAGCCCCCGGGACTAGCTCGATGGCGCAGTCAAAGGGTCTATGTGGCGGCAACATCTCGGCCTCGCTTTCTGAGAACACATCTTCGAAGTCTTTCAGGTACTCCGGAATACCTTCCAGCTCGACAGATGACACAGACACAGATTTAACAGGTTTAACCAACAGTGCAGATGCATAACATAACTTAGAATCATTAAACCCCCATTGAACAATCTCCCTCGTTTTCCAGTTAATAACTGGGTTATGGCGTTGTAACCAGGGCATGCCGAACACCAACCCTGCTGGTAGATTGTCCAGAACAAAACAACTTAATTTTTCCTCGTGAGCAGCGCCCACTCTGAGCGAAAACAAGTCAGACATAAAGAGAATTCCCTCTTTTGTGAGGGGGAGGAGTCAATGGACACCACCTTGATCGGAGTCTTAAGCCTAGCTGTCCCTATCTTGCAGCGTGTGACCAATTGAGAGTCAATCAGATTGATGGATGACCCGCAGTCCACAAAGGCTGTAGAGGAAAAAGAACAACCATCCACTAACAGTTCCACATGAAGCAACACCTTAGAGAACGAGGAAAAGTGTACCTGAGGGTCTGAGTAGTCTCCTCGCTGACTACCCAGACCTAGTCGTTTCCCGCCGACCGGGTTGAGGACGGGCAGACAGGACACTCCTTTTTCCAATGTCCAGCTTTACCGCAGTAGAAGCACAACTGTTCTTCCCGACGGCGTTTTCTCTCCTTTTCCTTCAGAGTGATAGCGCCCACATCCATGGGCTCAGAGACAGTCTCTTTTCCACTGGGGAACAATGTAGTCTCCACCTGCATCACCCCTCTGGCCCGCAACCTGCGGTCCATCCGGACGGCCTGGGTCATGGCGTCCTCGAGAGAGTTAGGTGGGGGGTGTAACGCCAAAGCATCCTGCAACCGCTCGGACAAGCCTCTGCGAAATAGTCCTCGGAGGGCGGCGTCCTCCCAAGAAATCTCTGCGGCCCAGCGGCGGAACTCAGTACAAAACCACTCGGCCGAGTGCTTCCCCTGACAGACACTCATCACCATGTCCTCTGCCAATCGCACTCGGTCAGGCTCATCATATATGTGCCCGAGGGCCTCAAAGAATGCATTCACCGACACTCTCTCAGGGGCAGTGGGAGGAAGGGAAAATGCCCATGCTTGTGGGGACCCTCTTAATAAAGACATAATGACCCCTACCCTCTGACCTTCATCCCCAGAGGACCGTGGTCTCAAACTAAAGAAAAGTTTGCAACCCTCCATGAAGATCCTAAACTACTTTTTGTTCCCAGAAAAGAAGTCAGGCAGTTTAACAGGTGGTTCTGAGGACACGAGCGCAACATCACTCGCCATAGCCCTCAGAGAACCAGCAGATAAAGCCCCTGTTAGGGTCTGCGGAACGCACCTAATAGATATAATAGAGAGGTGCGTTTGCAGCCCGGGGTCCACCGTGCAGGCGAAGCCCGCTGCTAATAAGATGGCGAAAGTAGCGAACTCTGTTATCCCGCAGAGTCGCAAAAATAAACGCCGTAGCGCGTTGTGGCAGTAAGTGCGAACTCTGTTAATCCCAGAGCCGCTAACGGGATGCCACAGCGCTATATGGCGATAGGTGCGAACTCACTTAACTTCAGTGAGCCGCAAAGTAAAACGCTAGGGCGCTGTCTAGCGTCAAAAGCGAACCCTGTTACGTCACAGAGCCGCTGAGAAAAAGTACCGTGTCCTGTCAGGCTCTCAGGTACACGGATAATTGCTAAGCGAGCATAATACGTGGTCATGCGCTAATGTCCTCGCGGGAGTCACCCGCAATCTATGGCGTCTGAACGCCAGACCCTGAATACGGCAATCAAACTCCTCACCGGTTATGCCGGTAATCTAGGGCATCTAGGACACCGACCCTGACCAGCTAGCACACCAAACTCCTCACCGATTAAGTCGGTATTCTAGTGGCTTATTTCAGCCGGGTCCCTAACCACACACACGCATGACCACACTGGCGCATAGCATACAATGGTTGATATTAGCGCATGGCGGCCCAGCCATGCTACCCTTTTATAGCAACAGCTACAGGACCTTCCAGGAACAAGGACCAATGAGAAACCTGTTCCAGAAGACTCGTAGTAACAGGGCCTTCCTAGCGGGCCAATAGGAGCTGCTGCAGTACCTGAGCATGTGACCCCTGATCTCCAATGAGAGATCTCACTCTGGGCATGCTCAGAAGGGAAAATGCAGTACTTTGTCCCAAAGACGTCTGCTCCAGCATTGACTATAATAGCAGATCCAGGAAAGGCAGCAACAAGTCACTGCCCAGTAGTGGAGTGGGCAAGACGCCTGGACCGACGCCTCTGCTGAGCAGGCTCCACTGTGGCCGGAGATGAATGGGAGACCGCAGCGGGACGGGTTCGAGACTCCCCTTGTGCAGCAGCGGGAAATCGAACCCTAACATTACCCCCCCTCCTAGGGCCCCCCCTTCTCTGGGCCTCGCTGCGCTCAAAGGCAGCGATGAGCTGCGGAGCGTGAACATGCTCGGCAGGCTCCCAGGATCTATCCTCAGGCCCATAACCCCTCCAATCCACCAAATAAAATTTTTTGCCTCGTACCACTTTGCACCCAACAATGGCGTTCACCTCATGATCGTCGGTAGATGAACCCGACGTCCGAGCAGATGACTCGGAAAACCGGGAAATGGCCACGGGTTTCAAGAGGGACACGTGAAAGGTGTCAGTGATACCAAGGCGAGGCGGAAGGGCTAGGCGGTAAACTACCGGGTTCACCTGCTCAAGAACTTTAAAGGGGCCCAAAAAGCGAGGTGCCAACTTGGTGGACTCTACCCGTAGCCTGATGTTTCGGGCAGAAAGCCACACTAGGTCACCCGGAGCAAACGTAGGAGCGGGGCGCCGATGGGCATCGGCCGAAGACCTCATCCTCTCTTTGGAGGCCTGAATGGCATCCTGAGTGCGGTCCCAAATGTCCCGTGCCTCCACAACCCAGTCTGCCACCCTGGAATCGGCGGAAGACACGGGCATAGGCACTGGTACCCGCGGATGCTGACCGTAGTTCAGGAGGAATGGGGTCTGTCCGGTGGAGTCAGCCACAGCATTATTTAGAGCAAACTCAGCCCACGGTAGCAAGGATGCCCAGTCATCCTGCCTGGCAGAGACAAAATGTCGCAAGTATGTGACCAAGGTCTGGTTGGCCCTCTCTACCAACCCATTCGTCTCGGGATGGTATGCAGAGGAGAGATTCAACTCAATGCTGAGTAAACGACACAGCTCTCTCCAGAACCGAGACGCAAACTGGGGACCTCGATCACTAACAATTTTGTCTGGCATACCGTGTAGGCGGAAAATATGCCTAATGAATAATGCTGCCAAGGCCCGTGCAGACGGTAACCGTGGTAACGGCGCCAAGTGCACCATTTTGGAGAAGTGGTCGGTTATCACCCAGATGATGGTGCAGCCCCGAGACTTGGGTAAGCCAACCACAAAATCCATCCCGACCATCTCCCAGGGCCTGTCTGCCACAGGTAAAGGAAAGAGTAACCCAGCTGGCCGTTGTCGAGGGGACTTATTCTTGGCGCAGGAGACGCATGCCTGAACGTATTCCCTGACGTCACGGACCATATGTGGCCACCAGTATGTCCTCGCCAGCAACTCAGATGTCCTCTTTGCCCCAAAATGTCCACCCACCCTGGACGAGTGTGCCCAAGAGAGAACCTCCGGTCGCAAATTGATGGGCACAAAAGTCTTGCACGGAGGCACAGACTCAAGCAAAACCGGGGCCACAGTTCTTAGGCTCTCTGTGGGGACAATCAGCCGAGGCTCCTCCTCCACCTCCTCAGAGGACACCACGGAGCGAGACAGAGCATCAGCACGAATTTTCTTCTCCCCTGAGAGAAAATGGAGGGTGAAATGGAATCGGGAGAAGAACAGGGACCATCTGGCCTGACGGGAATTTAGCCGCTGGGCGGTCTGTAAATAGACCAAATTTTTGTGGTCAGTGAACACTTGGAAGGGAAAGCGAGCCCCCTCCAGGAGATGTCTCCACTCAGAAAAGGCCAACTTCATGGCTAGCAACTCCCTATCCCCAATGGAATAATTCCTCTCCGCAGGTGTGAAGGTCTTGGAGAAGAAGAAGCAAGGATGTTTACGACCTTGAGCATCCTTTTGAAAAAGGACTGCTCCAGCACCAACGGACGAGGCATCTACCTCCAATATAAAAGGCTTATCAACCTCGGGACGATGTAGGATAGGAGCGCTAGCAAAATGGGACTTGATTGAAGTAAAGGCCTTGGAGACCTCCTCTGACCACAATTTGGGATTGGCTCCTTTCTTGGTGAGGGCTACCAAGGGAGCAACCAAAGTAGAGAAGTGAGGAATGAATTGGCGATAGTAATTAATGAACCCCATAAAGCGCTGCACCGCTTTAAGAGAGTGGGGTTCTTGCCAATCCATTACAGCCTGTAGTTTGGCAGGATCCATAGCCAATCCCTGAGTGGAGATGATATAGCCCAGGAATGGCAAAGACTCCTGCTCAAACACACACTTCTCCAACTTCGCATATAAGGAATTTGCCCGCAAGAGGTCGAAGACCCTGCAAACATCTCTCCGGTGGGTGTCCATATCTGGAGAAAAGATGAGAATGTCATCCAGATAGACTACCACAGAGGTGGCAAGCATGTCCGGAAGATGTCATTTACGAAATCTTGGAAGATGGCTGGAGCATTACAGAGCCCGAAGGGCATCACAAGATATTCGTAATGTCCATCTCTGGTATTGAACGCCGTCTTCCATTCGTCCCCCTCACGGATGCGGATCAGGTTATAGGCACCACGAAGATCCACTTAGTAAATACCCTTGCTCCCCGGAGCCTATCAAAGAGCTCAGATATTAGGGGCAAAGGATATTTGTTCTTAACGGTAATGGCGTTAAGACCCCTATAGTCTATACACGGTCGTAATTCTCCATTCTTCTTCTGCACAAAGAAAAATCCTGCCCCTGCTGGTGACACTGACTTCCTAATAAACCCTCTGGCCAGATTTTCCTGGATGTATTGTGACATGGCTTTCCGTCTCAGGAAGAGAGAGAGGATACACTCTTCCCCGAGGGGGCTCCGTTCCAGGCAAGAGGTCTATAGGACAGTCATAAGGGCGATGAGGCGGCAGAGTCTCCGCTGCCTTTTTGGAGAATACGTCTGCGTATGACCGATAAACCTTGGGAAGGGAATCAAGATCTATGGGTATCTCCGTTGTGGAAACCTGAACGTCCTCTCTGAGACATTTGTCTCTGCAATGATCACCCCAACCCAGTATTCTCCCAGAGGACCACTCAATATGGGGAGAGTGGTGGCGAAGCCAGGGTAATCCCAACAAAACCTCATCTATTCCCTCAGGAAGGACAAAAAGGGATATATTCTCCTGATGTGAAGGAGACATAGACAGAGGTAGAGTGACAGTCTGGTGGGTGATTTGTGAGGGCAGGATTGCTCCATTCAACACTCTCACCGATATTGGCTCGGCGAGCGTCACCAGCGGTATGGAATGGCGAGAGGCAAAGGAGGAGGACATAAAATTCCCCTCTGCCCCAGAGTCCACACAAAGCTTGGCGGGAAGGGTGGATGAACCTAGAGAGATTAACCCTTTAAGGAGCATCTTCGGAGCAAAATCCCTCGCGTCTAATGACCCTGCACCCATGGTCACGGAACATGACCGTTTACTTATTCGCTGGGGACATCGGTTGGCATAATGTCCTGACTGCTGACACACTCTACAGACCACGGATACTCGAGTGGTCCGAGACTTAGATCCCACTCGAGTATTCTCCACGGTCTCTGGGGAGTCAGACGCCCGAACGGGAAATTCCAGAGGTTTGGCAAAGGTGGGTGCCAGCCAAAACCTCTGCCTACACTGGGTCCGCTCTAACTCCGCTCATGAAAACGGAGGTCGATGCGGGTAGATATAGAAATGAGTTTCTCCAGTGTGGCAGGAATCTCCCTGGTAGCCAAAGCGTCCTTTACATGGTCTGCCAGTCCTCTCCAGAACACTGGAATAAGAACTTTATCTGGCCACTCTAATTCAGAGGCCAAAGTCTGAAATTGGACTGAGAACTGGCTGACCATGGACAAGCCCTGTGACATTGTCAGCAGTTGGAGTGCCGTATCGTGCGTGACCTGAGGTCCTAAAAAGACCTTTTTCAGAGCCTCCAAAAACCGAGGAGCACTCCGCACCACACGATCGTCACGCTCCCACAGCGGTGTTGCCCACTCCAACGCTCTGCCCGAGAGTAGAGACAGTACAAAACCCACTTGTGCCCGATCCGTGGGGAAACGTGCAGCCAGAAGCTCGAGCTGTATAGAGCACTGACTCACGAATCCCCGACATTGCTTGCTGTCACCGGCAAACTTGTCAGGAAGCGGGAGGTGGGATAATGTAGGGACAGAGGTAGCAGAGGACAAACTGGCTGCAGCCACGCTAGCAGCCTGAACAGCGACTGCGGTAATATCCACAGCTGAGGTTGTGCGCTCAAGAGCCGCCAACCTTCCCTCCAGCTGCTGGATATACTGCCTTAGACGCTGGTCATCCGCCATTTTACTAGCCAGACCCTGGCGCTAATATTATGTTAGGGTCTGCGGAACGCACCTAATAGATATAATAGAGAGGTGCGTTCGCAGCCCGGGGTCCACCGTGCAGGCGAAGCCCGCTGCTAATAAGATGGCGAAAGTAGCGAACTCTGTTATCCCGCAGAGTCGCAAAAATAAACGCCGTAGCGCGTTGTGGCAGTAAGTGCGAACTCTGTTAATCCCAGAGCCACTAACGGGATGCCACAGCGCTATATGGCGATAGGTGCGAACTCACTTAACTTCAGTGAGCCGCAAAGTAAAACGCTAGGGCGCTGTCTAGCGTCAAAAGCGAACCCTGTTATGTCACAGAGCCGCTGAGAAAAAGTACCGTGTCCTGTCAGGCTCTCAGGTACACGGATAATTGCTAAGCGAGCATAATACGTGGTCATGCGCTAATGTCCTCGCGGGAGTCACCCGCAATCTATGGCGTCTGAACGCCAGACCCTGAATACGGCAATCAAACTCCTCACCGGTTATGCCGGTAATCTAGGGCATCTAGGACACCGACCCTGACCAGCTAGCACACCAAACTCCTCACCGATTAAGTCGGTATTCTAGTGGCTTATTTCAGCCGGGTCCCTAACCACACACACGCATGACCACACTGGCGCATAGCATACAATGGATGATATTAGCGCATGGCGGCCCAGCCATGCTACCCTTTTATAGCAACAGCTACAGGACCTTCCAGGAACAAGGACCAATGAGAAACCTGTTCCAGAAGACTCGTAGTAACAGGGCCTTCCTGGCGGGCCAATAGGAGCTGCTGCAGTACCTGAGCATGTGACCCCTGATCTCCAATGAGAGATCTCACTCTGGGCATGCTCAGAAGGGAAAATGCAGTACTTTGTCCCAAAGACGTCTGCTCCAGCATTGACTATAATAGCAGATCCAGGAAAGGCAGCAACAAGTCACTGCCCAGTAGTGGAGTGGGCAAGACGCCTGGACCGACGCCTCTGCTGAGCAGGCTCCACTGTGGCCGGAGATGAATGGGAGACCGCAGCGGGACGGGTTCGAGACTCCCCTTGTGCAGCAGCGGGAAATCGAACCCTAACAGCCCCCTGCACAGTCTCAGAAACCTGCCGCTGTGAACACGACAGCGCTTGCTGTTCCAGAGATAAATCCTGAAACATCTGACTCAGATTTTTCATCTGTTCGGACAGCGACTGTATGGGATCCATAACTCTCTGCCCAACCTGCGCCCCAAACACAGCCGTGAAGCAAAAAAAAAAAACAAACAAAAAAAAACTTAGTGGTCAGTTATAATATCACGAGGAGGATTGCAAAAGAACTCACCAGTGCAATCTCCCAGAAGACGAGTGCAGAAGTAAGCTTCAGGCTCCTAGGAACGCAGGGTGAGCAAGGCAGGAGAGAGATGGTTTCAGGGCCTGAATCACCTGATAGTTGAGGGGCGTGGCTTCAGCTCCAGGGAGCTAGAAGCTGAGGGAAAACTCCTAGAAAGGTAACTATGGGACAAAGTTACCCAGGGGCACAGACAGAGACGTAAATCTGAACAAGCCAAGGTCAAAGCACGAGAAGACAGTATAGTACCAAGGATGAGACAGAACGGATAGTCGGGGACAGGCAGAGGTCAAAACCAAACAGACAGCGAAGGTACAGAAACAGAATCCAACAAGCAGTATCCAGAGAACAGACCGAGTCAAAACCAAAGTATCAGGCAAACCAGAACACAGCACAAACACACTCAGGGGTCAACACACTCTGCCAAGGGCGAAAGTATAACTGACAGGGATTGGAGCTTCCTAGGGCTATAAGAAGCTCTCCCCGAACCAAGGAGAGGCCACAATAATAAGCCCCAGGTGTGCAGGTAAGAGCTTGCACTGGGATCAAAACCTTAACCCCTAGCGTGCAGGTCAACCCTGCACTGGGATCATGACAACTTGAAGCAACAAAAAGCTACTTTTTTAAATATCCTGAGTACCTACGTATTAACAGTGTTAGATTTAATCATGCTGACTGTCAGGTTTCACACAAAAACTAGGCCATCAGCAATATACCAATGGTACACACTTGTGATTTGTAACGCTATATCATTGCCTTGATTCTGCCAATGACCCGGTTTGGGCTATGTTCACACCATATTTAGGGTATTCATCTGGCATACACACCAGAAAAATCTCCATACATTTAGAGCAGGTGTAATCAAAACTTTAGTAGAATGAACATATGCTAAAGCGAAGCTCTTTTTGCATACATACATAGGTACAATTCAAGGGCATCCTGCAAATAAACTCTATGGAAATGTCAAGAAAAAAATTGATTCTGACACATAAAGGTCATAAATAGCTGTTGTAATCTGTAAATCACTTTTATCTAAAGTAAGCTGTGTTATGGTCCTGTACAGTATACACAATGTAGCAGGAAATAAACAAGAGTTGCCTCACCTGAAAAATAAGGTACATGCACTACTGTAATGTATCTCGGAAAGGCACTACTAAACGGCAAATCAACACATGCACTTAGACTGCACCATCTATGGCGTAAGCTGCTTGATGTTTGAGGAAAAAGTATAAGTAAAATATATTTTAACCTAATATCACCGTACTCTAAAGGGTCAACCCCAACATTAAAAGTTATCATGTACCATAAGGATAGCTGATACATTTCTGATTGGCGAACGTTTGATCACTGTGACACCTACTGATACCAAGGCTTTAAAATGCCCAGTTGAAACAAAGTGGTGATCACACATGTGCACCACAACTCATGTGTTCACACAGGTGAGTCCAGTTCTTGACAATAATGAGGGTCTCAAAGGTTGGATCCCCTGTCGATCAACACATTTATCATCTATCTTTTGAAGGAAGACACAAGACCAGATAAAGCAGTGCTCTTGCTTTGAAAAAAAATCATCTTTTTTAGTGTAGATCAGTAAAACAACTTGTAAATCATGCAAGAGTTAAATGTTGCAGACATGTTTCAGAGATATGTCCTTAATCATTGAATGTCTTTTGGAGGGGACTGTCCAGTCACCACTTATTGAAAACCTATCCTTAAAAATTAGGTGTTCTCCAGGATCCAGCAGCAGCCACTACACGATGAATGGAGATACACAGTACCGCTGTATTCAACGACGGACACCGACAGATCTTATAACAAATGATCAGGTGGGGTGCTGACTGTCAGACCTCCACTGATCTGATATTAATGACCCACCCTGAGTATGTCATAAATATGTGACTCATCATATTACGCTCAATTCTTTTCATGGTTGGTGCTTCATTGTATATAATATTGCCACCTTAGTGCACTGAACACAACAGGACAATAAGGTTTATATGAATGCTTAAGACACCTGTGTGCATTACGCCTAAAGTTTAAAAAAAAACCTTCTAATTCCATTTAGACATAAACGTACCTGAAGAATTTCAGAAATATTCATGATAACGTAGTTCAAAAGATTAGATAATATTCTGTACCTTATACTAAGGTTAATTTACACTGCACAATGATCATGAATATGTTCCTGAGAATGCCTCCAGGAATTACAGGGTCTGCGCCAAATCTCAGCCGGGGAAGCAGGTCACAGAGAAGAGTGACCCATCAATCACTGACAGGAGGCCAGCGCTGGGATGAAAAAGAGCAAGGGGTCGGAGGTTTGTAAGTGAAGACCAAGCCTTCACACTGGAGAGGCAATTTGCATAAATATTCACCGATGGATTATGGGACAACGGAGACACTGATTTAGAACATAAAGGTATGGAAGTAATTATCATTACAGGTACTTACTGTGAACACGTTACTTTAGGGTCTAAAAGCTTACAGTTTTCCTCAGTATAGGTCACTAATATCAGGTCATTGGGGCAAGCACGGCGTCCCCATCAATGTTTTACAGGAACAGCTCCATCCAGTTTGTGGTGGCCATGCTGGTATTGCAGCTCATTGCTGCTCAGTTCCATTGACATGAATTGGATTGAGCTGCAATACCAGGCACAACCAATATAAAATGTGAATAGCCTGGCAAAAAATAAATCAATCACATCACTTACTGGAACTCTGTGATCTCTTCAATCAGATGATTATTTGCTGAACCACCACAGATCTGATATTGGTAATTTACCAATGTGAACTCTTACTGTTTCTCTTATTCATTCTCATCCGGACTATTGTAACTCTCTACTAATCGGTCTCCCTCTTACCAAACTCTCCCCTCTCCAATCTGTTTTGAATGCTGCAGCCAGGATCATATCCCTCACCAATCGTTACACCGATGTCTCTACCTTGTGCCAGTCAATGCACTGATTACCCATCCACTCCAGAATTCAACATTACCGTATATACTCATGTATAAGCCGACCCGTGTATAACATAGTTATTAAGGTTGAAGGAAGACTTTAAGTCCATCTAGTTCAACCCATATCCTATCCTAACCTGCCCTAACATGTTGATCCAGAGGAAGGCAAAAAAAAACCCAAGTGGCAAACAGTAAGCTTCACATTGGGGAAAAAAATTCCTTCCCGACTCCACATACGGCAATCAGACTAGCTCCCTGGATCACCGCAATATCTAGGAAACTAGTGAATATAGCCTGTAATATTATACTTCTCAAGAAAGGCATCCAGTCCCTTCTTAAATTTTAGTAAGGAATCACTCATTACAACATTAGACGGCAGAGAGTTCCATAGTCTCACTGCTCTTACAGTAAAGAATCTGCGTCTGTGATTATGGCTAAACCTTCTTTCCTCCAGACGTAGAGGATGCCCCCTTGTCCCCGTCACAGGTCTAAGAGTAAAAAGATCATTAGAAAGGTCCTTGTACTGTCCCCTCATATATTTATACATTGTAATAAGATCACCCCTAAGCCTTCGTTTTTCCAAACTAAATAACCCCAAGTGTAATAACCTGTCTTGGTATTGCAGACCCCCCAGTTCTCTAATAACCTTGGTCGCTCTTCTCTGCACCCGCTCCAGTTCAGCTATGTCTTTCTTATACACCGGAGACCAGAACTGCACACAGTATTCTAAGTGTGGTCGCACCAGTGACTTGTATAGAGGTAAAATTATGTTCTCCTCATGAGCATCTATGCCTCTTTTAATGCATCCATTATTTTATTTGCCTTGGCAGCAGCTGCCTGACATTGGCCACTAAATGTGAGTTTGTCGTCCACCAATACACCCAGGTCTTTTTCAGTGACAGTTTTGCCCAGTGTTTTACAATTAAGCACATAATTATACATCTTATTTGTTCTACCCAAGTGCATGACCTTACATTTATCCCCATTAAAGCTCATTTGCCATTTATCAGCCCAAGCTTCTAGTTTACATAAATCCTCCTGTAATATAAAATTATCCTCCTCTGTATTTATTACCCTGCAGAGTTTAGTGTCATCTGCAAATATTGAAATACTACTCTGTATGCCCCCTACAAGGTCATTAATAAATATGTTAAAGAGAAGCGGCCCCAATACTGACCCTGTGGTACCCCACTGCTAACCGTGACCCAGTCTGAGTGTGCTCCATTAATAACCACCCTTTGTTTTCTATACATGAGCCAGTTCTTAACCCACTTACACATATTTTCCCCTATCCCCATTGTTCTCATTTTATGTATCAACCTTTTGTGTGGCACTGTATCAAAAGCTTTTGAGAAGTCCATGAACACCACGTCCACTGCATTCCCTTGGTCCAGTCCGGAACTTACCCCTTCATAAAAGCTTATCAGATTAGTCTGACAAGAACGGTCCCTCGTAAACCCATGTTGATACTGTGTCATGAGGTTATTCAGCCTCAGATACTCCAATATAGTATCCCTTAAAAAACCCTCCAGGATTTTACCCACAGTAGATATTAAGCTCACTGGCCTATAATTTCCAGGTTCAGTTTTTGCCCCCTTTTTGAATATTGGCACCACATTTGCTATACGCCAGTACTGTGGTACAGACCCCGTTATTATGGAATCTTTAAAGATTAAAAATAATGGTCTATCTATAACTGTACTTAATTCCTGCAGTACTCGGGGGTGTATCCCATCTGGGCCCGGGGATTTGTCAATTTTAGTGATTTTTAGACGCCGCCGTACTTCCTGCTGGGTTAAGCAGGTGACATTTAATGGAGAAAATTTTTTATCACTGATCATGTTATCTGTCATGGGATTTTCTTGTATAAATACAGTTGAAAAAAAGTCATTTAGCATATTGGCTTTTTCCTCATCCTCATCCACCATTTCACCGAGTCTATTTTTAAGGGGACCAACACTATCATTTTTTAGTTTCTTGCTATTTAAGTAGTTAAAGAATATTTTGGGATTATTTTTACTTTCTCTGGCAATGAGTCTCTCTACCTCAATCTTTGCTGTCTTGATTTGCTTTTTACAGAATTTATTCAGTCTTCTGTATTTATTTAATGCCTCATCACTACCTACTTGCTTTAATTCCCTAAACGCTTTCTTTTTGTCCCTTATTGCGCCCCTTACAGCTCTATTTAGCCATAGTGGTTTCCTCCTAATTCTAGCATGTTTATTCCCATAGGGTATATACTGTGCACAGGTCCTATTCAGGATACTAATAAACGTCTCCCATTTTCTTTGTGTATTTTTATGTCTCAGGATATCGTCCCAGTTTATTGCACCAAGATCATCTCTCATCCGTTGGAAATTTGCCTTCCTGAAGTTTAGTGTCCTTGTAAACCCTCGACTACACATCTTATTAAAGGATACATGAAAGCTTATTATTTTGTGATCACTATTACCCAAGTGACCCCCAACCCTTATATTTGATATGCGGTCTGGCCTGTTGGATAATATTAGGTCTAGCAGTGCCCCCCCCTCTTGTGGGTCCTGAACTAGTTGTGAAAGGTAATTGTCTCTCATAGTTGCCAAAAACTTATTACCTTTGCTGGAATTACAGGTTTCTGTTCCCCAATGTATTTCAGGGTAGTTGAAGTCCTCCATGATAATGACTTCTCCTTGAGTTGCTGCTTCATCTATTTGCTTTACGAGGATATTCTCTGTTGCTTCCATTATTTTAGGAGACTTGTAACAAACTCCTATCAGTAATTTATTATTTTTCCTCCCTCCCCTAATCTCCACCCACAGAGACTCTACATCTTCATTAGATTCACAGATATCACGCAGGATGGGTTTTAAGGATGATTTTACATAGAAACACACACCCCCACCTCGCTTATTTTTACGGTCATTCCTAAACAGACTATAGCCCTGTAAATTAACCACCCAGTCGTGGCTCTCATCCAGCCAAGTCTCAGATATCCCCACCATGTCATAATTATGTTCCAACAAAATTAATTCTAATTCCGCCATTTTGTTGGTGAGGCTTCTGGCATTAGTATACATGCACTTTATGTATCTCTCCGAACCTCTATTCTTTCTTAAATTATTAACTGTTCTAACCCCACCCCCCTTAATTTTGCCACAAAAAACTGGGAAAACTTATTGACTCGCGTATAAGCCTAGGGTGAAAAATGATTATGCCCCATATGATGCTCCACAGATTAGGCCTCCATAAACTGCAGATTATGCCCCCATATGCTGCACAGATTATGCCCAATATGCTCCACAGATTATGCCCCCATATGCTCCAGATTATGCCCAATATGCTCCAGAGATTATGCCCCCATATGCTCCACAGACTATGCCCCCATATGCTCCAGAGATTATGCCCCCATATGCTCCGGATTATGACCCCATATATTCCACAGATTATGCCCCATATGCTGTACAATTATGCCCCCGTATGATCCACAGATTATGCCCCATATGCTCCAGATTATGCCCCCATAAGATCCAGATTATGCCCCATATGCTCCAGATTATGCCCCCATATGTTCCACAGATTATGCCCCCATATGTTCCACAGATTATGCCCCCATATATTCCACAATTATTCCCCATATGCTCCAGATTATGCCCCCATAAGCTCCAAATTATGCCCCCATATGTTCCACAGATTATGCCCCCATATGCTGCACAATTATGCCCCATAGTATACGTCCCTTATGCTGCTGTTGCAAAAAAAAATGACATACTCACCTCTCGTCGCTGGGGGCCAGGTGCCGGTGTCCTGAGCAGGCGGTGACACTGGCGCGCTATGGGGGACAGGTGCCGGTGTCACCGCTCGCTGAGGACCCCGGCACCTGAGATATTTACCTGTCCTCTCTCCACCGCTGCACACTGCTCCCTCTTCCGGGTCCTCGGCAGTGAATGATCTGGCAGGGGCGCAACGCGCACTAACGACGTCATCGCGCCCTCTGCCTGATCATTCACAGCCAGAGGAGTCGGACGAGGGAGCAGCGCGCAGCGGTGGAACGGGACAGGTAATATCGCTATACTCACCCCTCCGCCGGCGTGTCTCTGCAGCCTCTCCTCTTCTCCCGGCGGTCTCCGCAGCTCTTCAGTCCTACAGCGGTCACGTGGTACCGCTCATTAAAGTCATGATTCATGAATATGTGCATATTCATGACTTTAATGAGCGGTGCCATGTGACCGCTGCAGGAAGGAGCCGGAGATCTTGGGAGAAGCAGGGGGCTGCAGAGACCGCGCCGGCGGAGGGGTGAGTATGATCCGACACCCCCGCTCCCCCTCCGACCCCCGTATATGACCCGCGTATAAGCCGAGAGGGGGACTTTCAGCCCTAAAAAATGGGCTAAAATCTCGGTAAACAGGGTTTTAAATCGATAATTTTTTTCCCCCAAAAAAACTCCGGGGCCCACCTTACCCCCTTCTCTCGTCTCAGTCTACCACCCCCCCTGGCCCTTAATTGCTAAGACCAAGGTCTTTAAAAATTTTTTACCATAGCCAGGTTACGTTTGTTCTCATATACTTTTGAATTTAAATACCCCCTCTGTGTCGTAGTTACATATTCAGGCTGAAACCCGGTTCATGCAGCTTACATGAACACCAATTTCTTAATTATGGGTGGGCTGAACAATGAAAGCAATTGTTAATCCCCCTTTGTGTTCCCATTTCCTCATAGATTTAACTAAGCTTGTGAAGGGCCTCATTCCTCTTTGGGATCGTTTTGATCTGTGTTTTTTGTTATGCTGAATGTTATTGTTTTACAAGTCCCTCTAAATATAAAGGGGTGCGGATATGTTGGTGCTAAAAATAAAATTTTTATTTTTCCCAAATAAAAATGTCCCAGGGAAACATTTTAAGACAAAATTTAACATATGTTTTGAGTTTTGTTCCTGTTCCAATGTTTTGCTCAAGTAGTCCTTTTAAAAGGGGGAGACTAAACTTTACGTGAATTGGACTTTAATTCCCAGGGACGGGGTAGTACGTCCTGGGATCAGCGCCCCAGGGGGGGGGGCGCAGTGTTTGCGGGCCGGGTGCGCTGATTATCACAGCTGACACCTTGCACTATGGCCGGAGCGGTCACGGACCCCTCCCGGCACATTAAACCCCCGGGACACCGCACAAAAAAGATAGCGGTTTTTACCGGGGCAAAGGGAAGATGCGCAGGGGGGGGGCTCCCCGCGTGCCCTCGAACCCCCAGAACACGCAAGTGATTTTTCGCTGTTCTGAGGGCTTCCTCCCTGCAAGGCCCCCAATCCAAGTTTACGGGGGCCCCGCAGGGGGAGGGGC
>JARQOD010000001.1:650395826-650526196 GCA_033576555.1 Oophaga sylvatica | reverse complement strand
CCCAGGGAAGCAACTGAGGTAGTGACGAAGGTAAGCTTTCTCCAGAGTAAATATGTGAGAAACTTGTAATCCCGCCTGCAAATTGCTTTCAAAAACGGATGATTGATTCAGTAAACAACAGTCCGGTATACAGAATAATTCTAAGATTGTTCCTGTATACCGAAACTTCTTTCGCACCACGCCCTCACCAATTACACATGTTGAGGAGTGACAGCCTCAGCTCTGCTACTTGTGAGAGTGACAAGCCTCAGCTCTGCTACATGTGAGAGTTACAGAGACTCAGTTTCTGCTACATGTGAAGAGTGACGACTCAGCTCTGGCTACATGTGAGGAGGAACATGCCTCAGCTCTGCGACACTGTGAATAGGGACAGCCTCAGCTCTGCTACATTCGAGGAGTGACAGCCTCAGCTCTTGCTACATGTAAGGATTGAACAAGCCTCTAATCTCTGCAACATGTGGAAGGAGTGACAGCCTCAGCTCTGCTAGCTTGTATAGCAAAGCTGAGGCTGTCACTCCGCGCAGTAGCAGAGATGAAGGCTGTCACTCCTCGCATGTAGCAAGAGCTGAGGTATTTACTTGTCACATGAAGCAGAGCTGAGTTGTTAACTTGTCACATGTAAGCAGAGTCTGATGGTTGTTACTTGTCACATGTTAGCAGAGCTGCGGATGTTACTTTCACATGAGACAGAGCTGAGGTTGCTACTTGTCACATGTAGCAGAGCTGGGTTGTTTACTGACGCAGAGCCATGTTTGCTACTGTCAACATGTACAGGAGCTGGGTTGTTACTGTCACATGTAAGCAGAAGCCGAGTTGCTCTACTTGCACATAGTAGCAGAGCTGAGGTTGTTACTTCCCACATGAGCAGAGGTGAGGTTTGTTACTTGTCCATAGCAGAGCTAGGTTGCTACTGTTCACATGTAGATAGAGCTGAGGTGTTACATGTCACATGTCGCAGAGACCGAGGTTTGCTACTTGTCACATGTAGCAGAGCTGAGGTAGTTACTTGTCAAATGTAGCAGAGCAGAGGTTGTTTACTTGTCACATGTCCAGAGCTAGGTGCTGTCACATGTAGCAGAGCTGAGGGTTGCTACTTTCACATGTAGCAGAGCTGTAGGTTACTTGTCACATGTAGCAGAGTAGCCCGAGGTTCTACTTGTCACATGAGCAAAGCTGAGGTTGTTACTTGTCACATGAGCAAGCTAGGTTGTTCCTTGTCCCAAATACAGAGCTGAGGTTGCTACATGTCACAAGTTGCAGAGTTGAGGATGTTACTTGTGCAACATGTAGCAGAGCCGAGGTTGCTACTGACCCATGTAGCAGAGCCGTAGGTTGCTACTTGGGTCACATGTAGCAGAGCTGAGGTTCTACTTGTCCCATGTAGCAAGCAGAGGTTACTTTTCACATTAGCACAGAGCTGAGGTTGCTACTAGTCCATGACAGAGGCCGAGTTGCTACTTTAGTCACATGTAGCAGAGCCCGAGGTTGCTACTGTCACAAATTAGCAGAGCAGGGTTGCTACTTTGTCACAGTACAGAGCTAGTTGCAACTTGTCACATATAAAGAGCTGAGGTTACTTGTCACATGTACCGCAGAGCTGAGGTTGTACTTTCACATGACAGAGCTGAGGTTGTTACTGTCACATAACAGAGCTGAGGAGTTGTTACTTGTCACACATAGCAGAGCTGAGGTTGTACTTGTCACAAGTAGCAGAGTTGAGTGTTCCATGTCACATCGTATGCAGAGCTGAGGTTGCTACTTGTCACATGTAGCAAGCTGAGTTGCTACTTGTCACATGTAGCGAGCTGAGGTTGTTACTTGTTACATGTACAGAGCTGAGGTTGTTACTTGTCACATGTACAGAGATCGGGGTGTCCACTCGTCACTTGTAGCAACCAAGAGGCTGTTCTTGGCCAGGGGGATGCGACTGTGACTGATGGTCCCTGCCCAACAGGCCCAGGGGGAGTTTAGTGGTGACTTGAGGCTTGCCGTCAAACATGGCCCAGGAGCCCGAGGCCCTGGTTGGAATGCGGGCCTCCTGCTACCTGGGCCCTGTGTTTTGAAATGTGGGCCCCCTGCACTTCAGCCTGGGCCATGTTAATGTGGGCCCTGTTAGATCCTGCTGCAACCTGCCTCCCAGTCCACCATTGAGATCACCAGCCTCTTCTCACTGTTGAAGACTCACGGTATCACCCTGCTCGCCCCCGGCTTCCACCTGCTTGACCAGTCAGTCTGCCTGCTTTCATGTGGGTCTGCCTGGCCGTCTGCTGTCCGCCCCACATGCACACACGCTTTGACAGACGGACCATAATGCACTGGGCCGCAGCTTAAAGCTACAGTGCTCATTTCCTGTTCGCTGTCTGCATTTTACAACACTGTAGTGTCTCTTTAAAACAACACAGTGTTTTTTAGCATCAGCGTTCAAGTCAGAAGCCTGAACAAAATGTAGGGAGGGGGCCCGAGCGCGGATCCATTTGCCACGTGCCTCGCCCCCCTTTTTGCTCCTAAATCACAGGGCAGCTGCAGCAGGAGACGGGCCCCCTTCTAGCCCGGGCCCCTGTTTGGCAGCTTGCTTCCTCCCCTGCTTCCACTATAGTTCCGCCTTCCGCCCCTGGGCAGACAAAAAACCTGAGTCTGGTATAAGGTGGTGGGCTTCTAAAAGGGGTGTCTTTTTGTAGAGAATTTCCAACACTGTAGTTGAATAGTTAAACTTTCCCTGACTGACATAATCACTGGATAATGAATTCATGGTTTGCTGAGGTTCAAAGCCAAGAAAATTCATAAAAACATCCTGATAAGGTCTGCTCACAAGTGTAATTTCAGCATAGTGGTCACATCTCCAGGGAGACTTGAGATAACGATCAAGTTGGCTAATGAATCGCGGGTCCCTTCCTTTAGAGATGGTGTGATTCCATGTTCATTGTGCTAGAGGGTTAAAGACTCTTTCCATGCTGGCTGAGACCATACAGCCTGGTTATTCAGTTGCAAAACTGCTCATCATTTATTCCCTTATATAACTGGCTCTGGATGGTTAGTTCCCTGCCAGTGAAAAGACTTTGTCTTCTGTGCGGACTTATAAAGTTAAGAGGTTGAGTGGAGTGTTGTAGTAGTGATCTATAGTATGCTGTAGTATGTGAGTGTTTAGCTCCTGGTCCCAATTCCCATTTAGTTTGTTCTTCCCTACCCTGTCCCCTCCTTTTGGTTATGCTTTTTGTATGATAGCGGTTTTCTGTTATCCCTGTTTTTTCTTTGTGTCCTCCCTTTATAATTATTAGTTTTATTATTATTATCCATTTATAATAGCGCCATTTATTCCATGTCGGCACTTTTACATGTGAAAAGGGAAATATAGACAAGTACAATAAACATGTGTAAGACAAGGACACACAATCCAGAAGGAGAAGAGGACCCTGCCTCGAGGGCTCACAGTCCTACAAGGTTTATCTTACATTTCTGTCCCATGTCTCATGGGGTGAGGGAGGTGACAGATCAGGGTTTAACAGGGCATAGTAAGGTTGAAATCCGGGCCTCTCTACCTTCAAGAGTAACCCCAGGACAGGATATTTAGGGTCCCAGCGCCAGGGACAGTTTGAGGGTTTGAAGTCCCCTCTTTCATACTGAAGATTGTCATCGCATGCCATTAAAGGGCCAAATCTTTTTGCACATGCCAAAGTTTTGTCTCCTTTTGTCATTATTCAGGCTAATATACAGCAAAAAACCCTATCAAAAGTCCTTGAAACAACTGTTCATGCAATGGTTTTCCCATGTTCCTTATTGAGAATTAGCCTCATTGTAGAATCCATACAAATGGCAACCAAAACTACAAATTAAGACATTGAAATTAGGCGTTTAGGACACAATCCAGAATGTGTGTTCATCATAGCTTCCTCAGAGTACCCACCTTTACTCTGATGGCAGCTTTAATTAATCCGCCCCTGGCATTTTTCCCAAGCAGATTCATCAGGTAATCACCTGGAATGGCTTTAATGAGTACCCAGAGGTGCTGAGCACTTAATGGCTGCTCTGCATTCAACTCATCCCAAAGCGCTCCAAACTGGGCTGAGGTCAAGGGTTTTGGTGGCCAAGTAATTCTGACAAAGCTACTCCAACCCTCTCCCACCTGTTCCAGATAGCCTGGAGGAGTGTTTTTTGGTCATTGTTCTGTTCACCCACAAAATGATGGTCACACTAAGGGCAAACCAGATGGAATATCACACTGTTGCTGAATGCTATGGTACTATGCTGACAAAGTTTGACACTGAATTTTGAATAAATCCCCACACGTCACCATGCAAACACCCCCCACACTATCACACATCCCCTTTACATGTCTTATGATAGGCAGCACCACATGGCAGAGACCATTTTGCCACCTTTTTCAGAGTCCAAACACATGGTGGTTGGTAACAAAAAAAAACACTCATTTTGATAATCGGACAGTAAACCGATTTCCACAGATCTAATGTCCAGTCCTTAAGTTACCTTTGGCCCATATAATTCTCTCCATGCTTATTTTCATCATACAGACTTCATTGCAGCAATTTTGACCTATAGTCGGCTTCTTGCAGTTTCTTCTGGATAGTTATTTGAGGTGTCTGAAGGCAAAGATTCCACAAATGAACTCTGAGGAGCCATATGACTGTTCATTGAAGCCATTGCAAATGATACCGAAGAAGCTGCTTGTGAGCATACCAATGGTGTGTAAAGCCTGTCGAGTAAAAGGGAGTACTGTAAGAAACTAAGGTTTTAAACAATAATGTGATTTTTTTACACTTGTTTTCTTTACTCCTTGTTTCCATATGTGGTTCCTTCATGTTTTGCTCCGACAGGCCTGAAAGTACCAGTAACACACTCACTTAAGAACAAGGAGATCCATTGCAAACAGTTGTGACCAAACTTTGGACCGAGTACTGTATGCCATTATTTCATTTTCTACAACAGTAAAGAACAGTGGACTCAGAACACAATTTATGCAAAGGCATCATCTACTGTAATATATATGATTATTTTCAATGTGGAGCCTATGGTAAAGGTTTGTGAAACTTCCTATACATCTGCAAACCCAGTGCAAGATAGACCCAACATTGTACTTTTAAAGGGTCTTACTCAGATGTCCAGTTCGCACATACTCTGAAATCCATAGATAGATAACTTGCCCATTACGTCTAAGGTGTGAATGGACACTTTTTTTTTTAAAAGAAGTCACGGATCAATACGCCAATGCAAGTCAATGGTCCGTGGGAAAAAAAAAGTGAGCATGATGTAATCTGTGTGCTGTTCCGTTTTTTTCTTATGTACTGTTTAATATATATGAAAAAGCGGGATTTTTTTTATATAGGAAAACATATGTTGTACTAAAGAAAAATTTGAAATGTAGATCTAAAAATACCGTAGATGACAATTAATGCCGCACACAGATAAAAAAAATTAAAACAAAAAATAGTATTTTACAACATATATACATATTCGCTGTATAAATCGCAGATGAATAGCTGTCCAGCTAGTTATACCATTGATTCCGAAGACTTCTCCAATCAGGATCTTGTCCAACGGCAAGTATCCTTTAGGAATGAAACAAAATCTTGAAATTGAAAAAGTTTGGCAAATAGAGCTTTAACAAGGAACTTGGTCATTCCCATCACAACTTCCTCCCAAAAACACCATTTCTTCAGTTTCATCATGTATAAATGCTCTCCTTATTTTTGCAGACCCATTATACAATTCATCCACGATATTTTTAAAATCTATCTAACCAGAATGCGTCCAGTTCAGTGCACACCGCTATGGAACATAACAACTATCATCTGTCTTAAGTGTTAAAAGGCCACAAGTTTGAAAACAAAGAAGGACCCGATTGTAACAATCACATACAGTGTCCAGGCCTGGTAGAGAAGGCACTTTTATAGCAAGATGGGGCTACATTAGAAACAATCAAGCAAAAGCCACAAAATCAAATTTACAAAAAAGTACATATAATGTACAGACCCATAATTATTACATTTACAGAATTAAATGACCCTACACATATGTTTATGTACAAGAAGACCAAGAAAAGCTTAGAAAACAAAATAATACCTGCAATTCCATTAACAAGAGGAGACTTTTTTTTTTAAGGAATATTTCAAAAGCAACGCACTGGATCGCAGGTCCGAACTGTCTCAGTCAGATGAATTAATGTTGGTATTAAGAGCCTCAAAATAAGACCTTAGCCAACAACGTTTATCTCAAAGTGAACAAAAGGAAATAGTGTGTCTTCAGCTCCTCATGTCTCTTTTCAGTACAACAAAACAAATTTTCCCAAGCAACGTTTCTAGTATTATTTCATCCAGAAGTAGATTTTTGTAACATTTATTTTCTCCAAAAGACAAAAAAAATACAGTAATGTTATAGCTCAATAGCCATGTTTCCAACAGAGACAGAATCATCCAGCATATGAAATATAAAAGAAGAATAATAGATACAGTACAGAACCCAAAAGTTTTGGACACACCTTCTCATTCAAAGATTTTGCTGTATTTTACTCCTGTCTTGAAAATAATATATTCACACTGAAGGCATCAAAAATAAGAATTAACACATGTGGAATTATAATTCCTTAAAGGGAATCTGTCACCCCCATTTTTGCCCAAATCAACTAAAGATATGGCTGAATAGTGCGTCTCCATAAGAAAGCTAGCGGTATTTACCTTATATCCTGATACCCCCGTTTTCATATCAAAATACCTTAGTAAATTGTATTTGGGCGGGCAATCAGGCGGTCAAGTCAGATGGGCCGTTATTTCGCTTCCTCCCCCACGCTCCTCCCGCTTCTGTCACGTAACCTGTCGTAATATACATACAGCAGAATGTTTCTGTGATTGCGCTGTGAAGCAGGGCCCCCGCCGTGCGCATGTTCTTTGCCCAACATGGGCAAAGAAGTAAAACATCCTGCGCATTGCGCAATACCTCCTGACTTTCCCTGGCCCCGAAGCATCAGCAATCACTGGACACCTTCCGGTCACGTGAAGTGCAGAAATTACTTGCCTTGCATGTAGTGAAAGTGTGGCTGGCCCACTGTTGGGAAAACAACATGCGCACACTGCGCGAGGACGTTTACACAGCGCAAACGCGAAAGACCAACGGATAGCAGTGGTTTCCTCAGCTTTTTTAATGAAGCCTGCTGCAAAAAAGTCTCCTCTTAACAGTGTTGTAAAGTGTTTGCTGCTAGAACCCCGAGTGTCATTGACTGTTCCTTTAAACTGAGTGCTGTTACCTGTGATTCTGACTGGTGATAAATTATCCCCAGAACAGAGGTGACTCTTTTTATTTTTTTTCCTAGGCGTCCCCCATGTGAGCCCAAATTTTTTTGTAGGCTGATGGTTTTTGCAACGCACTTGGGCTTTTCAAAGTTTCCCATTTTCGATTGACTACCTTCATTTCTTAGTAATGATGCCACTCGTTTTTTTTTACTTAACTTTCTTTTTTCTTCATATACAAATTTAACAGTCTATTCGTAGGACTCAGCTGTGCTCCACCAGAATTCTGCACAAAAACAACGATTGGTCCCACCCCCAAATTTTTAAGGCCAAAATGACTTATTAAACCTGACAAAAGGGCACACCTGTAAGTGAAAACCCTTTCAGGTGATACCTTTGAAGCCATCAAGAGAATGCCCAAAAAGTGCAAAACATCTCCCAAAACAAAGGTGGCTACTTGAAGAACCCCAGATATTAAGACATAATTTTAGTTTTTTCAAAACTTTTTTGTAAGTTTATCATTCCATTGTGTAATTCATAGTTTTTTTGCTTCAGTGTGAATTACAATTTTCACGTCATGAAAATACAGAAAAAAACTTTAAATAGGTGTTCCAAACTTTGTCTGTATGTACGGTAGTAGATAAATAGATAAGGGGAAAGATGATTATGGGAAAAAGAGGGGGTTTTTTTTGGGGATGTAATGTTCAATTAAAGGACCTTCATTCTTCTTCCATTTCCCTTACTAACCTCTGGCTTGATGTCAGCGGACATAAAACTGCTGACATCAACCCCCCAAATATTCCTCACTTGCCAATGGACCGGGGGGAAAATGGAAGAACGTGCTAAGTGCCAGAATTGGGCTTTGAAAAACAAAGACCCATTTCTGGGGGGGTTTAAGGGTGGTTTTAGTTTTTTTGAGAGGGTCAATTCCACAGCCCCCTCCCCGCCATTAATAACACTCGCAGCTGTTATTAAGCCTTTTTCTTTTATTAAATATTTAAAAAGGGGCCCCATTTCATTTTTTGGGGATCCTCCCATTTTAATAACCAGTAAGGCTACACAGTCAGCGTGACTATATTAACAGCCCGGGATACTTATGATATTGGCCCTGTACCAGAAAAAATAACAGCAGCCCCAGCTGTCGATTAACTTTAGCTGTTAGTAAAAATAAAAGGGGGACCCCACAAAAATTTTTTTTTTTTATTTTTTTATTAGGTAAATACATGTACCCGCAAGCTACAACACACGCACTAAATTATCTCACGACATAATTCTTACCAAGCACAGCTCAGCTGGCTAATATCTCATCGCGTACACCCGCTGCTCTCCTTCACGAGCAGGGTACGCTGATGAAGTAGTCTTGCAGAGCCTCACCGCCGTAAAGGTGCTGGCTCACAACCTTCATATTTTGACACCCGTAAAACCGCAGCGCTGTAGTTACGGTAATGTCAGAAAGTTACCGCCAATCAGAGTAGTGTTTTCCCGCCTGTCCCCACGATGACCGCGGGGCCACTGGATTTCGGGCCTCCATTCTTTTGAATGGGGTCAGCGTTCGGGATCGAGTTCGAAACCGTTCTGGAAACCCGATTTTTTTAATAAATTTTGGTAAACCCTGACAAAGCTAAAAATTCCCCACGGGTCCACCCATAAAAATAGATAGATAGAAAAAGAAGATAGCAGAGGGCTAGATAATAGATAAATAGATAGATCTCAATAAAAAAATAAAGTAGAAGCAGCACTAAGGCTGGTTCACAAGTTTGATATTTCCGTCCCAGAGATCCAGTATCCGTGTGTGTACTAGTGTGCACTTTGGTGGAAATCCGTGTGCCGCATCAGGACCACACAGACAAACCGCCGGGGAAGAGATACAGTAAGCCCCTGTACCCCGGCGGTTGGTGCTAACCCGCTTTCATCCTCCACCCAATCAGCGCGAGAAAGGGAATGAAGATTGAGAAACTGACTGCTGTAAACCTCCGGACAATGGTGAATGCAAGAATGAGGCACTTGGACAGGCCTTATTCCCCGCGCCCATCCTCACTACTTTCCCCCACGTCCTGAGGAAACAGAGTTCGGGGACGGCAGCGAGCACGCCCCAGTGATGTCCCCGCTATTACTGAGCCGGCGCCGCTGCTTCTATTATTTCCTAGTAGTTACAGCCGGAGCGGTGCATTAGCACCGTTCCGGTTGTAAACTATTACCCTCCAATATGGATTAAGGCTAGTTTGAACACGGACAGGTATGTTATATTGTTGCTTTTTTTTTTTAAATTTATTACAGAGACGAGGGTCGCTTGATTTTATTTCATTAAATACTTTATTTTGCTTGGTGTCTTTATTTTAACCCTTCACTACTATAAAAAAAAAAAGGACAAAAAAAAAAAATAAAAAAAAAAAAAAAAAAAAAGCAAAAAATCCAGATTGGAGCATCTAATAGATGTGCCTTTTCTGGGCACTGCGGGCTGCTGTTTTTAGCTGGGGCTTTTATCCATGGCCCCTTACCAGTAGAATAGCAACCCGCACCGGGGAGTTTTTTGGGGTGATAGTAGATAGATAGATAGATAGTAGTAGATAGATAGATAGATAGATGATAGAAAAATAGATAATCTTGGAAGCCCCCAAACAAAAAAGCAAAATGTCAACTTTTGCTATACACAAAATACATCAGTCGGTTCATAACAATTTGAAAATTATATCCCCACAATATGGGCCACAATTTTTTCTAAGTTAGAATGGTGTTTGGGATACCCCGAGCATTTATATGGACCGCAAATGAAAAGTAACTTGTACACGAGAGGATTGCAGAGAACCACCAGGGGCAATTCCCAGAAGACGAGCAGAAGTAACTTAGCTCCCCGAAAAGCAGGTGAGCAAGGCAGGAGAGAGATGGTTTTCAAGGCCTGAAACACCTGAAGTTGAGGGGTGGCTTCAGCTCCAGGAGCTAAAGCTGGGGAAAACTCCTAGAAAAGGGAACTACGAGACAAAGTTAAACCCGGGCCCAGACAGAGACTAAATCGAACAAGCCAAGGTCAAAGCACGAGAAACATATAGTACCAGGGTTAAAAAAAGGTATTTTGGACAGGCAGAGGTCCAAAAAACCAAACAGACAGCGAAGGTACAGAAACCCGAATCCAACAAGCAGTATCCAGAGAACAGACCGATCAAAACCAAAGGATCAGGCAAAAACCCGAACACAGCACAACCACTCAAGGGGGGCAAAACACCGGGGCCCAAGGCGAAAGTATAACTGACAGGGATTGGGCTTCCTAAAGGGTATAAGAAGCTCTCCCCGAACCAAGGAGAGGCCACAATAATAAGCCCCAGGGTGCAGGTAAGAGCTTGCACTAGGATCAAAAAAATAACCCCTAGCGTGCAGTCAACCCTGCCTGGGATCATGACATACCCCCTCTCACGGGGGGCCTCTGGACCCCCCAGGTTGCCCGGGAACCTGGCATGGAAACCCGAACCAGCGTTTCGAAAGCATCAAACGGGCCGGCACCCAGGATCTGTCCTCCGGTCCATCCCCCTTCCCAAAATGAACCGGGTCCTTACCGACCCTGCACCAACCTGGAGTCAAGGGATATGCTCAATCTCATATTCCATGTGTCCCTCAACCAAAACAGGGAGTAGCGGACTCGGACTCTCCCCGGACTGCCTCAAAAGGTTTCAGTGGGGATTATGGAAGACGTTAGGGATCTTAAATTTAGACGGGAAGACACAACCTGTAACCCCACTGGATTGTTTTTTTTCACAATCTTGTATGGGCCAATGAATTTGGGGGCCAACCCTTGGCTGATGGAACCTTTTCAACTTAATGTTTCGCGGGGAGAGCAAAATTTTTCTCCCCAACCCCGAAAACATAGGCCCCTTGGTGTTCTTTTCCAGTCAGCGAAAAACTTGTACCTGCCTTGAGACCTGGATATATTCCGCTGGACTCCCGCCATGTATTCTTTAATCGCTGAACGACCCTCTGCCCCTGGACACCCAGAATCCAAAACGAGAAAAATCACCAAAATGAGACTAAAACCAAAAATGATCAGGAAGGAGACATACAGTAGATTGGCTCACCCGACTATTGAAGGCGAATTCCGCCAAAGGCAGTACATCACACCAGTCATTCTGTCTTGCAGCAAGTCAGACATCTGAGGATCTGTTCCAGAGACTGATTAGTGCGTTCCGTCTGACATTGCTCCAGGATGGTATGCAGACGAAAAAGACAGAGACATCCCCATTCATTTCTTGCAAAAAGCACGCCAAAACTTTGCCACAAACTGCACTCCTCGATCAGACACCACATTCAGGGGTACCCATGCAACCGGGAAATAACATGCTGTAACAAACAATCTGGACAAAGTCTCAGCTGAGGGTAGTGCGGATAAGGGTACAAAATGAGCCTGCTTTGAAAACCTGTCCACCACTACCCATACCACCGTATTGCCCTTGGATGGAGGAAGATTAGTATAAAATCCATGGACAAGTGAGTCCATGGCCTTTCGGGAATTGCCAAGGGCATCAGTTCCCCAGCCGGCCGGCTATGTGAGTTTTTTAGAACGAGCGCAGACCCCACAACCAGAAACAAATTTTTTTATGTCAGAGCTAAGAGTAGGCCACCAAAAGATCCTAGCCACCGCCCGACGTGTGGCAGATATACCAGGGTGAGCACTGAGCTTGGATTCATGAAACTCCTGGAGGAGTTTAAGCCGAAGCTGCTCTGGGACAAAACAACTTACCCCTGGCTTGGCAGCAGGGGCCAGAGACTGGGCCCCCTCAATCTCCTGGTCCAACTCAGTCGAGACCACTGCCAACACAACCCCAGGGTGAAGAATGGAGGAAGGTGGCTCAGGGGGAACACCGGATGAAAACTGCGAGATAAGGCATCAGCCTTGATATATTCTTTGACCCCGGACGAAACGTAATAGTAAACTGAAAACGGGAAAAAAAAAGTGACCAACGGGCCTGTCTGGGTGTTAGTCTCTTAGCAGACTCAATATATGATAAATTTTTGTGGTCGGTAATCACAGTAACCGAGTGACTGGCCCCTCCAAAAAGTGCCTCCATTCTTCAACCGCTAACTTGACCGCAAGAAGCTCTCTATTGCCAACACGTAATTCCTCTCAGCAGCAGAGAATTTCCTGGAAAAAAAAAGCACATAGCCTGAGGTTGGTCAGAGTGGCAGGACCTTGGGACAACACAGCACCGACCCCCACCTCAGAGGCGTCCACTTCCACAATAAATGGTTTGGACGGATCTGGCTGTACCAACACCGGAGCAGTCATAAAGCATTTTTTCAGACTAGCAAAGGCCTCTTTTGCGAGCGAGGACCAATTTTTCACATCCGAACCTTTGCATGTTAAATCAGTGAGTGGTTTGACCACCTGCGAAAACCACCCGAATAAATTTGCGGTAGTAATTGGCGAACCCAAGAAGCGCTGGAGCCCTTTAAGATCTCGGGGTTGTACCCAATCCGCAATGGCCTGCACTCTTGGGGTCCATACGAAACCCTCACAGGACACAATCAATCCCAAAAAAGATAATTCTTGAACAAAAAACACTCTCTCAATTTAGCAAACAGATGATTTTCCCTAAGTCTTTGGGAGAACAGTTTGTACATGATTCATATGAGAATGACTGTCGGGGACTATATCAGAATATCATCTAAGTAGATAACAACAAACGACCAATGAGATCAGAAAAACACCACGTTGATGAAATTCTGAAATATGGCGGGAGCATTGGTAAGACCAAACGGCATGACTAAATTTTCAAAAAGTCCCTCGGACGTGAGGAACGCAGTTTTCCATTCATCCCCCTTCCTGACCCTTATCAAATTATATGCTCCCGAAGATCCAGTTTAGAGAACCATTTTGCCCCTGATAGTTGGTTACATAAAATCAGGAATCAACGGAAGGGGATACGTATTTCGTACAGTAATCTCATTTAATTCACGAAAGTCGAGACAGGGACGTAGACCGCCATCTTTTTCTTCACAAAAAAGAACCCCGCCGCCACAGGTGAAACTGAGGGACGTATGTGTCCCTTGCGAAGACTTTCAGCATATAATCCTTCATAGCTAAGCGCTCAGGTCCAGACAAATTAAAAGAGCGGGCTTTAGGTAGTTTAGCCCCCGGGACTAGCTCGATGGCGCAGTCAAAGGGTCTATGTGGCGGCAACATCTCGGCCTCGCTTTCTGAGAACACATCTTCGAAGTCTTTCAGGTACTCCGGAATACCTTCCAGCTCGACAGATGACACAGACACAGATTTAACAGGTTTAACCAACAGTGCAGATGCATAACATAACTTAGAATCATTAAACCCCATTGAACAATCTCCCTCGTTTTTCCAGTTAATAACTGGGTTATGGCGTTGTAACCAGGGCATGCCGAACACCAACCCTGCTGGTAGATTGTCCAGAACAAAACAACTTAATTTTTCCTCGTGAGCAGCGCCACTCTGAGCGAAAACAAGTCAGACATAAAGAGAATTCCCTCTTTTGTGAGGGGGGAGGAGTCAATGGACACCACCTTGATCGGGTCTAAGCCTAGCTGTCCCTATCTTGCAGCGTGTGACCAATTGAGAGTCAATCAGATTGATGGATGACCCGCAGTCCACAAAGGCTGTAGAGGAAAAAGAACACCATCCACTAACAGTTCCACATGAAGCAACACCTTAGAGAACGAGGAAAAGTGTACCTGAGGGTCTGAGTAGTCTCCTCGCTGACTACCCAGACCTAGTCGTTTCCCGCCGACCGAGGTTGAGGACGGGCAGACAGGACACTCCTTTTTCCAATGTCCAGCTTTACCGCAGTAGAAGCACAACTGTTCTTCCCGACGGCGTTTTCTCTCCTTTTCCTTCAGAGTGATAGCGCCCACATCCATGGGCTCAGAGACAGTCTCTTTTCCACTGGGGAACAATGTAGTCTCCACCTGCATCACCCCTCTGGCCCGCAACCTGCGGTCCATCCGGACGGCCTGGGTCATGCGTCCTCGAGAGAGTTAGGTGGGGGGTGTAACGCCCAAAGCATCCTGCAACCGCTCGGACAAGCCTCTGCGAAATAGTCCTCGGAGGGCGGCGTCCTCCCAAGAAATCTCTGCGGCCCAGCGGCGGAACTCAGTACAAAACCACTCGGCCGAGTGCTTCCCCTGACAGACACTCATCACCATGTCCTCTGCCAATCGCACTCGGTCAGGCTCATCATATATGTGCCCGAGGGCCTCAAGAATGCATTCACCGACACTCTCTCAGGGCAGTGGGAGGAAGGGAAAATGCCCATGCTTGTGGGGACCCTCTTAATAAAGACATAATGACCCCTACCCTCTGACCTTCATCCCAGAGGACCGTGGTCTCAAACTAAAGAAAAGTTTGCAACCCTCCATGAAGATCCTAAACTACTTTTTGTTCCCAGAAAAGAAGTCAGGCAGTTTAAACAGGTGGTTCTGAGGACACGAGCGCAACATCACTCGCCATAGCCCTCAGAGAACCAGCAGATAAAGCCCCTGTTAGGGTCTGCGGAACGCACCTAATAGATATAATAGAGAGGTGCGTTTGCAGCCCGGGTCCACCGTGCAGGCGAAGCCCGCTGCTAATAAGATGGCGAAAGTAGCGAACTCTGTTATCCCGCAGAGTCGCAAAAATAAACGCCGTAGCGCGTTGTGGCAGTAAGTGCGAACTCTGTTAATCCCAGAGCCGCTAACGGGATGCCACAGCGCTATATGGCGATAGGTGCGAACTCACTTAACTTCAGTGAGCCGCAAAGTAAAACGCTAGGGCGCTGTCTAGCGTCAAAAGCGAACCCTGTTACGTCACAGAGCCGCTGAGAAAAAGTACCGTGTCCTGTCAGGCTCTCAGGTACACGGATAATTGCTAAGCGAGCATAATAACGTGGTCATGCGCTAATGTCCTCGCGGGAGTCACCCGCAATCTATGGCGTCTGAACGCCAGACCCTGAATACGGCAATCAAACATCCTCACCGGTTATGCCGGTAATCTAGGGCATCTAGGACACCGACCCTGACCAGCTAGCACACCAAACTCCTCACCGATTAAGTCGGTATTCTAGTGGCTTATTTCAGCCGGGTCCCTAACCACACACAGCATGACCACACTGGCGCATAGCATACAATGGTTGATATTAGCGCATGGCGGCCCAGCCATGCTACCCTTTTATAGCAACAGCTACAGGACCTTCCAGGAACAAGGACCAATGAGAAACCTGTTCCAGAAGACTCGTAGTAACAGGGCCTTCCTAGCGGGCCAATAGGAGCTGCTGCAGTACCTGAGCATGTGACCCCTGATCTCCAATGAGAGATCTCACTCTGGGCATGTCAGAAGGGAAAATGCAGTACTTTGTCCCAAAGACGTCTGCTCCAGCATTGACTATAATAGCAGATCCAGGAAAGGCAGCAACAAGTCACTGCCCAGTAGTGGAGTGGGCAAGACGCCTGGACCGACGCCTCTGCTGAGCAGGCTCCACTGTGGCCGGAGATGAATGGGAGACCGCAGCGGGACGGGTTCGAGACTCCCCTTGTGCAGCAGCGGGAAATCGAACCCTAACATTACCCCCCTCCTAGGGCCCCCCCTTCTCTGGGCCTCGCTGCGCTCAAAGGCAGCGATGAGCTGCGGAGCGTGAACATGCTCGGCAGGCTCCCAGGATCTATCCTCAGGCCCATAACCCCTCCAATCCACCAAATAAAATTTTTTGCCTCGTACCACTTTGCACCCAACAATGGCGTTCACCTCATGATCGTCGGTAGATGAACCCGACGTCCGAGCAGATGACTCGGAAAACCGGGAAATGGCCACGGGTTTCAAGAGGGACACGTGAAAGGTGTCAGTGATACCAAGGCGAGGCGGAAGGGCTAGGCGGTTAAACTACCGGGTTCACCTGCTCAAGAACTTTAAAGGGGCCCAAAAAGCGAGGTGCCAACTTGGTGGACTCTACCCGTAGCCTGATGTTTCGGGCAGAAAGCCACACTAGGTCACCCGGAGCAAACGTAGGAGCGGGGCGCCGATGGGCATCGGCCGAAGACCTCATCCTCTCTTTGGAGGCCTGAATGGCATCCTGAGTGCGGTCCCAAATGTCCCGTGCCTCCACAACCCGTCTGCCACCCTGGAATCGGCGGAAGACACGGGCATAGGCACTGGTACCCGCGGATGCTGACCGTAGTTCAGGAGGAATGGGGTCTGTCCGGTGGAGTCAGCCACAGCATTATTTAGAGCAAACTCAGCCCACGGTAGCAAGGATGCCCAGTCATCCTGCCTGGCAGAGACAAAATGTCGCAAGTATGTGACCAAGGTCTGGTTGGCCCTCTCTACCAACCCATTCGTCTCGGGATGGTATGCAGAGGAGAGATTCAACTCAATGCTGAGTAAACGACACAGCTCTCTCCAGAACCGAGACGCAAACTGGGACCTCGATCACTAACAATTTTGTCTGGCATACCGTGTAGGCGGAAAATATGCCTAATGAATAATGCTGCCAAGGCCCGTGCAGACGGTAACCGTGGTAACGGCGCCAAGTGCACCATTTTGGAGAAGTGGTCGGTTATCACCCAGATGATGGTGCAGCCCCGAGACTTGGGTAAGCCAACCACAAAATCCATCCGACCATCTCCCAGGGCCTGTCTGCCACAGGTAAAGGAAAGAGTAACCCAGCTGGCCGTTGTCGAGGGGACTTATTCTTGGCGCAGGAGACGCATGCCTGAACGTATTCCCTGACGTCACGGACCATATGTGGCCACCAGTATGTCCTCGCCAGCAACTCAGATGTCCTCTTTGCCCCAAAATGTCCACCCACCCTGGACGAGTGTGCCCAAGAGAGAACCTCCGGTCGCAAATTGATGGGCACAAAAGTCTTGCACGGAGGCACAGACTCAAGCAAAACCGGGGCCACAGTTCTTAGGCTCTCTGTGGGGACAATCAGCCGAGGCTCCTCCTCCACCTCCTCAGAGGACACCACGGAGCGAGACAGAGCATCAGCACGAATTTTCTTCTCCCCTGAGAGAAAATGGAGGGTGAAATGGAATCGGGAGAAGAACAGGGACCATCTGGCCTGACGGGAATTTAGCCGCTGGGCGGTCTGTAAATAGACCAAATTTTTGTGGTCAGTGAACACTTGGAAGGGAAAGCGAGCCCCCTCCAGGAGATGTCTCCACTCAGAAAAGGCCAACTTCATGGCTAGCAACTCCCTATCCCCAATGGAATAATTCCTCTCCGCAGGTGTGAAGGTCTTGGAGAAGAAGAAGCAAGGATGTTTACGACCTTGAGCATCCTTTTGAAAAAGGACTGCTCCAGCACCAACGGACGAGGCATCTACCTCCAATATAAAAGGCTTATCAACCTCGGGACGATGTAGGATAGGAGCGCTAGCAAAATGGGACTTGATTGAAGTAAAGGCCTTGGAGACCTCCTCTGACCACAATTTGGGATTGGCTCCTTTCTTGGTGAGGGCTACCAAGGGAGCAACCAAAGTAGAGAAGTGAGGAATGAATTGGCGATAGTAATTAATGAACCCCATAAAGCGCTGCACCGCTTTAAGAGAGTGGGGTTCTTGCCAATCCATTACAGCCTGTAGTTTGGCAGGATCCATAGCCAATCCCTGAGTGGAGATGATATAGCCCAGGAATGGCAAAGACTCCTGCTCAAACACACACTTCTCCAACTTCGCATATAAGGAATTTGCCCGCAAGAGGTCGAAGACCCTGCAAACATCTCTCCGGTGGGTGTCCATATCTGGAGAAAAGATGAGAATGTCATCCAGATAGACTACCACAGAGGTGGCAAGCATGTCCTGGAAGATGTCATTTACGAAATCTTGGAAGATGGCTGGAGCATTACAGAGCCCGAAGGGCATCACAAGATATTCGTAATGTCCATCTCTGGTATTGAACGCCGTCTTCCATTCGTCCCCCTCACGGATGCGGATCAGGTTATAGGCACCACGAAGATCCAACTTAGTAAATACCCTTGCTCCCCGGAGCCTATCAAAGAGCTCAGATATTAGGGGCAAAGGATATTTGTTCTTAACGGTAATGGCGTTAAGACCCCTATAGTCTATACACGGTCGTAATTCTCCATTCTTCTTCTGCACAAAGAAAAATCCTGCCCCTGCTGGTGACACTGACTTCCTAATAAACCCTCTGGCCAGATTTTCCTGGATGTATTGTGACATGGCTTCCGTCTCAGGAAGAGAGAGAGGATACACTCTTCCCGAGGGGGCTCCGTTCCAGGCAAGAGGTCTATAGGACAGTCATAAGGGCGATGAGGCGGCAGAGTCTCCGCTGCCTTTTTGGAGAATACGTCTGCGTATGACCGATAAACCTTGGGAAGGAATCAAGATCTATGGGTATCTCCGTTGTGGAAACCTGAACGTCCTCTCTGAGACATTTGTCTCTGCAATGATCACCCCAACCCAGTATTCTCCCAGAGGACCACTCAATATGGGGAGAGTGGTGGCGAAGCCAGGGTAATCCCAACAAAACCTCATCTATTCCCTCAGGAAGGAAAAAAAGGGATATATTCTCCTGATGTGAAGGAGACATAGACAGAGGTAGAGTGACAGTCTGGTGGGTGATTTGTGAGGGCAGGATTGCTCCATTCAACACTCTCACCGATATTGGCTCGGCGAGCGTCACCAGCGGTATGGAATGGCGAGAGGCAAAGGAGGAGGACATAAAATTCCCCTCTGCCCCAGAGTCCACACAAAGCTTGGCGGGAAGGGTGGATGAACCTAGAGAGATTAACCCTTTAAGGAGCATCTTCGGAGCAAAATCCCTCGCGTCTAATGACCCTGCACCCATGGTCACGGAACATGACCGTTTACTTATTCGCTGGGGACATCGGTTGGCATAATGTCCTGACTGCTGACACACTCTACAGACCACGGATACTCGAGTGGTCCGAGACTTAGATCCCACTCGAGTATTCTCCACGGTCTCTGGGGAGTCAGACGCCCGAACGGGAAATTCCAGAGGTTTGGCAAAGGTGGGTGCCAGCCAAAACCTCTGCCTACACTGGGTCCGCTCTAATCTCCGCTCATGAAAACGGAGGTCGATGCGGGTAGATATAGAAATGAGTTTCTCCAGTGTGGCAGGAATCTCCCTGGTAGCCAAAGCGTCCTTTACATGGTCTGCCAGTCCTCTCCAGAACACTGGAATAAGAACTTTATCTGGCCACTCTAATTCAGAGGCCAAAGTCTGAAATTGGACTGAGAACTGGCTGACCATGGACAAGCCCTGTGACATTGTCAGCAGTTGGAGTGCCGTATCGTGCGTGACCTGAGGTCCTAAAAAGACCTTTTTCAGAGCCTCCAAAAACCGAGGAGCACTCCGCACCACACGATCGTCACGCTCCCACAGCGGTGTTGCCCACTCCAACGCTCTGCCCGAGAGTAGAGACAGTACAAAACCCACTTGTGCCCGATCCGTGGGGAAACGTGCAGCCAGAAGCTCGAGCTGTATAGAGCACTGACTCACGAATCCCCGACATTGCTTGCTGTCACCGGCAAACTTGTCAGGAAGCGGGAGGTGGGATAATGTAGGGACAGAGGTAGCAGAGGACAAACTGGCTGCAGCCACGCTAGCAGCCTGAACAGCGACTGCGGTAATATCCACAGCTGAGGTTGTGCGCTCAAGAGCCGCCAACCTTCCCTCCAGCTGCTGGATATACTGCCTTAGACGCTGGTCATCCGCCATTTTACTAGCCAGACCCTGGCGCTAATATTATGTTAGGGTCTGCGGAACGCACCTAATAGATATAATAGAGAGGTGCGTTCGCAGCCCGGGGTCCACCGTGCAGGCGAAGCCCGCTGCTAATAAGATGGCGAAAGTAGCGAACTCTGTTATCCCGCAGAGTCGCAAAAATAAACGCCGTAGCGCGTTGTGGCAGTAAGTGCGAACTCTGTTAATCCCAGAGCCACTAACGGGATGCCACAGCGCTATATGGCGATAGGTGCGAACTCACTTAACTTCAGTGAGCCGCAAAGTAAAACGCTAGGGCGCTGTCTAGCGTCAAAAGCGAACCCTGTTATGTCACAGAGCCGCTGAGAAAAAGTACCGTGTCCTGTCAGGCTCTCAGGTACACGGATAATTGCTAAGCGAGCATAATACGTGGTCATGCGCTAATGTCCTCGCGGGAGTCACCCGCAATCTATGGCGTCTGAACGCCAGACCCTGAATACGGCAATCAAACTCCTCACCGGTTATGCCGGTAATCTAGGGCATCTAGGACACCGACCCTGACCAGCTAGCACACCAAACTCCTCACCGATTAAGTCGGTATTCTAGTGGCTTATTTCAGCCGGGTCCCTAACCACACACACGCATGACCACACTGGCGCATAGCATACAATGGATGATATTAGCGCATGGCGGCCCAGCCATGCTACCCTTTTATAGCAACAGCTACAGGACCTTCCAGGAACAAGGACCAATGAGAAACCTGTTCCAGAAGACTCGTAGTAACAGGGCCTTCCTGGCGGGCCAATAGGAGCTGCTGCAGTACCTGAGCATGTGACCCCTGATCTCCAATGAGAGATCTCACTCTGGGCATGCTCAGAAGGGAAAATGCAGTACTTTGTCCCAAAGACGTCTGCTCCAGCATTGACTATAATAGCAGATCCAGGAAAGGCAGCAACAAGTCACTGCCCAGTAGTGGAGTGGGCAAGACGCCTGGACCGACGCCTCTGCTGAGCAGGCTCCACTGTGGCCGGAGATGAATGGGAGACCGCAGCGGGACGGGTTCGAGACTCCCCTTGTGCAGCAGCGGGAAATCGAACCCTAACAGCCCCCTGCACAGTCTCAGAAACCTGCCGCTGTGAACACGACAGCGCTTGCTGTTCCAGAGATAAATCCTGAAACATCTGACTCAGATTTTTCATCTGTTCGGACAGCGACTGTATGGGATCCATAACTCTCTGCCCAACCTGCGCCCCAAACACAGCCGTGAAGCAAAAAAAAAAAAAAAAACAAAAAAAAACTTAGTGGTCAGTTATAATATCACGAGGAGGATTGCAAAAGAACTCACCAGTGCAATCTCCCAGAAGACGAGTGCAGAAGTAAGCTTCAGGCTCCTAGGAACGCAGGGTGAGCAAGGCAGGAGAGAGATGGTTTCAGGGCCTGAATCACCTGATAGTTGAGGGGCGTGGCTTCAGCTCCAGGGAGCTAGAAGCTGAGGGAAAACTCCTAGAAAGGTAACTATGGGACAAAGTTACCCAGGGGCACAGACAGAGACGTAAATCTGAACAAGCCAAGGTCAAAGCACGAGAAGACAGTATAGTACCAAGGATGAGACAGAACGGATAGTCGGGGACAGGCAGAGGTCAAAACCAAACAGACAGCGAAGGTACAGAAACAGAATCCAACAAGCAGTATCCAGAGAACAGACCGAGTCAAAACCAAAGTATCAGGCAAACCAGAACACAGCACAAACACACTCAGGGGTCAACACACTCTGCCAAGGGCGAAAGTATAACTGACAGGGATTGGAGCTTCCTAGGGCTATAAGAAGCTCTCCCCGAACCAAGGAGAGGCCACAATAATAAGCCCCAGGTGTGCAGGTAAGAGCTTGCACTGGGATCAAAACCTTAACCCCTAGCGTGCAGGTCAACCCTGCACTGGGATCATGACAACTTGAAGCAACAAAAAGCTACTTTTTTAAATATCCTGAGTACCTACGTATTAACAGTGTTAGATTTAATCATGCTGACTGTCAGGTTTCACACAAAAACTAGGCCATCAGCAATATACCAATGGTACACACTTGTGATTTGTAACGCTATATCATTGCCTTGATTCTGCCAATGACCCGGTTTGGGCTATGTTCACACCATATTTAGGGTATTCATCTGGCATACACACCAGAAAAATCTCCATACATTTAGAGCAGGTGTAATCAAAAACTTTAGTAGAATGAACATATGCTAAAGCGAAGCTCTTTTTGCATACATACATAGGTACAATTCAAGGGCATCCTGCAAATAAACTCTATGGAAATGTCAAGAAAAAATTGATTCTGACACATAAAAGGTCATAAATAGCTGTTGTAATCTGTAAATCACTTTTATCTAAAGTAAGCTGTGTTATGGTCCTGTACAGTATACACAATGTAGCAGGAAATAAACAAGAGTTGCCTCACCTGAAAAATAAGGTACATGCACTACTGTAATGTATCTCGGAAAGGCACTACTAAACGGCAAATCAACACATGCACTTAGACTGCACCATCTATGGCGTAAGCTGCTTGATGTTTGAGGAAAAAGTATAAGTAAAATATATTTTAACCTAATATCACCGTACTCTAAAGGGTCAACCCCAACATTAAAAGTTATCATGTACCATAAGGATAGCTGATACATTTCTGATTGGCGAACGTTTGATCACTGTGACACCTACTGATACCAAGGCTTTAAAATGCCCAGTTGAAACAAAGTGGTGATCACACATGTGCACCACAACTCATGTGTTCACACAGGTGAGTCCAGTTCTTGACAATAATGAGGGTCTCAAAGGTTGGATCCCCTGTCGATCAACACATTTATCATCTATCTTTTGAAGGAAGACACAAGACCAGATAAAGCAGTGCTCTTGCTTTGAAAAAAAATCATCTTTTTTAGTGTAGATCAGTAAAACAACTTGTAAATCATGCAAGAGTTAAATGTTGCAGACATGTTTCAGAGATATGTCCTTAATCATTGAATGTCTTTTGGAGGGGACTGTCCAGTCACCACTTATTGAAAACCTATCCTTAAAAATTAGGTGTTCTCCAGGATCCAGCAGCAGCCACTACACGATGAATGGAGATACACAGTACCGCTGTATTCAACGACGGACACCGACAGATCTTATAACAAATGATCAGGTGGGGTGCTGACTGTCAGACCTCCACTGATCTGATATTAATGACCCACCCTGAGTATGTCATAAATATGTGACTCATCATATTACGCTCAATTCTTTTCATGGTTGGTGCTTCATTGTATATAATATTGCCACCTTAGTGCACTGAACACAACAGGACAATAAGGTTTATATGAATGCTTAAGACACCTGTGTGCATTACGCCTAAAGTTTATAAAAAAAAACCTTCTAATTCCATTTAGACATAAACGTACCTGAAGAATTTCAGAAATATTCATGATAACGTAGTTCAAAAGATTAGATAATATTCTGTACCTTATACTAAGGTTAATTTACACTGCACAATGATCATGAATATGTTCCTGAGAATGCCTCCAGGAATTACAGGGTCTGCGCCAAATCTCAGCCGGGGAAGCAGGTCACAGAGAAGAGTGACCCATCAATCACTGACAGGAGGCCAGCGCTGGGATGAAAAAGAGCAAGGGGTCGGAGGTTTGTAAGTGAAGACCAAGCCTTCACACTGGAGAGGCAATTTGCATAAATATTCACCGATGGATTATGGGACAACGGAGACACTGATTTAGAACATAAAGGTATGGAAGTAATTATCATTACAGGTACTTACTGTGAACACGTTACTTTAGGGTCTAAAAGCTTACAGTTTTCCTCAGTATAGGTCACTAATATCAGGTCATTGGGGCAAGCACGGCGTCCCCATCAATGTTTTACAGGAACAGCTCCATCCAGTTTGTGGTGGCCATGCCTGGTATTGCAGCTCATTGCTGCTCAGTTCCATTGACATGAATTGGATTGAGCTGCAATACCAGGCACAACCAATATAAAATGTGAATAGCCTGGCAAAAAATAAATCAATCACATCACTTACTGGAACTCTGTGATCTCTTCAATCAGATGATTATTTGCTGAACCACCACAGATCTGATATTGGTAATTTACCAATGTGAACTCTTACTGTTTCTCTTATTCATTCTCATCCGGACTATTGTAACTCTCTACTAATCGGTCTCCCTCTTACCAAACTCTCCCCTCTCCAATCTGTTTTGAATGCTGCAGCCAGGATCATATCCCTCACCAATCGTTACACCGATGTCTCTACCTTGTGCCAGTCAATGCACTGATTACCCATCCACTCCAGAATTCAACATTACCGTATATACTCATGTATAAGCCGACCCGTGTATAACATAGTTATTAAGGTTGAAGGAAGACTTTAAGTCCATCTAGTTCAACCCATATCCTATCCTAACCTGCCCTAACATGTTGATCCAGAGGAAGGCAAAAAAAAACCCAAGTGGCAAACAGTAAGCTTCACATTGGGGAAAAAAATTCCTTCCCGACTCCACATACGGCAATCAGACTAGCTCCCTGGATCACCGCAATATCTAGGAAACTAGTGAATATAGCCTGTAATATTATACTTCTCAAGAAAGGCATCCAGTCCCTTCTTAAATTTTAGTAAGGAATCACTCATTACAACATTAGACGGCAGAGAGTTCCATAGTCTCACTGCTCTTACAGTAAAGAATCTGCGTCTGTGATTATGGCTAAACCTTCTTTCCTCCAGACGTAGAGGATGCCCCCTTGTCCCCGTCACAGGTCTAAGAGTAAAAAGATCATTAGAAAGGTCCTTGTACTGTCCCCTCATATATTTATACATTGTAATAAGATCACCCCTAAGCCTTCGTTTTTCCAAACTAAATAACCCCAAGTGTAATAACCTGTCTTGGTATTGCAGACCCCCAGTTCTCTAATAACCTTGGTCGCTCTTCTCTGCACCCGCTCCAGTTCAGCTATGTCTTTCTTATACACCGGAGACCAGAACTGCACACAGTATTCTAAGTGTGGTCGCACCAGTGACTTGTATAGAGGTAAAATTATGTTCTCCTCATGAGCATCTATGCCTCTTTTAATGCATCCATTATTTTATTTGCCTTGGCAGCAGCTGCCTGACATTGGCCACTAAATGTGAGTTTGTCGTCCACCAATACACCCAGGTCTTTTTCAGTGACAGTTTTGCCCAGTGTTTTACAATTAAGCACATAATTATACATCTTATTTGTTCTACCCAAGTGCATGACCTTACATTTATCCCCATTAAAGCTCATTTGCCATTTATCAGCCCAAGCTTCTAGTTTACATAAATCCTCCTGTAATATAAAATTATCCTCCTCTGTATTTATTACCCTGCAGAGTTTAGTGTCATCTGCAAATATTGAAATACTACTCTGTATGCCCCCTACAAGGTCATTAATAAATATGTTAAAGAGAAGCGGCCCCAATACTGACCCCTGTGGTACCCCACTGCTAACCGTGACCCAGTCTGAGTGTGCTCCATTAATAACCACCCTTTGTTTTCTATACATGAGCCAGTTCTTAACCCACTTACACATATTTTCCCCTATCCCCATTGTTCTCATTTTATGTATCAACCTTTTGTGTGGCACTGTATCAAAAGCTTTTGAGAAGTCCATGAACACCACGTCCACTGCATTCCCTTGGTCCAGTCCGGAACTTACCCCTTCATAAAAGCTTATCAGATTAGTCTGACAAGAACGGTCCCTCGTAAACCCATGTTGATACTGTGTCATGAGGTTATTCAGCCTCAGATACTCCAATATAGTATCCCTTAAAAAACCCTCCAGGATTTTACCCACAGTAGATATTAAGCTCACTGGCCTATAATTTCCAGGTTCAGTTTTTGCCCCCTTTTTGAATATTGGCACCACATTTGCTATACGCCAGTACTGTGGTACAGACCCCGTTATTATGGAATCTTTAAAGATTAAAAATAATGGTCTATCTATAACTGTACTTAATTCCTGCAGTACTCGGGGGTGTATCCCATCTGGGCCCGGGGATTTGTCAATTTTAGTGATTTTTAGACGCCGCCGTACTTCCTGCTGGGTTAAGCAGGTGACATTTAATGGAGAAAATTTTTTATCACTGATCATGTTATCTGTCATGGGATTTTCTTGTATAAATACAGTTGAAAAAAAGTCATTTAGCATATTGGCTTTTTCCTCATCCTCATCCACCATTTCACCGAGTCTATTTTTAAGGGGACCAACACTATCATTTTTTAGTTTCTTGCTATTTAAGTAGTTAAAGAATATTTTGGGATTATTTTTACTTTCTCTGGCAATGAGTCTCTCTACCTCAATCTTTGCTGTCTTGATTTGCTTTTTACAGAATTTATTCAGTCTTCTGTATTTATTTAATGCCTCATCACTACCTACTTGCTTTAATTCCCTAAACGCTTTCTTTTTGTCCCTTATTGCGCCCCTTACAGCTCTATTTAGCCATAGTGGTTTCCTCCTAATTCTAGCATGTTTATTCCCATAGGGTATATACTGTGCACAGGTCCTATTCAGGATACTAATAAACGTCTCCCATTTTCTTTGTGTATTTTTATGTCTCAGGATATCGTCCCAGTTTATTGCACCAAGATCATCTCTCATCCGTTGGAAATTTGCCTTCCTGAAGTTTAGTGTCCTTGTAAACCCTCGACTACACATCTTATTAAAGGATACATGAAAGCTTATTATTTTGTGATCACTATTACCCAAGTGACCCCCAACCCTTATATTTGATATGCGGTCTGGCCTGTTGGATAATATTAGGTCTAGCAGTGCCCCCCCCTCTTGTGGGTCCTGAACTAGTTGTGAAAGGTAATTGTCTCTCATAGTTGCCAAAAACTTATTACCTTTGCTGGAATTACAGGTTTCTGTTCCCCAATGTATTTCAGGGTAGTTGAAGTCCTCCATGATAATGACTTCTCCTTGAGTTGCTGCTTCATCTATTTGCTTTACGAGGATATTCTCTGTTGCTTCCATTATTTTAGGAGACTTGTAACAAACTCCTATCAGTAATTTATTATTTTTCCTCCCTCCCCTAATCTCCACCCACAGAGACTCTACATCTTCATTAGATTCACAGATATCACGCAGGATGGGTTTTAAGGATGATTTTACATAGAAACACACACCCCCACCTCGCTTATTTTTACGGTCATTCCTAAACAGACTATAGCCCTGTAAATTAACCACCCAGTCGTGGCTCTCATCCAGCCAAGTCTCAGATATCCCCACCATGTCATAATTATGTTCCAACAAAATTAATTCTAATTCCGCCATTTTGTTGGTGAGGCTTCTGGCATTAGTATACATGCACTTTATGTATCTCTCCGAACCTCTATTCTTTCTTAAATTATTAACTGTTCTAACCCCACCCCCCTTAATTTTGCCACAAAAAACTGGGAAAACTTATTGACTCGCGTATAAGCCTAGGGTGAAAATGATTATGCCCCATATGATGCTCCACAGATTAGGCCTCCATAAACTGCAGATTATGCCCCCATATGCTGCACAGATTATGCCCAATATGCTCCACAGATTATGCCCCCATATGCTCCAGATTATGCCCAATATGCTCCAGAGATTATGCCCCCATATGCTCCACAGACTATGCCCCCATATGCTCCAGAGATTATGCCCCCATATGCTCCGGATTATGACCCCATATATTCCACAGATTATGCCCCATATGCTGTACAATTATGCCCCCGTATGATCCACAGATTATGCCCCATATGCTCCAGATTATGCCCCCATAAGATCCAGATTATGCCCCCATATGCTCCAGATTATGCCCCCATATGTTCCACAGATTATGCCCCCATATGTTCCACAGATTATGCCCCCATATATTCCACAATTATTCCCCCATATGCTCCAGATTATGCCCCCATAAGCTCCAAATTATGCCCCCATATGTTCCACAGATTATGCCCCCATATGCTGCACAATTATGCCCCATAGTATACGTCCCTTATGCTGCTGTTGCAAAAAAAAATGACATACTCACCTCTCGTCGCTGGGGGCCAGGTGCCGGTGTCCTGAGCAGGCGGTGACACTGGCGCGCTATGGGGGACAGGTGCCGGTGTCACCGCTCGCTGAGGACCCCGGCACCTGAGATATTTACCTGTCCTCTCTCCACCGCTGCACACTGCTCCCTCTTCCGGGTCCTCGGCAGTGAATGATCTGGCAGGGGGCGCAACGCGCACTAACGACGTCATCGCGCCCTCTGCCTGATCATTCACAGCCAGAGGAGTCGGACGAGGGAGCAGCGCGCAGCGGTGGAACGGGACAGGTAAATATCGCTATACTCACCCCTCCGCCGGCGTGTCTCTGCAGCCTCTCCTCTTCTCCCGGCGGTCTCCGCAGCTCTTCAGTCCTACAGCGGTCACGTGGTACCGCTCATTAAAGTCATGATTCATGAATATGTGCATATTCATGACTTTAATGAGCGGTGCCATGTGACCGCTGCAGGAAGGAGCCGGAGATCTTGGGAGAAGCAGGGGGCTGCAGAGACCGCGCCGGCGGAGGGGTGAGTATGATCCGACACCCCCGCTCCCCCTCCGACCCCCGTATATGACCCGCGTATAAGCCGAGAGGGGGACTTTCAGCCCTAAAAAATGGGCTGAAAATCTCGGCTAATACACGAGTATATACGATAATTTATTACTCTCACCCACAAAGAACTCCGTGGTTCAGCACCACCTTACATCTCCTCTCTCGTCTCAGTCTACCACCCTACCTGTGCCCTTCAATCTGCTAATGACCAGAGGTCATTCAAAATTTTTACCATAGCCAGGTTCATCGTATCATGTTCTCATATACTTTATGCATTTAATAGCCCTCTGTGTCTGTACTGTTACATATTCAGGCTGATAACCGGTTCATGCAGCATTACATGAACACCCAATTTCTTACATTATGGCTGGTCTGAACAATGAAAGCAATTGTTACCATCCACCTTTCGTGTCTCCCCTATTTCCTCATAGATTGTAACTAAGCTTGTGAGCAGGGCCCTCATTCCTCTTGGTATCTGTTTTGATCTGTGTTTATTGTTATGCTGTAATGTCTATTGTCTGTACAAGTCCCCTCTATAATATAAAGTGCTGCGGAATATGTTGGTGCTATAGAAATAAAATTATTATTATACCCTAAACTATAATAATGTCCCAGGAAAGCATTTTAAGACAAAATTTAACATATGTTTTGAGTATGTTACCTGTTCCAATGTTTTGCTCAAGTAGTCCTTAAAGGGGTAGACTAAACTTATACTGTAGAATTGGACTTAATTCCCAGGGACGGGATAGTACGTCCTAGGCGATCAGCTGCGCTCAGGGGGGGAGCGCAGCTGTTAGCGGCCGGGTGTCAGCTGATTATCACAGCTGACACCTTGCACTATGTGCCAGGAGCGGTCACGGACCGCTCCCGGCACATTAACCCCTGGCACACCGCGATCAAACATGATAGCGGTGTACCGGAGCAAAGGGAAGCATCGCGCAGGGAGGGGGCTCCCTGCGTGCTCCTCTGAGACCCTCAGAACAGCGCAATGTGATTGCGCTGTTCTGAGGCCTTCCTCCCTGCAAGGCCCCGAATCCAAGATGGCCACGGGGTCCTGCAGGGAGGCACGGGGTCCTGCAGCAGTGCCAGTGAGATCGCTGGTGTGCTGTGCACACTGTCACACCAGCGATCTGACATTCTAAGTGATGTCCCACCCTGTGACAAAGTAACAAAGTTAAAAAAATGAAAATCACAAGTGTAAAAAAAAATTCCAAAATAAAGGAAAAAAAAATATTCCCCAATAAATTCATTTCTTCCTGTAAATAAAAAAAACAAAACAACAACAGTACACATATTTGGTATCGCCGCGTCCGTTACGACCCGCCCTATAGAACTGTCCTACTAGTTAACCCCTTTAGTGAACCCCTTAAAAAAAAACAAAGCAAAAAATCAATGCTTTATCATCATACGGCCGAGCAAAAAGTGGAATAACACGCGATCAAAAAGACAGATATAAATAAACATGGTACCACTGAAAACGTCATCTTGTCCCGCAAAAAACGAGCCGCCATACAGCATCATCAGCGAAAAATAAAAAAGTTATAGCTCTCAGAATAAAGCAATGCAAAAATAATTATTTTTTATATAAAATTGTTTTTATTGCATAAAAGCGCCAAAACATAAAAAAATGATATAAATGAGGTATCGCCGTAATCGTACTAACCCGAGAAATAAAACTGCTGTATCAATTTTACCACAAGCGGAACGGTATAAACGCCCCCCAAAAGAAATTCATGAATTGCTGATTTTCATTCTAACCTCCCAAAAATCAAAATAAAAAGCGATCTAAAAATGTCACGTGCACAAACATGGTACCAATAAAAACGTTAACTCGTACCGCAAAAAATAAGATTTCACATGACTCTGTGGGCCAAAATATGCAAAAATCATAGCTCTCAAACTGTGGTGATGCAAAAACTATTTTTTGCAATAAAAAGTGTCTTTTAGCGTGACAGCTGCCAATGATAAAAACCTGCTATAAATAGTAAATCAAACCCCCCTTTATCACCCCTTAGTTAGGAAAAATTAATAAAATTAAAAAGATGTATTTATTTCCATTTTCCCCATTAGGGTTAGGGTTGCGGCTAAAGTTAGGGTTAGGGTTGGGGCTAAAGTTAGGGTAAGAGTTGGGGCTAAAGTTAGGATTAGGGATAGGGTTGGGATTAGGGTTAGGGGTGTGTTAGGGTTAGGTTTGTGGTTAGGGTTATGGTTGGGACTAGGGTTAGGGGTGTGTTGGAGTTAGAATGGGGGTTTCCACTGCTTAGGCACATCAGGGCCTCTCCAAATGTGACATGGCGTCTGATCTCAATTTCAGCCAACTCTGCGTTGAAAAAGTCAAACGGTGCTCCTTCCCTTCAGAGCTCTGCCATGTGCCCAAACAGTAGTTTACCCCCACATATGAGGCATCAGCATACTCAGGACAAATTGCACAATAACTCTTGGGGTCCAATTTCTTCTGTTAGCCTTGGGAAAATAAAAAATTGGGGGTGAAAATATCATTTTTGTAAAAAAAAAAAAGATTTTTTTTGTTTTTACGGCTGTACGTTATAAACTTCTGTGAAGCACTTGGGGTTTCATAGCGCTCACCACACATCTAGATAAGTTCCTTGTGGGGTCTATTTTCCAAAATGGGGTCACTTGTGGGGGGTTTCCACTGTTTAGGCACATCAGGGGCTCTCCAAATGCGACATGACGCCCGAAACCATTCCATCAAAGTCTGCAATCCAAAACGTCACTACTTCCCTTCCGAGCCCCGACGTGTGCCCATACAGTAGTTTTCGCCCACATATTGGGTATTAGCATACTCAGGACAAACTGGACAACTTTTGGGGTCCAATTTCTCCTGTTACCCTAGTGAAACTAAAATATTGGGGGCGAGAAAGTCATTTTTGTAACAAAAAAAAAAGATTTTTTATTTTTACCGCTGTACGTTATAAACTTCTGTGAAGCACTTCGGGGTTCAAAGTGCTCACCACACATCTAGATAAGTTCCTTGGGGGGGGGTCTGTTTTCCAAAATGGGGTCACTTGTGGGGGGTTTCCATTGTTTAGGCACATCAGGGGCTCTCCAAATGCGACATGATGCCCGCAGACCATTCCATCAAAGTCTGCAATCCAAAACGTCACTACTTCCCTTCCGAGCCCTGACGTGTGCCCATAGAGTAGTTTTCTCCCACATATGGGGTATCAGCGTACTCAGGACAAATTGGACAACAACTTTTGAGGTCCAATTTCTCCTGTTACCCTTGGGAAAATAAAAAGTTGGGGACTAAAATATCATGTTTGTGGAAAAAATATGATTTTTTTATTTTCATGCTCGGGCATTATAAACTTTAGTGAAACACCTGGGGGTTCAAAGTTCTCACCACACATCTAGATAAGTTCCTTGAGGGGTCTAGTTTCCAAAATGGTGTCATTTGTGGGGGTTTCCACTGTTTAGGCAGATCAGGAGCTTTCCAAACACGACATGGCGTCCAGCCAATTCTGCGTTGAAAAAGTCAAAGGGCGCTCCTTCCCTTCCGAGCTCTGCCATGCATCCAAACAGTGGTTTACCCCCACATATGCAGTATCAGCATACTCAGGACAAATTGCACAATAACTTTTGGGGTCTTGTTACCCTTGGGAAAATAAAAATTGGGGTGAAAAGATCATTTTTGTGGAAAAAATATGATTTTTTAATTTTACGGCTCTACGTTATAAACTTGTGTGAAGCACTTGGGGGTTCAAATTGCTCACCGCAGATATAGATAAGTTCCTAAGGGGGTCTAGTTTCCAAAATGGGGTCACTTGTGGGGGGTTTCCACTTTTTAGGCACATCACGGGCTCTCCAAATGCAACATGGCGTCCAATCTCAACTCCAGCCAATTTTGGTTGGAAAAAGTCAAATGGTGCTCCTTCCATTCCGAGCTCTGCCGTGCGCCCAAACAGTTGTCCCCCCTCATATATGGGGTATCAGCGTACTCAGGACAAATTGGATAACAACTATTATAGTCCAATTTCTCCTGTTACCGTAGGGATTTTTTATTTTCATGCCCGGGCATTATAAACTTGTGTGAAGCACTTGGGGGTTCAAAGTGCTCACCACAGATCTAGATAAGTTCCTTAGGGGGTCTAGTTTCCAAAATGAGGTCACTTGTGGGGGGTTTCCACTGTTTAGGCACATCTGGCGCACTGCAAACGGAACATGACCCCATCAACGTCTGCATTCCAAAACGTTATTACTTTCTTTCCAAGCACTGCCGTGAGCCCAAACAGTCCCCCCCCCCCACATATGGGGTATCAGCGTACTCAGGACAAATTGGACAACAACTTTTGGGGTCCAATTTCTTTGGGAAAAATCAAAAATTTGGGACTAAAAAAATCATTTTTGTGGAAAATTGTTTTGGTTTTTTTTTCACACCCAGGCATTATAAACTTTTGTGAAACACTTGGGAGTTCAAAGTGCTCACAACAGATCTAGATAAGTTCCATAGGGGGTCTAGTTTCCAAAATGGTGTTACTTGTGGGGGGTTTCCACTGTTTAGGCGCATCAGAGGCTCTCCAAACGCGACATGGTGTCCAATCTCAATTCCAGCCAATTTTGGTTTGAAAAGTCAAACGGCGCTCCTTCCCTTACGAGCTCTGCCGTGCGCCCAAACAGTGGTTTTCCCCCACATATGGGGTATTGGCGTACTCAGGAGAAATTGCACAACTTTATCTGTCCATTTTCTCCTTTTACCCTTGTGAAAATAAAAAAAGTTTGTAAAAGATCATTTTTGTGACTAAAAAGTTAAATATTAATTCTTTCCTTCCACATTGCTTCAGCTCCTGTGAAGCACCTGAAAGGTTAATAAACTTATTGAATGTGGTTTTGAGGACCTTGAGGGGTGCAGTTTTTAGAATGGTGTCACTTTTGGGTATTTTCTGCCATATAGACCCCTGAAAGTGACTTCAAATGTGAGGTGGTCCCTAAAAAAAATGGCTTTGTAAATTTTGATGTAAAAATGAGAAATCGCTAGTCAACTTTTAACCCTTAGAATTTCCTAACAAAAAAAAATTTTGGTTCCAAAATTGTGCTGATGTAAAGTAGACATGTGGGAAATTTTATTTAGTAACTATTTTGTGTGACATATTTCTCTGTTTTAAGGGAATAAAAATTCAAAGTTTGAAAATTGCACAATTTTCAAAATTTTCGCCATATTTGCGTTTTTTCAAAAATAAACGCAAGTTATATTGAATAAATTTTACCACTAACGTGAAGTACAATATGTCACGAGAAAACAGCCATGTTGTATTGCTGCGTACAACCTAAAGCTACAGCTCGTGCAGCATTGCAATTAGTGGTCATTTGCATGCTGTTACTGTGGCTTGGTTGCAAAAGTGTAACTAATAACACCTGAGAAACTGCACAAAGAACAGTAAACTAATCGCATCTGAGCACTGACAAAGCTTAGTCACAGAAAAAATCCTGAGAATCTACACTCCTTAACATTGAAATTGCAACAATAAGAAAAAGTCATGGAATTATAGAAATCACAGGATCCATAGACGTGTTAATGATATGCAAAAGATGAAAAACTGGAAACAAAATGTTCAAATCATCTCGATTTATTCAGTATCCAGTATGAGCACCACTTGCAGAAATCCATGCATCTACTCCCGTTGGCATGCTATCAATGAGGTTACATGTACTTACACATGGTGCTATATATGAGGTTACTAATAGTTGTCTGAGGCATGTTCTGCCACACTGAATGTGTTTGGGGACGCAAATCATCAAGGTCCTCTTCTGCCAGCTAGTTTTGCAGTTGCCGACCAATGACCTCACAGATGTGCACTATGGGAGACGAGTAAGGATGCACGGAAGGCCATGGTAGCACGTTCAGGCCACCCTTCCAAAGCCTCTGTGTCCCTATTTCTTTGCACTGCCCTGCCACTCATTCAACTGACTGTTCAATGGGTCAACTACAGACAAAGGAAGGTGGAGCTAGGCAGTGAATAGAGTCAATGAGATCATAGACAAAGGAAGGTGGAGCTAGGCGGTGAATAGAGTAAAGGAGATCACAGACAAAGGAAGGTGGAGCTTGGTGGTGAATAGAGTCAAGGGGATCACAGACAAAGGAAGGTGGAGCTAGGCGGTGAATAGAGTCAAGTAGATCATAGACAAAGGAAGGTGGATCTAGGCGGTGAATAGAGTCAAGGAGACAGAGGTTTGGTGTGTGTACTGATCATTCCTAGAGCACCCATCAGGAAGCAATAGATTGAATACATACAGGTGGAGCTAGGCAGTGAATAGAGTCAAGGAGATCACAGACAAAGGAAGGTGGAGCTAGGCGGTGAATAGAGTCAAGGAGATCACAGACAAAGGAAGGTGGAAATAGGCAATGAATAGAGTCAAGGAGATCATAGACAAAGGAAGGTGGAGCTAGGCGGTGAATAGAGTCAAGGAGATCATAGACAAAGGAAGGTGGAGCTAGGCAATGAATAGAGTCAAGGAGATCATAGACAAAGGAAGGTGGAGCTTAGCGGTGAATAGAGTCAAGGAGATCATAGACAAAGGAAGGTGGAGCTTGGTGATGAACAGAGTTAAGGAGATCACAGACAAAGGAAGGTGGAGCTTGGCGGTGAATAGAGTCAAGGAGATCATAGACGAAGGTGGAGCTGGACGGTGAATAAAGTCAAGAAGATCATGGACAAACGAAGGTGGAGTTTGGCGGTGAATAGAGTCAAGGAGATCACAGACAAAGGAAGGTGGAGCTAGGCAGTGAATAGAGTCAAGGAGATCATAGACAAAGGAAGGTGGAGCTAGGCGGTGAATAGAGTCAAGGAGATCACAGACAAAGGAAGGTGGAGCTTGGTGATGAACAGAGTTAAGGAGCTCACAGACAAAGGAAGGTGGAGCTAGGCGGTGAATAGAGTCAAGGAGATCACAGACAAAGGAAGGTGGAGCTTGGTGATGAACAGAGTTAAGGAGCTCACAGACAAAGGAAGGTGGAGCTTGGCGGTGAATAGAGTCAAGGAGATCATAGACAAAGGAAGGTGGATCTAGGCGGTGAATAGAGTCAAGGAGACAGAGGTTTGGTGTGTGTACTGATCATTCCTAGAGCACCCATCAGGAAGCAATAGATTGAATACATAAAGGTATGGATGACATTACCTAATAGAGAGCAATAAACAGTTGGTGGTTGGGGGGGGAATGTTCTGACAGATCCCCATGAAATCAAATCTTTTTACACATATACAGAGTACAACTTCGGCTCTCCATGCTTCAAAAAATAAACCAGATTTATGTAAACAACAAAAATTGCCATAACTTGTTTTTACAGCATGTAAATGTCATGTAACTGTAAATGTAAAATGTATAACAATAAGTCATAACAACAGAACAGAATATCCTACCATTTAATTGACTAGAAACTGTTAAGTGTAATTTGTGTGTCCTTACAAGACCCCTGAACAATATTCCCATGTCTTGGCAGGTGTTATCTCTATTGCTTCAACACTTAAATGCTGTATTATGCCTGAGAAAGTCACTTAGGTCTCCTTCACACACACTTTCTCTCGCTTATAAAAAATGATAAGCATTTTTGGTTTTCGTTTTTCATTTTGGTACATTTTTATTGTGTCTTTTCTGCAGAAATATGTAGAGGACTGACACCTCAACTCCCTTGATACTTCTTACTTCATTGGCTGGACATGTGCAGAAAGACAATACTGTTCTATATCAGTTATGCTCAAATCATACTTGTTCTCTATTGGCTTTGAATCCTAAATCTTCTGGGGAATTTGACTTCGCCTTTTTTCAAATTAAAAATTTTATTTGTTTTAATATAGGAAAATCACAAACAAATAATACTACATTATCAGAAGATAAGAAAATGCAATACCATAAGACAGGTCATTTGACAAAAATCTGAATTACAATATATAAGTGAGGTCGATATAAAAAAAACGTTCATTTGAATGATAGAAAAGAGAAGGAAAAAAAAGGGGGGGTGTAGTCAGGGGAGACCAAGACAACTTCTCAGATCAATAAACAACCTACCGTATATATCCATGTATAAGCCGAGATTTTCAGCCCATTTTTTAGGGCTGAAAGTCCCCCTCTCGGCTTATACGCGGGTCATATACGGGGGTCGGCAGGGGGAGGGGGAGCGGGGGTGTCAGATCATACTCACCCCTCCGCCGGCGCGGTCTCTGCAGCCCCACTGCTTCTCCCACGATCTCCGGCTCCTTCCTGCAGCGGTCACATGGCACCGCTCATTAAAGTCATGAATATGCACATATTCATGACTTTAATGAGCGGTATCACATGACCGCTGCAGGACTGAAGCGCTGCGGAGAGTGCCGGGAGAAGAGGAGAGGCTGCAGGGACGCGCGGCGGAGGGGTGAGTATAGCGATATTTACCTTTCCCCGTGCCACCGTTGCGCGCTGCTCCCTAGGTCCTGGCTGTGACTGTTCAGGCAGAGGGCGCGATGACGTCGTTAGTGCGCGCAAAGCCCCCTGCCAGATCATTCACAGCCAGAGGAGTCAGACGAGGACGCAGCGTGCAGAGAGGACAGGTAAATATCTCAGGTGCCGGGGTCCTGAGCGAGCGGTGACACCGGCACCTGTCCCCCATAGCGCGCTGGTGTCACCGCCTGCTCAGGACACCGGCACCAGGCCCCCAGCGACGAGAGGTGAGTATGTCATTTTTTTTTTTTTTTGCAGCAGCATATGAGGCCTATACTATGGAGCATAATTGTGCAGCATATGGGGGCATAATCTGGAGCATATGGGGGCATAATATGGAGCATATGGGGGCATAATATGGAGCATATGGGGGCATAATATGGAGCATATGGGGGCATAATATGGAGCATATGGGGGCATAAGCTGTGGAACATATGGGAGCATAATCTGGAGCATATGGGGGCATAAGCTGTGGAACATATGGGGGCATAATCTGGAGCATATGGGGGCATAAGATGTGGAACATATGGGGGCATAATCTGGAGCATATGGGGGTATAAGCTGTGGAACATATGGGGGCATAATCTGGAGCATATGGGGGCATAAGCTGTGGAACATATGGGGGCATAATATGGAGCATATGGGGGCATAATCTGGAGCATATAGGGGCATAATATGGAGCATATGGGGGCATAATCTGTGGAACATATGGGACATAATCTGGAGCATATGGGGGCATAATCTGTGGAACATATGGGGGCATAATCTGGAGCATATGGGGGCATAATCTGTGGAACATATGGCGCATAATCTGGAGCATATTGGGCATAATCTGTGCAGCATATGGGGGCATAATCTGTGGAGCATCATATGGGGGCATAATCATTTTTCACCCTAGGCTTATACGCGAGTCAATAAGTTTTCCCAGTTTTTTGTGGCAAAATTAGGGGGGGTCGGCTTATACACGGGTCGGCTTATACATGAGTATATACGGTACATCATGCTATCTGAAAAGAAAGACCAATCAAACCAAAGACATTACCTTTTAACAATGCAAAATAAGGCAAGGCCAAGAAACTTACGCATGCTTGTTTGTCCTGTGTAAACATGCAAGACGCTCATTCATCAGGTAACATGATATTGTATGGAGAATCGCATTATTGATCATTCATTTCACATCAGTACTCGGAAAACGAGCACTGATCGAATTGTATATGGTCGATCACCGCTCATTAGCGGGCCCATCTGAATGCACCCACTCAGGCAAAATCTAGCACTAGAAAGGACAAAAATAAGAACAGTATTGTATGCCATCTTACAGTGTCTAATGTGGACTGGCACCAACTAAATAAAGGGATGATGCGCCATACACCAGAGAAAACAAGAGCAAAGAGTAAATAAAAGACTGGTGTATAAACGAGACTAGTCAACCTAAAATGTAATAGACAATCCAAAGAAAAACTAAAAAGTACTTTATTACATAAACAGATTAAAAACTTAAAAAATATTAAAAAGCACATAATAGCCATATAATCACCTAGACACCCACATAGAAATATACGAGAAGTTGCAATCTACCTTCTTATAAATTATTGGTCAGCATAGTACATACATACATGAGTAATATAAAAAAAAGCCAACAAAATAGCATAAAGAAATACATGAATAAATAAATAATGGATGGTCATAGTTTACCGATAGATCAAATAGATGCAAAAAAATCCATGTTATAAAAATAGGTTCAAATAGCAGATATCAGATACCAAAATATACATGTAATAAGCCATATTGTTACTTGTGCAGGGCAGCACGGTGGCTCAGTGGTTAGCACTACAGCCTTGCAGCGCTGGAGTCCTGGGTTCGAATCCCACCTAGGACAACATCTGCAAGGAGTTTGTATGTTCTCCTCGTGTTTGTGTGGGTTTCCTCTAGGTTCTCCGGTTTCCTCCCATACTCCAAAAACATACTGATAGGGAATCTAGATTGTGAGCCCCATCGGGGACAGTGACGATAATGTGTGCAAAACTGTAAAGCGCTGCGGAATATGTTAGTGCTATATAAAAATACAGATTATTATTATATGATCAGTGTGGGTCTTTTGATATTCATCAATGCATGGCATTTGGAAAATTGTAATAGACTAAAAAAGGTGAAAAAGCATGGGGGTAAATAGTACAAAGTGACTCCATTTCATTAAACTCAAGCACCCCATCAGCAGATCCGCCCGAAACCCGTTTTTCAGGGCATAAGATGGAGACACTGATGTGTGACAAAACCGCAGTATGAATGAACATAGGCTCATTCTGACACTCTGAAACACTTAGGCTATGGTTCCACGGTCCGGAACCATAGCGCTTTGGACGGAGCGGAAATTCCGCTCCGTCTAAGCCCCGCCCCCTTTCTGACGCGCGATCTTTCCGGAGGTGTTCAGGACACCTCCGGAAAGAACGCAGGGCTACATAGCCCTGTGTTAATTATGTTGCGGCGACGCACCGTCGCCGCAATACGCGAGGACATGCTGCGGTCTAAAAAGACGCGCCGCATGTCCGTTTACGCAGGTCTGCCACCTGCGTATTGTTTACGCATAGTGGAGACGGGATTTCTTGAAATCCCCTCCACTATGCTGTAACATATGGACGCTGCGTGTTTGGCGCTGCGCCAGCGCACAGCGCCAAACACGCAGCGTTTCCTGACCGTGGAAACTCACCCTTAGACATTTCAGTTAAAGGGGTATTCCCATCTCCAAGATCCTATCCCAATATGTAGTAGGTGTAATAATAATAATAATATTAGCAAATACCTCCAATTAGAAATGGAGTATAGCTTTTTAGATTCACTATGTCTTTCCACATGTGCAGGCTTTGCAGGACCTCAGGTATCCATAGTTACGTCTACTGATGAAGTGATAGTTAGTTGCTAATGGTCATAACCATGGATACCCAAGGTCCTGCAATGCCTGCACATGACGAAAGAGACATAACAAATAAAAAAAAAATACATTTCTAATTGGAGGTATCTGCTAATATTATTATTATTACACCTTCTACATATTGGGATAGGATCTTGGAGTTGGGAATACCTCTTTAAGTCACTTTTCTCATTTATCAAAAGTGTCCAATATTGAAACAGTATTAGTTCCCTCATAGCAACCAATCAGAGCTCAGGTTTAAATTTTTAAACTGCTGTGGAAAAATGAAAGCTTAGCTCTGATTGGTTATTATGGGTAACAAAACAGTTTTTCTATAGGACAGTTAATACATGAGGCCTTTACTGTTAAAAAGAGTCAGGCATGGGGAGAAGTTATTGCTGGGCCGCTTCTCCTCATCAAGTCGAGTTGATAGAAAGATAAGGAAACAAAAGACATGTCAATTAAGGCAACCACTTTTCCCTGTGCCCAACTTTTCTTCAAAACTGGTATTTCAGAGGAAAACATAGCGAGTAATTCATGAAGCGTGTTTTGAATGGCAGTGTTGAACCTGCCTATTCGAGTACGGTGAGACAAATTTATTAAAAGGAACATGCCTTTAACCCCTTTCCAACCTTTGACGTACTATCCCGTCCATGTGACCTGGGCCTTATTGACCCTGGGATAGTACATCATATGCGATCGGCAGCGCTCACGGTGGGAGCGCGGCCGATCGTTAGCTGATTCTCACAGCTGACACCCGGTACTAAGTTCTAGGAGCGGTCACGGACCGCTCCCTGCACTTTAACCCCCGACACACTGCGATCAAACATCGCAGCATTCCACGAGCAGGAAGAAGGGCTGTTAGCTCTGACAGCCACTCTGCCTTTGGATCGGAGACCCAGCATCATAACGCGGGGTCCCGATCGCTGCCATAGCTACCAGAGCTCAGAGACTTCCTGACATGCGCAGTGATGACCAGTAAGTCTCTGAGGTCAGTGTAAAATCCATGCAGCGCTGACAGCTTCTATAGCATGAAGCTCTGCATGCTATAGAAGCGATCACTCTGCATAAAATGCGTGTCCCATTTTTTAAAAAATAATTGTAAAAATATTTTTTAAAAAATAAAAAAAATCAATAATTATTCCATCAATAAAAACATATTTTAATGAAAAAAAATCTAAACAATAAAAGTACACATATTTAGTTTCGCCACATCTGTAACGACCCGACCTATTAAACTGTCCCATTAGTAAACCCCTTTAGTGAACACCATAAAAAAGGCAAAAAAACAAAGCTTTATCAACATACTGCCATACAAAAAGTGGAATAAAATACGATCAAAAAGACAGATATAAATAAACATGGTACCGCTGAAAACGTCATCTCGTCCCGCAAAAAACAAGCCCCCGTACAGCATCACCAGCAAAAAAATAAAAAAGTTATATCTCTCAGAATAAAGCGATGCAAAAATAATTATTTTTTATATAAAATAGTTTTTATTGTATAAAAGCGCCAAAACATAAAAAAAATAATATAAATGAGGTATCGCTGTAATCGTTCTGACCTGAAGAATAAAACTGCTTTATCAATTTTACTACACGCGGAACGGTGTAAATACCCCCCTCCAAAAGAAATTCATGAACTGCTGGTTTTAGCTCATTCCGTCTCCCAAAAATCGGAATAGAAAGCGATCAAAAAATGTCATATGCCCGATAGTGGTATCAATAAAAATGTCAACTTGTCCAGCAAAAAACAAGACTTCACATGACTTTGTGGGCCAAAATGGAAAAATTATAGCTCTCAAAACGTGGTGATGCAAAAACTATTTTTTGCAATAAAAAGCGTCTTTTAGTGTGTGACAGCTGCCAAACATAAAAACTCGCTATAAATAGCAAACCCCCCTTTATCACCCCCTTAGCTAGGGAAAAATAATAAAATAAAAAATGTATTTATTTCCATTTTCTCAAAAGGGTTAGGATTGGGGCTAAAGTTAGGGTTAGAGTTGGGGCCAAAGTTAGGGTTAGGATTAGGGTTGGAATTAGGGTTAGTGTTGGAATTAGGGTTAGGCTTGGGATTAGGGCTAGGGGTGTGTTAGGGCTAGGTTTGTGGTTAGGGTTATGGTTAGCAATAGGGTTAGGAGTGTGTTGGGGTTAGGGTTAAAGTTAGAATTGGGGGGTTTCCACTGTTTAGGCACATCAGGGGCTCTCCAATTGTGACATGGCGTCTGATCTCAATTCCAGACTTTTGCACTGAAAAGTCAAACGGCGCTCCTTCCCTTCTGAGCTCTGCATTGCGCCCAAACAGTCGTTCCCCCCCACATATGAGGTATCAGCGTAGTCAGGACAAATTGCACAACAACTTTTGGGGGCCAATTCTTCTGGTTACCCTTGGTAAAAAAAATGGATCTGAAGTAATTTTTTTGGCTTGTGTCTGTACTGTATGAGAGCTGACACCCTGCAACAAAACCCAAGATCAGTGCTAGTGACAATTGCGGGCGTTTAACCCCTCTGATGCCACTGTCAATAGTGACAGCGACATCGACCGGCATAGTAAAGGGAGGTAGCTCCCTCTCTGCTCCGATCGGCACAGTACGAATGCAATCATGTTGTGCCAATGGTCTCCATGGTGACCCCAAGCCGAAAGATCGATGTGGGGTCAAGTAGGTACAGAGGCCTGTGAGCAATGCACTGATTTAATGCCCTACAATGTAAAAGTATTGAAGAGCATTAGATCAGCAATCAGGGCAAGAAAAGTTAATGTCCCAAGGAGGGACAAGAAAAAAAAAATACATAAAAAAAAAGTTTTTACAAATTGTAAATACAGTCATGGCCAAAAGTTTTGAGAATGACACAAATATTATATTTTCACATGATCTGCTGCCCTCTGGTTTTTATGTGTGTGTTTGACAGATGTTTTTATCACAGACAGAAATATAATTGCAAACATATGAGTAACAAAAGCTTATATTGAAAGTTAGAATGAGTTAATGCAGCAAGTCAATATTTGCAGTGTTGACCCTTCTTCTTCAGAACCTCTGCAATTCTCCCTGGCAAATACTTCTGGACCAAATCCTGACTGATAGCAGTCCATTCTTGCACAATCAATGCTTTCATTTTGTCAGAATTTTTAGGTTTTTGTTTTGTTTTGAGCGCTACCACCAGTCTTGTCTCATGCCAACTGTTAAGCATCCTGAAACCATTCATGTGTGGGGTTGCTTCTCAACCAAGGGAATCAGCTCTCTCACAGTCTTGCCTAAAAACACAGCCATGAATAAAGAATGGTACCAGAATGTCCTCCAAGAGCAACTTCTCCCAACCCTCCAAGAGCAGTTTGGCGATCAACAATGCCTTTTCCAGCATGATGGAGCACCTTGCCATAAAGCAAAGGTGATAACTAAATGGCTCAGGGAACAAAACACAGAGATTTTGGGTCCATGGCCTGGAAACTCCCCAGATCTTAATCCCATTGAGAACTTGTGGTCAATCATCAAGAGACGGGTGGACAAACAAAAACCTAAAAATTCTGACAAAATGAAAGCATTCATTGTGCAAGAATGGACTGCTATCAGTCAGGATTTGGTCCAGAAGTTGATTGAGAGCATGCCAGGGAGAATTGCAGAGGTCCTGAAGAAGAAGGGTCAACACTGCAAATATTGACTTTCTGCATTAACTCATTCTAACTGTCAATATAAGCTTTTGTTACTCATATGTTTGCAATTATATTTCTGTCTGTGATAAAAACATCTGTCAAACACACACATAAAAACCAGAGGGCAGCAGATCATGTGAAAATATAATATTTGTGTCATTCTCAAAACTTTTGGCCATGACTGTAGTTGGTATCGCCGCATCCGGAATGATCTGACCTATAAAATGGTCCTGAGTGGAGAAATAAAAGCTATAGCTCTCAAAATAGTGATGCAAAAACAATTCTTTTTCTATAAAATAGTTTAAATTGTGTAAAGGTCTCAAAACAAAAAAAATCATATATACAGTACAGACCAAAAGTTTGGACACACCTTCTGATTCAAAGATTTTTCTGTATTTTCATGACTATGAAAATTGTAGAATCACACTGAAGGCATCCAAACTATGAATTAACATATGTAGAATTATACATTACACTTTACAAAAAAGTGTGAAACAACTGAAAATATGTCTTATATTCTAGGTTCTTCAAAGTAGCTACCTTTTGCTTTGATTACTGCTTTGCATGCAAAAATGGTGAACGGATGGACTCTACATGCCTGGTTCCCACCGTGAAGCATGGCGGAGGTGGTGTGATGGTGTGGGAGTGCTTTGCTGGTGACACTGTTGGGGATTTATTCAAAATTGAAGCGGTGAGTGGTCCAGCTCACCCCAAACCATCTCGATTGGGTTCAGGTCTGGTGACTGTGAAGGCCAGGTCATCTGGCATAGCACCCCAACACTCTCCTTCTTGGTCAAATAGCCCTTACACAGCCTGGAGGTGTGTTTGGGGTCATTGTCCTGTTGAAAATAAAATGATGGTCCAACTAAACGCAAACCGGATGGAATAGCATGCTGCTGCAAGATGCTGTGGTAGCCATGCTGGTTCATTATGCCTTCAAATTTGAATAATCCCCAACAGTGTCACCAGCAAAGCACCCCCACACCATCACACCTCCTCCTCCATGCTTCACGGTGGGAACCAGGCATGTGGAGTCCATCCGTTCAACTTTTCTGCGTGCAAAGCAGTAATCTAAGCAAAAGGTGGCTACTTTGAAGAACCTAGAATATAAGACATATTTTCAGGTGTTTCACACTTCTTTGTTAAGTGTAATGTATAATTCCACATGTATTAATTCATAGTTTTGATGCCTTCAGTGTGATTCTACAATTTTCATAGTCATGAAAAAACAGAAAAATCGTTGAATGAGAAGGTGTGTCCAAACTTTTGGTCTGTACTGTATATTTCAGCGTACTCAGGACAAATTGCACAACAAATTGTATATTGTCTATTTTCTCCTGTTACCCTTGTGAAAATGAAAAATTTGGGGTTTAAGCAACATTTTTACGGCTCAACGTTATAAAATTCTGTGAAGCACATGTGGGTTCAAGGTGTTCACTACAATTCTAGATAAGTTCCTTTCCTGTGTAGTCTCATATGGGAGGTTTTCACTGTTTAGGCACATCAGAGGCTTTGCAAACACAACATGGCATACGCAACCTATTCCAACCAATTTTGCGCTCCAAAGGTCAAATGACGCTCCTTACGTGCCGAGCCCAGTGGTGTGCACAAATAGTTGTTTTCCACCACATATGGGGTATCGGCATACTCAGGAGAAGCTGCACAACAAATTTAGTAGTCCACTTTATCCTGTTACTAGTGTTGAGCGATACTGCTCGATATCGAAAAATATCGGATCGGAATGGTATAACCGATATCACTAAATATCGCCGATATCCGATTCCGATAGCTGAAGTCCCATGTAAGTCTATGGGAACAAAATATCGCAACAAAAAAAACCCTTTCTTTCGTTGTAAACACAAAATATACACACATAGAATACATATATATATATATACATGTCATTGTGACATATATATAAACATATATTTATAGTTTATACACTTCTACATAGTAAAATAGACTCTGTGCTTGAGAATTGCTAAAATCATCAGAGAATGTATTTGCCAATTTTTTCCGCCATATCTGCGTCACGACGAGGCACTGGTGAAGAAGAAGGGCGTGCTCTTCGTGGGTGTACACTCACTCAGTGGCGTGAAAACGATGGCCGACCAGTGTAAATGTTACTGCAATGCAAGATCGTGCCCCACAGCTCTTCAGTTCCGCCTCCTCATCCTCCTCAGTGTGCGGAAACTAACACGAAGGTCCCGCCTCCCTACAAAAGAGGGGCCCTCTCCAGATGCTAATGACACATGTGACTTGGCAGAGATGGCTAATGGACACGAGCAGAAGTGTGAAGGGATGGAGCAGTCAGAGCTCTCCCCCTACGGAAGCGACCCGATCGCCACGGAATCACCGTTGGGCACCCGGCCTGTAAACCCTCCTACGCTGCAAGAAGCGGAGGATACCCTAAGAGGCCTGGCCCGGCACCGGGAGGAGGTCGCCAGGACGGAAGCGAGCTGGCGTGCCCTAAAAATAAACTTGGAGCGGCGCCAATCCCTCTTACCTGAAGTGTCTGTACCGGAAGGTGAGGCACCCGTTCTAGTAGAGGAGCCCTTGCAATGTGATTCGGTTGACGTTGTCGCAGTGGAGGCACCCGTTCCTGCAAAAACCGCAGCACCGTCAGCACCCCAGATCCCGCTGTCTGCCCCCGTCACTGAGACAGAAGCGACACCCGTCCTCATGGAGGAGGCCGCGCAGGCACCAGAGGTCTACCTGTCTGTACCGGAGCCCCGACTGTCATCTGATTTAGAGCCGTCTGCTTCCTCCGCAGGGGAGCGCCGCCAGGACTGGGGGGCGCCAGGAGAGCTGCCGCAAACCGGACATCGCAAGCTGCAGTGGAGTGGTGGAGACATGGAGCTGCTGGTGGAGGAGAATTTCAACCGGCGTCAGGAGGAAGAGTGGAGACGTTGGGAGCGGGAAGCAGAGTGACAAAGGGAGCAGCGAGAAACCCAAAAACTTCGCCAACGTCAGGTGGAGAAGGACCGGGCAGATAAGGACCGGATGAGAAAGGATAAAGGAACCCTGAGGGAGCCGCGGCGTAAGGGTGCAGTACGGAGCTTTAAATTGAAAGGTGGTTGGGGCTTCATCCAGGAGCCTGGACTTTATTTAGAAGTTTTTGTGACCCGGCGGGACGTGGAGACTCACCTCCCAGAAGGACACCCGGGAGGGACCTGTTGCCAGGAGACTTGGTGACTTACACCCGACACTGGGGTTACAATGGGTGGTACGCCCTAAATGTTACCAGGTGCGACCCCTACTCCCCAGAGTGTCAGGAACCTGTGAGACCCTCGGATCCTTCAGCCTCCCACATCCAGGCCTCTGCAAAAGTGCCCACCCCACGCCGTAAATCTCCACAGCCTCCCTCAGTGGTCTCCTCAGCAGCCCCAGCTATGGACATGATAACTATAGCTGGCCCGTACCCGGCGCCTGTTAGGCCCCCTGGGGTTCGTTCAGTCCGGGACATAGGGTTCCAGACCCGGAGGGAGATGAAAGAGGTGGCCACACAGACCCAGATAGCGGGTCACGACTTGACTGTACAGGCCACACGACGTCATCAGGTCCTGGTGGTCCTTGGTGCCTCGGATGTTTGGCAAGCATCAGAAGAGTACCAGGTGGTACCTGGAACACCCCGGCCAAAGAAGTATAAATAACCCAGACAGGGTCCCTGTATGTAAATAGTTAAATTGTTGATAAATAGTTAAATTGTTGATGTACCCGGACGGGTGAATGTTCATAAAAAAGTTTTTTAATTTAATAAAAAAAAAAAAAAAAACACATTTTTCATTACTTTTATTACAGTCTCATCCTGCGACGCCATCGATCTCCTGTAAAAAAATGAAAAAAAAAAAAAAAAAGTATACCACCTGACCGACGCAGTCCATAGTAACGAGTGTCCCACGACGATCCAGCTCTGCTACATCAGAATGACAGGCAGAGCCTGTCATCCCGGCGCAGCACAGCTGATTACCTGCTTCCCCGGCGGTGACGTCATCGGACTGGTTTACGGCCGGGATTACCCTGCAGTCACTGCAGTTATCGCGAAAAACTGCATGTGACCACCAGGGAGAAGATAATGGCGGCCTCAAGCAGTCCAGGACGTGACCGCCGGAGATCTTCTGCCAGGTAAGTGCCGCTGACTCCTGACAGATCCGACCGACGGACACTCACAGTGACAGTGACAAATCCGATTCCGGTATTCGATATGACGAAAATATCGGTATTCGGGAAAGGCCGATACAGCTAATATCGGCCGATATCCGATATTTGCAGTATCGTATCACTCAACACTACCTGTTACCCTTGTAAAAATGCAAAATTTGGGGCTAAATTAACATATTTGTGGGTAAAATTAAAATTCTATTTTTTTTTCCTTCCACATTGCTTTAATTCCTGTGATGCACCTAAAGGGTTAATAAACTTGTTGAATGTGGTTTTGAGCACTTTCAGGGGTGCAGTTTTTAAAATGGTGTTACATTTTCTGTTATATAGGCCCCTCAAAGTCACTTCAAACGTGATGTGGGCTGTTAAGAAAAAAAAAAACGTAAATTTTGTTGGCAAAAATGAACGTTGCTGATCAACTTGCAACCCTTATAAATTCCTAACAAAAAAATTATGTTTAAAAAATGGTGCAGATGTAAAGTAGACATATGGTAAATGCTATTTATTAATTATTTTGCACAGCATGACTGATTTAAGGGCATAAAAATTGAAAGTTTGAAAATGGCGATATTTTCACAAATAAATGTAAAAAAAATGTAATCTCAATTTACCACTAACATAAAGTACAAAGTGTCATGAAAAAAAACAGTGTCACAATCTGTGGGACACGTCCAGAGTTATTACCACATAAAGTGACATTGGTCAAAATTGAAAAATTTGGCCTGGTCAGGAAGGTGAAAACAGGTTCGGAGAGAAGTTGATAAAGAAGAAGCCTGCCACTGTTTTAAGACAGTTACCTTTGGTCATAGAAATAATAATTGTTAATAACGGATTTTAAGATTGCAAACAATAATCCTTCCATATACAGTATACAAAAGAACAATAAATCTTAACAAGGGAATAATACAAGTGAGGCAATACAAACACCAACACCAATTTGTATTTTTTTTTGCCCTTTCCTGATCAATAATAAAAAAAATATATAGGAGAAATTGCTATGTCTGTGGCCAGCTTAAAGTTACGGTAATATTCAGCAATCAAGATATGGCTCAAACTCACTCATAATGAAATAAAAAATAGTCATGGAAAACAAACAGTATTTTTTCTGGCTGAATACAGCCTGCAGATGTTGTGACAGGAGAGGGTTTTCATAAATGTCACCAACCGAGTTACAACTAGATATGTTGTGCTGCTTACTCTGCACGGGGAAGGAGCTACACCTGGTGTTAATAGTTAATGATTAATTTATTCTGAAATCTCGGCTGTTTGTAAAGCTCCCTCAGCATGTAAACTGGATGAGGCACAAAATGACAAAAACAATATCATGTTGTTCCCAGTCTAAAGAAAAATTGCAATTAATTGGAAGGATTTTTTATCACATGCGTCTTTATAATTGTTAAAAAAGAAAATTAATATTTGAATAAATTGCTGCTTTGATACTTACTTGAAATCCTATGCCTATGATTGGTAAATGGACAGAGTTCAGATAAAAGTAAAAAATAACAGTAAAAAGCTTTAGGGTGTGTTCACACGTAGCATCTTTGCTGCGTTTTTATCCAGAGCATTTGGGTGCATAAAATAGCCAGAGTAGTCCAATGTATAAAATACGCAGCATTTTACAGTACCAACGTAATGAATGAAATTTCTGTCGGGCACACACTGGGGTTTTTCAAGACGTATTTTGAGACCTTTTGCGTTCTTGCCAAGACTCAATATGTTAATTCTGTCAGCGTTTTGACAGCAAATTTCAAAGGAATGGGTGTAAAAAGCAGCAAAAATCTACGTAAAAATGCAAGAAAAAAATCACGCACTATACATCAACACTGTTGCACCAAACTGGCTTTTGTGGCAGAAAAAAAGCTTAGAAAAGTCACTTGTGAATAAGCTCTAAGGGCTCATGCAGATGTTTGTGCACGGGCCACAATGCACACACTGGCCGCCAGTCTCCCGACCTGAGCATGACAGCTTCATATATGCCGCAGTCAGACCAGGCATTGTGCCAAGTATGGATCATAAAGGGTTAGATACTATTGTTTTTTTAACCCTTAACGACCGCCGAAACGCTTTTTAACGGCGCTGTGGAAAAAGTATGTAGCGTCCCCCAGAGTCGGATTTTCTCTGGGTTCTCGGGGGTAGCCGAGACCTCAGAGAACATGATTCGGGTTGGTTTTTACCGACCACGCTTTTGCGATCGCCGTTATTAACTATATAACAGCGACCGCCAAAAAAAAAGCTGTCATCCTGCGTTATCTTTCTCTCTCCTCTGATGTGATCGCACATCAGAAGGGAGAGAAATAGGGTCCCCGAGTCCCCCGATCTGCCCCCCATACCTCCCGGTGTCCCCCCGTCCTCCCATGGCTCCCGCAGCTCTCAGCGTCTTCTTCCTGAAAAGAAAATGGCGGGTGCATGCGCAGTGTGCCCGCCGAATCTTCCGGCTGGCAGATTCATTCATTCAGTGAAAGTACATTTTGATCACTGTGATAAACACTATCACAGTGACCAAAATAAAAAAAATAGTAAATAAACCCCTTCTTAATCACCCCCTTAGTTAGGGAAATATAATAAAATAAAGAAAATATATTTATTTTCATTTTTCCATTAGGGTTAGGGTTATAATTAGGGTTAGGGTTATAATTAGGATAAGAATTAGGGTTAGGATTAGGGTTAGGATTAGGGTTAGGGTGTGTTGGAGTAAGGGTTGGAGCTAGAATTGAGGGGTTTCCACTATACAGGCACATCAGGGGTCTCCAAACACGACATGGCGTTCAAAAAGTCAAATGGTGCTCCCTCCCTTCCGAGCCCTGCCGTGCGCCCAAACAGTGTTTTACCCCAATATACGGGGTGTCAGCGTACTCAGGACAAATTGCACATCAATTTGGGGTTCTAATTTCTCCTGTTACCCTTGGGAAAATAAAAAATAGCTGGCTAAAAAAACATTTTTGAGGAAAAAAATGATTTATTATTTTCACGGCTCTGCGTTTATAAACTTCTGTGAAGCACTTGGGGGTTCAAAGTGCTCACCACACATCTAGATAAGCTCATTGGGGGTTTAGTTTCCAAAATGGTGTCATTTGTGGAGGGTTTCTACTGTTTAGGCACATCAGGGGCTCTCCAAACGCGACAGGACGACAGCAGAACATTCCATCAAAGTCTGCATTACAAAATGGCGCACATTCCCTTCCAAGCTCTCCCTTGCGCCCAAACAGTGGTTACCCCCACATATGGGGTATCAGTGTACTCAGAAAAAATTGCACAACTTTTGGGGTCCAATTTCCTGTTAGGCTGAAGTCACACTGGCGACTAAATCGGACGACTGCAATGCGATGAAATATCGCATTGCAGTCGGACCTATGTTAATCTATGGAGCAGCTCCCAGTATCAGATTTTTTGTGGTCCGTTTTAAACGTCCGAGTGCAATCGCAGCATGCTGCGATTGTCACCGATTGTGGGTCGACTGTCGCCAATGCAAGTCTATGGGAGCGATGAAAAATCTGATTACAAACGGACTGCATGTGTGACTTGCGATTAAATCGCATCAGTGTCCTTTAGAAAAGCCGGCAATTCATCCCTGCCTATACTGTAAAAGCACACTGACAGGTTTAATAAAGAATCGAATCAATACATATCCACACATAGAATCCACATATATATATATATATGTCATTGTGACATGTGTATATATATATATTTATAGTTCCTAGACTTCTACATACTGTAATAGCCGCTAATTCAATTGCCGGCTTTAGTGAAATCCCAGAAGCCGACATGAAATGATACATTGTTTTGACACAGTTAACCATGTCATTTCAAGTATTTTGATATATGTTTTAAACTTACAATTACATAAGTATATTTGTACAAAATTTCAGACATGTAGGGGTTAATTAAAGGTGTAAATTCGTTGTTAAAAAATGGGTTTTTTTACAACGAATTTACACCTTTAATTAACCCCTACATGTCTGAAATTTTGTACAAATATACTTATGTAATTGTAAGTTTAAAACATATATCAAAATACTTGAAATGACATGGTTAACTGTGTCAAAACAATGTATCATTTCATGTCGGCTTCTGGGATTTCACTAAAGCCGGCAATTGAATTAGCGGCTATTACAGTATGTAGAAGTCTAGGAACTATAAATATATATATATACACATGTCACAATGACATGTGTATATATATATATATATATATATATGTTTTCTATGTGTATATATCTATTCTTTCTATTGTGATTTAAATACTATTCTTTTGGATCCATTATATGTCATTTTTGCAAGCCTGCGAGAAATTCTCGCAAGTCGGATGTAAATCGGATGTGACAACTACGGTCAGATGCGACTAAATCGCATCAACTACAAAAAATCGGATGCTAGTCGCATCAATGTTCATGAAATTTTAATCCGATTATCGACCGACTAAAACGGTCAGCTTTTTTAGTCGCTGTGTGTGATTCCAGCCTTACCCTTGGGAAAATAAAAAAATAGCAAGCTAAAAAATAATTTTTGAAGAAAAAAATTATTTTTTATTTTCATGGCTCTACGTTATAAACTTCTGTGAAGCACTTGGAGGTTCAAAGTGCTCACCACACATCTAGATATGTTCTTTAAGGGGTCTAGTTTCCAAAATGGGGTCACTTGTTGGAGGTTTACACTGTTTAGGCACATCAGGGGCTCGCCAAACGCAACATGGCATCCAGCCAATTCTGCATTGAAAAAGTCAAACGGTGCTCCTTCCCTTGCGACCTCTGCCGTGCGCCCAAAAAGTGGTTTACCCCCACATATTGGGTATCGGCGTATTCAGGAGAAATGCACAACAAATTTTGTGGTTCATTTTTTCTTTTAACACTTGTGATAAAAAAAAATTGGTTCTGAAGTAAATTTTTTGCAAAAAAAGTTAAATGTTAATTTTTTCCTTCCACATTGCCTCAGTTCCTGTGAAGCACGTAAAGGGTTAATAAGCTTCTTGAATGTGGTTTTGAGCACCTTGAGGGGTAAAATGGTGTTGTAAAAATGAGAAATCGCTGGTCAACTTTTAACCCTTATAACTTCGTAACAAAAAAAAATTATGTTTCCAAAATTGTGCTGATGTAAAGTAGACATGTGCGAAATGTTATTTAAGAAATTTGTGTGACATATCTCTCTGATTTAAGGGCATAAAAATTAAAAATTTGAAAATTGCTAAATTTTCGCCATATTTCCATTTTTTTTCATAAATAAACGCAAGTCATACCAAAACAAATTTACCACTAATGTGAAGTACAATATGTCACAAAAAAAACAGTCTCAGAATCAGCGGGATTCGTTGAAGCGTTCCAGAGTTATAACCTCATAGGGCTTTTTTCCACTTGCGAGAAATACGTCCGATTCTCGCATGTGAAATCCCAGCTCTGGGGCCGGCATCTGGGAGTGGAGCAAGCAACTGCATACAAATACATGTAGCCGCACACTCCACTCCCGAGTGTCGGGGCCAGAGCTGGGATTTCACATGCGAGAATCGGACGTATTTCTCGCAAGTGGAAAAGAGCCCATAAAGTGACAGTGGTCAGAATTGTAAAAATTGGCCTGATCATCAAGCTGCAAATTGGCTCTGTCACTAAGGGGTTAATCCACTCAAGGTTTTACCTACAGCACTTGCATCAAAAACCTGAACAAAACCTGATTGTGCAGCCCCATCCTCTGGAAAAAAATAAATAAATACACAAAACAGTCAATAAAAAGTAAAAAAAAATTCAACCGTAATAGAAATTAGAATTCTATAATAGAACATGAATTACCGTAGAATGTATTCAACCAGAATACATTTGAATTTTTCTATTTGGCATACTAGATTTTATTTATTTAAAAAAAAATTCCCGCAGAAAGTTCTATTTAATGAATGTTAATAAGTCTTTTTAATGCTTTGATTTTCAGTTTTCTTATGTGAAAAAGGAGATTAACCCCTTAACACCCAATGACGTGCAGTGTCAGTCATTGGTTGCCCCCCCTGTTTGGTGCGGGATCCAGTGCTGAGCCCGTACCTTTCCTGCACATGACAGCTGATCTGATCAGCTCGCAAGTGTGACGCCGGCCTAATACACATGGTAGCTGCAAGCTATATTTCCTGAATGCTCAGACAGCACATGGCTGCTTCAGCCAGCCTTAAAAGGTCTGGGGTGATGATATCAGATGTGTATGCTGACTTATTACAGCAACTGGGCATGGATAAGCAAAAAAGGAGCTGGCCACAGGGAAAAGACACTAGGCCTGGCACTTCAGCTGTAGAATGATTGCCACCAAATTATTTTGGTATAGCTTTAAAACCCTTTCCAGATTGATGGGTAGCACCAATTGCTTCTGTAAGATCATTGCAAATTTCTTTGCTGCTTGATATCTGAATACTCCGATCCAGCAAACTGCCAAAAACTTATGCTCTTAGGCTGGAGTCACACACAACGTCTAAAAAATCGGACCGTTTTAGTCGGTCAATAATTGGATAAAAATTTCATGAACATTGATGCGACTGGCATCCGATTTTTTGTAGTTGATGCGATTTTGTAGCATGTACACTTACGTTTCACATCCGATTACCCACCGACTACCGATTTTTAGTGGCATCATAGCAAAATGGACATTTAACGTTTTTGAGGCCTGCAAATCATTTGAATAATGAGCCAGAGCCATATTTAAGCGGGGTTTGACTGTTCTTACCCTCCCACCGTTGCCGTTGAGTGTTTTGCTTCTTAGTGGTTCCTGTTGTGTTGCTGCTAAGTTAAAATTATGAGTCACAGACTAACTTTTAATACAACTGAGCGTGTGCTGTACTATTGGCTGATATCCAGAACTTTTGGGGAACCATACCCTGTAGTTGTTTCTCACAGAATCCGCAGAAGAATGTGGGTGCATCCCCTTGTGATGCGAAGGATCAGCAAAGGGCATTTTGAGCGCCTGTATTCCACATTGCGTAGGAATCCTGACAAGTTTTTTGCCTATTGTCGCATGAGTGTTGTCACCTTTGATATTTTGCTGGACATATTGCGCCCTGGAATCACCTTGCAGAACACCAGCATGCGTCCTTCAATTTGTGCTGAGGAAAGGCTTCTTCTAACATTAAGGTATGTGTGTCAACGATATGTTGATGATGTTTTGCATAATTTACCATCTTTCACATTCTTCTTACTTTGTTCATCTTAACATACTGAAGATCATGGCATTATCAAATTGTATTATTTTCCCTATATGCTTGTGTGTAGCAGTCTTAATGGTTATGAACTCCTAACATTAAGAGAATGTGTGAGTATACAAATGTCCACTATTTACATTTGTTTAACCCCTTAACGACCAAGCCATTTTGTAGGTTAAAGACCAGGCCAATTTTTACATTTCTGACCACTGTCTCTTTATGAGGTTATAACTCTGGAACGCTTCAACGGATCTTGGCGATTCTGAGATTGTTTTCTCGAGACATATTGTACTTCATGATAGTGGTAAAATTTCTTCAATATAACTTGCGTTTATTTATGAAAAAAACGGAAATATGGCAAAAATTTTGAAAATTTTGCAATTTTCAAACTTTTAATTTTTATGCCATTAAATCAGAGAGATATGTCACAAAAATTAGTTAATAAATAACATTTCCCACATGTCTACTTTACATCAGCACAATTTTGGAACCAAAATTTTTTTTTGTTAGGAAGTTATAAGTGTTAAAAGTTAACCAGCAATTTCTCATTTTTCCAACAAAATTTACAAAATCATTTTTTTTAGGGGCCACCTCACATTTGAAGTGAATTTGAGGGGTCAATATGACAGAAAATACCCAAAAGTGACACCATTCTAAAAACTGCACCCCTCAACGTGTTCAAAGCCACATTCAAGAAGTTTATTAACCCTTTAGGTACTTCACAAGAATTGAAGCAATGTGGAAGGAAAAAATTAACATTTAACTTTTTTTCCCAAAATTTTTCTTTCGACACAATTTTTTAAAATTTTGTCAAGGGTATCAGTAGAAAATGAACCACAATATTTGTTGTACAATTTCTCCTGAGTACATCGATACCCATGTGTGGGGGTAAACCACTATTTGGGCGCATGGCAGAGCTCGGAAAGGAAGCAGCGCCATTTGACTTTTTTGGCTGGAATTGAGATTGGACGCCATGTCGCATTTGGAGAGTCCCTGTGTGCCTAAACAGTGGAAACCCCCCACAAGTCACCCCATTTTGGAAACTAGACCCCCCAAGTAACTTATCTAAATGTGTTGTGAGAGCTTTTAACCCCCAAGGGCTTCACAGAAGGTTATAACGTAGAGCCGTAAAATTAAAAAATCATGTTTTTTCCACAAAAATGATCTTTTCATCCCAATTTTTATTTTCCAAAGGATAAAAGGACCCCAAAAGTTATTGTGCAATTAGTCCTGAGTACGCTGATACCCCATATGTGGGGGTAAACCACTATTTGGGTGCATGGCAGAGCTCGGAAAGGAAGCAGCGCCATTTGACTTTTTGGCTGGAATTGAGATTGGACGCCATGTCGCATTTGGAGAGTCCCTGTGTGCCTAAACAGTGGAAACTCCCCACAAGTGACCCCATTTTGGAAACTAGACCCCCCAAGTAACTTATCTAAATGTGTAGTGAGAGCTTTGAACCCCCAAGGGCTTCACAGAAGGTTATAACGTAGAGCCGTAAAATTAAAAAATCATGTTTTTTCCACAAAAATGATCTTTTCATCCCAATTTTTATTTTCCAAAGGATAAAAGGACCCCAAAAGTTATTGTGCAATTAGTCCTGAGTACGCTGATACCCCATATGTGAGGGTAAACCACTATTTGGGTGCATGGCAGAGCTCGGAAGGGAAGCAGCGCCATTTGACTTTTTTGGCTGGAATTGAGATTGGACGCCATGTTGTATTTGGAGAGCCCCTGTGTGCCTAAACAGTGGATACCCCCCAAAAGTAACCCCATTTTGGAAACTAGACCCCCAAGGAACTTATCTAGATGTGTGGTGAGAGCTTTGAACCCCCAAGGGCTTCACAGAAGGTTATAACGTAGAGCTGTAAAATTAAAAAATCATATCTTTTCCACTAAAATGATCTTTCCACCCCCAATTTTTATTTCCCAAAGGGTAAAAGGACCCCAAAAGTTATTGTGCAATTTGTCCTGAGTACGCTGATACCCCATATGTGGGGGTAAACCACTATTTGGGCTCATGGCAGAGCTTGGAAGGGAAGCAGCGCCATTTGACTTTTTTGGCTGGAATTGAGATTGGACGCCATGTCGCATTTGGAGAGTCCCTGTGTGCCTAAACAGTGGAAACCCCCCACAAGTGACCCCATTTTGGAAACCAGACCCCCCAAGGAACTTATCTAGATGTGTGGTGAAAGCTTTGAACCCCCAAGGGCTTCACAGAAGGTTATAACGTAGAGCAGTAAAATTAAAAAATCATATCTTTTCCACAAAAATGATCTTTCCACCCCCAATTGTTATTTTCCAAAGGGTAACAGGACCCCAAAAGTTATTGTGCAATTTGTCCTGAGTATGCTCATACCCCATAAGTGGGGGTAAACCACTATTTTGACGCATGGCAGAGCTGGAAAGGGAAGAAGCGCCTTTTTCAAATGCAGGTTTTGATGGAATGGTCTGCGGGTGTCATGTCACGTTTGGAGAGCCCCTGATGTGCCTAAACAGTAGAAACCCCCCACAAGTGACTCCATTTTGGAAACTAGACCCCCCAAGGAACTTATCTAGATGTGTGGTGAGCACTTTGAACCCCCAAGTGCTTCACAGAAGTTTATAACGTACAGCCGTGAAAATAAAAATATCATATTTTTTTCCACAAAAATAATCTTTTTGCCCCCAAATTTTTATTTTTATAAGGGTAACAGGAGAAATAGGACCCCAAAAGCTATTGTGCAATTTGTCCTGAGTACGCTGATATCCCATATGTGGGGGGGAACCACTATTTTGACGCATGGCAGAGCTCAGAAGGGAAGGAGCACCGTTTTTAAATGCAGACTTTGATGGAATGGTCTGCGGGTGTCATGTCGCGCTTGGAGAGCCCTGATGTGCCTAAACAGTAGAAACCCCCACAAATGACCCCATTTTGCAAACTAGACCCCCCAAGGAACTTATCTAGATGTGTGGTCAGCACTTTGAACCCCAAGGGCTTCACAGAAGTTTATAATGTAGAGCCGTGAAAATAAAAAAATCATATTTTTTTCCACAAAAATTACCTTTTTGCCCCAAATTTTTATTTTTATAAGGGTAACAGGAGAAATAGGACCCCAAAAGCTATTGTGCATTTTGTCCTGAGTACGCTGATACCCCATATGTGGGGGGGAACCACTGTGATCGCCTTACTGCGATCTTTGGGAGGCACAATGAACAAATCCACAAAAGGTGAAGAATTGTTTTTTTTTTTTACGCCGTTCCTCGTGCGGTATTAGTGATTAGGCGACTTTATTCCTCGGATCGGTGCGATTACAGCGATACCAGACTTACACCCTTTTTTCATGTTTAGCTTCTGTCACACACTAAAAGATGCTTTTTCTTGGAATAATTTTTTGTAAGAAATTTTTGCATCGCCGTATTTTGAGAGCTATAATTTTTCCATATTTCGGCCGACAGAGTTATCTGTGGGCTTATTTTTTGCGGGACGAGCTGACGTTTTTATTGGTACCATATTCAGGCACATAACGTTTTTTGATCGTTTCCTATTCCGATTTTTGTGGAATCAGAATGAACAAAAACCAGCAATTCAGGAATTGTTTTTTTTTTTTTTTTTTTCCTCCGTTCCGTGTGTGGTAAAATTGATAAAGCAGCTTTATTCTTCGGGTCACTACGGTTACGGCGATTCCTCATTTATATATTTTTTTTTATGTTTTGGCGTTTTTTACACAATAAAAAATTTTATAGAAAAAATAATTATTTTTGCATCAGTTTATTCCGCGAGCTATAACTTTTTTATTTTTTTGCTGATGATGTTGTATAGCGGCTTGTTTTTTGCGGGACAAGATGACGTTTTCAGCGGTACCATGATTATTTATATCTGACTTTTTGATCGCGTGTTATTGCACTTTTTCCAAGCGGTATAATGATACCGCTTGGAAAAAGTATAATTTACTACTTTTTTGTGTTTTTTTTTTACGGCTTTCACTGAAGGGGTTAACTAGGGTTACGCTTTTATAGATGGGATTTTTACGGACGTGGCGATACCTAACATGTGTATGTTTTTTGTTTTTTATTTTTTTTATTACATAAAAATGTGTATTTTTTAGGGGATTTTTTTTAAATTATTTTTTAATATTTTTTTTACAATTTTTTTAAAAAAATGATTTTTTTTAACTTGTCCCTTTATGGGACTTTCACTTTTTTTACTTTTTATTGCAGTTACAATGCATTGCAATGCTCTGGCATTGCAATGCATTGCAACTATAGTGGAAGCTGCTGTGACATGATCACAGCAGCTTCCCGTAGCTAAATGACCCGGAGGTTGTCATGACAACCCCCGGGTCATCAAGGCAGAGATCGGCCCCTGCAAATACATTGCAGGGTGCTGATCTGAGGCAGAGGGAGCTCCCGACCCTCTGCCTCCCCCCCTGAGCTCTGCGATCGCGCTCGATCGCAGCAGTCAGGGGGTTAACAGCCAGTGGCGGTGGGGGCTCCGCTCCTGGCTGTCAGTGCAGGAAGCCTGGCCACTGCAGCGCCGGCTCCTGCACTGATCGCGCTGGGGAAGCTGAAATTTCAGCTTCTCCTGCACGATCGCTGCTGTGTTTGGTCAGTCAGATTGACTGACCAATCACAGCGCTGTGAGTGCGGGGACCCATGGCAAAGGTCCCCGCACCGCTTGCCGTGCCTGTCAGCTGTCTGTGACAGCTGTCGGCACTGATCTACCACTGCGTGTTTACACGCAGTGGTAGATCAAAGCCATGACGTGCAGAGTCCGTCCTGGTGCCGGAACTGGCACCTTGCCATGACGGACTCTGCACGTCAGTGGACATTAAGGGGTTAATGTATTTTGAATATTTTGTTTGTCTGATGTGTACATGTTTGTTGTTGTTTCTGTATTGCAGGTTCCTTTCCACTGGGCTCTCATACGCTGCTCTGCATTTAGAGTTTTTAATTGGAAAATCCACCATTTCCGGAATAGTCAGCTCTACTTGTGGACAAATTTGGTCCAGACTAAATAAAGAAGTGATGCCAGAGCCCAAAATGGAAGATTGGTTGAGGATTGCACATGGATTTCAACAAAACAGTCATTTTCCACACTGTATTGGAGCCCTGGACGGGAAGCACATACGTGTGCGTAAGCCGCCGAACTCAGGGACCCAATTCTACAATTATAAGCAATATTTTTCTATAGTTTTGTTGGGCTTGGTCGACAGTAACTACCGCTTCATAATTGTAGACATTGGGGCCTATGGAAGGACTGGAGACTCCAGAGTCTTCAATTCTTCCATTATGGGTCGGCGGCAACGCAATAACCAATTGGACTTACCACCACCATGTCAACTTCCACACTCCAATATGGATGCAGTGCCATATGTTGTAGTAGCGGATGAGGCCTTCCAATTAAGTTGTAATGTTATGAGGCCATATCCTCGGCGCAATCTGAACCATCAGAGACGCATCTTTAATTATCGCCTTTCTCGTGCACGACGCCTGGTGGAGTGCACATTTGGTATTCTTACAGCCAAATGGCGTGTCCTACAATCAGCCATTCAGCTAAGTGAATCAAATGTTAATCTTGTAGTGCAAGCATGTGTGGTACTACATAATTTTACAAGAATGCATGAATGCTCATCAGCTGATATGCCTGACCTTCAGTCTGATAATATGACGAGGCCTATGAGACCAGTCATCCATCCTCGTCGTCCCCCTTCTGGTCTGAAAGTGCGTGAATTATTGACAAATTATTTTGTTTCCCCTGGTGGTTCTATTCCTTGGCAAGATGAGGCCATAGGTATGTAGTGTGTTTTATGTGATATCATAACATAAAGTTCCTTTTGATTATTCAATTCATGGTTGACTCTCTTTTTTTGTATAATACTTTCCCATACTTAAGACACTACATAACATATAACAATAAACACAGACAACCAATGTAACTTCACTAATTTTACTCATTAGTGTTTTCTTTTGAAGCCTTTTAAAGGCTGATATATTTTTTGGTAAACAGGACCAACATGTCCAAACAGAATAAAAAAATATGTATAACATTATTAATGTGAAAATACAAAAATATATAACTTACAAAATAAAAAACAATTCTTACAGCTACAATTGATGGTAGCTTGGTGGTGGTGTTGGTGAGGATGGAGGGGCAGGTTGTGTATTTGCCCTTCCACAATCTGCAACCTGTGTTTGAGAAACAGCTGCTGCAGATCCTACATTAGCAGCTGGGTTACTGGCTGCATCATGAATGCCTTGTGGGTAGGGGTACATAGGGAATTGATGCTCATAGTCATATTGATATGACTGAGCACTAGCAGAGTGACCCCCAATATGCCCATGTCTAACATATCCATGTTGTGGCCAGCCAACAACATTGGGTATGTTAGAGTGGGCATATTGTGCATGGCCACTCTGTCCCATGGTTTGGAGCTGGGAAGCTCCATAGAAAGAATGAGCTGCAGTAGGATGAGGAGGAGGAGTTGGGTTTTGTTGGACACAAGGAGGAGGTGGAGGAGGAGGATGATGATGAGGAGGAGGATGAGGATCAGAGGCTGAAGCAGATTGTGCTGGATTTGGTGCTAACAACCTCACTAAATTTTCAGGACCAACCACCCATCTATGAAGATAATCTAGTAGGTTGGTGGGATCATTAGGAGCTGTTCCAGCTTCCAACACAATCTGCAGTCCACTTCTGATCCTCAGTCTGTGCTGTATTTGAGTAGCCCGGAGGTAAGGGGCCAGACTGCGGCAAAATCCCTCCTCACCATCATCTTTAGCTACACTGGACAAATAGTCCAGAACTCCTCGGTCCACCTGCCTCCTTGACACAGAATCCACTCCTTTTCGTCGCCGCCTACCTCGCCTTGTGAGTTGGGAAGGAGGAGGAGATATTTCTTGAGCCCTATTAGGGCTGCTGCTCAGAGGTAGGTCCTCATTTTCATGATGCTGTGATTGGGAATTCTCAGCTCCTGCAGCTGTTGTTGGTGCTGCTTGGGTGGACCCACATGCTGCTGAGGAAGGGCCTGCCTCCTGTGCTCCATCACCAACGGGGTCAATAAGCACTTCTGAGTCAGACCCCATCTCCCTCTCAGTTAGGTTTGACTCAGTTCTAGGAATGAAAAAAATGATACAAATTAAAATCAATACAAATTGAAATTTTGCCATGAAAGTGCTTCAACACACATGCACTTACGGTCGCAGATCCAACACTGGCTCAAGGAAGTTCAGTCTATCAAAATAGACGTACTTTCTCTTCTTAGATGCTGAAGCCCCACTCCGATCCCTAATCTGCCTCTCCCTCCGGTAGCAGTCCCGACAACTGCGCCATCGCCTTGTCACATCAGTCACTACAAATTTAAGAAGAGCATAACGGTTATTAGGACTGATATCTATTTATTAAGCCAAACAAAAAAAAATATGCAACACTGAACATTTAAATACTGGTCATGTGTGATGTGATTTACAATATTAAAAGACATCAACATACAACCAGAAGTATCCATGTTATAAGCACTAACATACATTTAAAAAAATGCTTGGCCCTTTACAAAACGCCTCAATCATTTTGAATTTTATGACCAAAACACTACATCTGAGGTGAAGATAAATACAAAATGTTGTAGTCAATAGATGCCGAAGCATCGATGATATTTAAATATACATGGATATTGTTTGCGTACACACACATCAATGTTTTCTTCTAAATAGTAAGAGGTCGATAATGCTGGCTTTTAAATAGCATTTAAACACATAAGGCTACATTATTATTTGCTTCAAAAATTTTTAAAAACATTTTAAAAAACCGTTACATGCGGTACTTACTAAGTCGCTCTTGGTCCTCCCTGGATCTCTGGTGATAGTCCGGAAAAATGTGCACACATATTGTTTTCCATGCCGCCTCTTTGCGCGTCCGATTGCTGTAATTGGGATCGCGCTGGTCCCACAATTCAGGGCTCTCCTGCACCAATACAATGAGGAGTTCCACATTGATGAGGGTAGATGCCATGTTTCTGGACTCCGTGTAGGCGTTCTTCCTGTTTTTTTTTTAAGATGTGCTTAGCTAATTAGCATGTAAAGGCTTCCTGAGAAATTCAAAGCCAGTTTCCTGTCACCTGGAAAAGTTGTGCGATTTAATCGCAACTCACATGTGCGGTCCGTTTGTAATCCCACTTTTCATCGCTCCCATAGACTTGCATTGGCGATAGTCGACCCACAATCGGTGACAATCGCAGCATGCTGCGATTGCACTCGCACGTTTAAATCGGACCACAAAAAATCGGATGATGGGAGCTACTCCATTGATTAATATTGGTTAGACTGCAATGCGATATTTCATCGCATTCTAGTGGTACGATTTAGTCGCCAGTGTGACTCCAGCCTTACAGATGAGATCTTAGTTGAACAACTAATCAACAGCATTTGATTAGTTGCACCTACTTACCCTCTTAATTCCTATGGAAGCAGTTAGGGAGTTCTACATTTTTCACACTGCTTCTGAATTTTGCCCTAGTTTTTGGTAAATAAATAATGACACCGTGTAGTATGTCATGTGTTATTTTTCATCTAAGGTTGTAACATTTTAGGACCTTCTATGTATGGTAGGTTTATTTTATTATTATAGGTAAATCCATAGAACTCATAGTGTACTGTGGAGTTCTTCCTATTTTTCTTTCACTTTCATAAATAGCAATAAACATTGTGTAAGAAATGTGTTGCTTTATTAGCATCTACTGCAGGTCCCTGAAGGCTACAAGTACCACGATATTCTTATAGTATTAGGGTACGTAAAAATAGTAGCATTTTGGATGCAATAAAATTTGAATTAAACATGGAAAATTATGTACATGTTGGAACTGGAATGCCCCTCAAAACAACCTTCCACCCCAGCATTAACTTCCGGCTGTGTGACACCTGAATCGTGCCTCTCCTGGCTTTCTATTACTGTGGGCAGTACCAGTGATAATGATGATGATGCTTTGTCCATCCTTCGGAAAAGAAGCAGGGAAGGCATTGATCAGATTTTCCACAGCACTCCCTATGCCACTGGAAGGAAGAAGAAAATGGCGCCCTAAGGCCTGGGCCACACTGTGAAATTTTGTAGCTATTCTGATTTATTTCAGCTATTCAGCTATAGCTGCAGTCCAAAGTAATATATTGAGTTGCATACAAAAGGGTGGATTTCAGCTGCCACTTAAGGCTACGTTCCCATGAGGAGTATTTGATCATTTTTGATGTTGCAGATTTTGTGCAGTATTTCTAAACCTATTAGGTACATTAGGGTTTTCACATTTTGTTTCATTGCGTTTTGAATATGTTTTTTGACGCGTTTTTATCACTCTGACAGAGTTTGAGCCGAGTGTCATTAGCATAATTGGCCCGATTCTCTCGCATGAGAGAATAGATGGCCGTGTGACCCCAGCGTTACGCCACATTTATGCGTTCAGTATTTGGTCAGTATTTTACCTCAGTATTTGTAAACCAAAACCAGACCAGGAGTGGGTGATAAATACAGAAGTGGTGATGTGTTTCTATTATACTTTTCCTCTGATTGACCCACTCCTGATTTTGGCTTACAGATACTGAGGCAAAATACTGACCAAATACTGAACATGGCCTTATAGTTAATCAGTAGTGTTACAAAAAGTCGCAGTGTAGCCGAGGCCTTAATGCCATGTGTGGAGACTCACTTCAAGGCTAATTAGAGTATTTCAAGGATCCATCAAAGATCATGGTTTGTAATGTTTAATTGTATTCTCAAACTAAAATCTAGATGGGTCTGAAGCGATAAAGTGGTCATTGACTGCAGAACACTGTCTTTTCTTCTTTCTTTCATTAATGCTGCACAACTACTGATTTCAGGGAGGTAGTGATGCATTATTTTTTAACACAATGCATGCTCATCTTTACCATCGAAGTAACCAAATACAGTATGTTAAAGAGTATGATATGTATTAAAAAGGAAATTAGCAAAACGTAAGATTTTCATTATTTTTGCCCTACATGTTAATTCATTTATTTTGATATATTTGTCTAGGCTTCATTTTATAGAGACAATATAGGCACTTAAACAGCACCACACTTGTCCATAGTGCAATATACAGGGTCATATGTGCCCTCTTGTTAACGACAGGTGATAAGAGAAAGTCAGGGCTAATGTGAATTAAAATGTGAAGATAAGGCACACAGCATTTTCTGTTAAATGTGTCCTCAGTGCCTGGGAAAATAATTAGCTGCGTACAGAGATCTTGATAATGACAAAAGCATAGCATGCCACCTGCCTTGGACAACCCCTTTGTGAGCCTCTAGAAGTCCCAACACAATGTATTCGAAATGAAAGTGACACCTGTTTAAAGCCACCATCTGTCCTTAGATTCTTACAAGGGTTTCCATTCACCTGATAATAGGACCTACTAGCTTAAAACCCTAACTCCACAGATAAAAAGTATATAAAGATGTGGTTTAGAAAACAAAAAAAGTCCAAAATAGACATTAATAGGACTAGCTACTTCTCTGATCAATCTGCTTGTATGTAGGAAATCCCCTAATACACCCTCAGCCACCCAGGAGAGAAATCTAAAATATTGCAGTAATCAGGCTTTGGTGCAATTAACAGAAGTCAGCATTTCAATTCAAACATGGTTCCCACGACTTTCACTATCATATTTGATATTGCATAACAAGATGTTTATTTCTGCCCTTTTTGTTTTCAAATTAAAATATAGTCAAAGGAATTAAAAATGGATAAAGATATGGAACAATTGATATACTTGTCATTTCTTATCACATTGACCTTAACGTAAAAAAAAAAAGTATCAAAAATCTCATGCCGGCCCACTGACTAATAGCCCTTTTATATCAGCCGATAATCAGTGAACAAATAATCATTCCCAATAATCTGCTGGTGTAAACATTTCCGCAGTCACCCAAAAAACTAGCAAAACATTTGTTTGTTGAGTGAATTGATTTTCATGCATGCATAAATATCATTACTATTAATGTACTGTATATGGTCACAGAACGATCGTATTAGCAATAGTCCTGTCTCCATTATTACTTACTGGTCTGTGCAAAAAGGCCGGTAAATGAGAGCTGAATGATTTTAATAGAGTCGATTGGCACTTGTTACTAGCCTGAAATCGACCAGTGTAATTGGGCTATAAGGCCACGTTCACACTATCAGTATTTCATCAGTATTTTAAATCAGTGTTTGAGGAAAAGTATAAGAGAAACACGTCACCAATTCAGTATTTATCACCCACTCCTGGTTTCGGCTTACAGATACTGAGGTAAAATATTGACCAAATACTGAGCGAGTGAACGTGGCCTAAGATGGGGTAATGCATATCTCAAGATTTAGGAAATGATACAAGAGGCACACAAAGATATGGCTCACTGTCTCTTTTTGGGACTACTAGCGATGGTGCTTCCATTTCAGACTCTGGCACAGTATCTGCAAGTAAGGCCGGAGTCACACTACCGTAGAATATGGACGAGTGCTATGGGAGAAAAAAAATCGCATTGCACTCGGACCAATGTTAATCTATGGGGCAGCTCCCATCAGCCAATATTTTTCTCATCAGTATCATATGTGCGAGTGAAATTGCAACATGTTGGAATTGTAAGCGTATATCGGCCAAGTCTCGCTTAAGCAAGTCTATGGGTGCGAGAAAAAAACGGACACCACAAGGACTATCAGTGTGACTTGCGAGAAATACGCAAGCATTTTCCTCATTTCAGCCCATAGAGCCATTTAATTCAAAGGGGAAAAGCAGTGAGAAATGTAAAGCCATACGGATGTCATACGGATGTCACACGGATACTTAGATGTGAGGAAATCGCATCATCGCATTGAAAACGGATTACACACCGATCACTGTTCGGGGAACATTTGTAAAATTCTCAGCAGACAAAATCGGACCGATTTTTTTTATACGTTGTGTCTGACTCCGGCCTAACACTCAAATCCCATAGAAATTATATTTTTGGGAATGGCACCAACAGCAAGTCCCCAATATATATACCGTATATAGTCACTAGCTATTAAACACGTTCTACGCCCAGGTAGCGAGCATTTTTATTGGTACATATATAAAGTGTCTTCAATAAAATGGCGCTGGAGATCGTGGTATGCTCACGCGCTGACTCCAGAGTCATTTTATTGAAGTAATATACCACAATGTCAACATAATATGTTGTAGTTCATTACTTCAATAAAATGGCGCCAGAGTCAGTGCGTGATCATACCACGATCTCCAGCGCCATTTTATTGAAGTAATGTACTACAACATCAGCATAGCAGTGCACACACGCCGGCCATAGGCATAATGGCTATGGCCGGCGCATGTGAACTGCTTTGTTGACGTAATAGAATTCTTTAAAAAAAATGGCGCTGGAGTCAGCGAGTGCACACACCACGTGAATTCGCATACACAGTGTCTTCAATAAAATGGAGCTGGAGATCACGCTATGTGCAAACACTGACTCCGGCGCAATTTTATTGAAGTAATGTACCACAATGTCAACATAGCAGTAAGCATGCACTGGCCATAGGGATAATGGCGCCAGAGTCAACACATGCACATCCTGCGATATACGGTGCCATTTTGTGGAAGACACTGTGTCTGCGAATTTGCACACTGAATGTCTTCAATAAAATGATAAATGATGCCATAATGCGGTATGCGCACGCACTGACTCCGCTGCAACATTGTGCATGTGCCGTCCATCTCGGCTTCGGACGGAAAGAGGCATCCACCATTATATATAAGATTATTATAATTGTCTCCCTGTATAAGCAGGAGGAATCAACATTTGCTCATTAGCTCAGTCTGGATTGCAGAGCAGCTGCACTGACATGAAAGGACCTGAAATGTAATACTACATTCATCCTGTGGACAGGAGTGGCACTGTTTGTAATTAAAGCTGCCAAGTTTTTGCAATTCTGGAGAGCCCCTTTAAATATATGAGACATTTGCTGTGGAATATATTTGGGATCACACTTATTCCTTCAGTGGAGAAAGTACATGCAGATTAAATCATAGTTTAACTCATTCTCATTAATATTTGCACAAACTGTGAGAACAGATGGTTTTCCCTAGGAGAGACTGGGCAGCTACTTTTCGATACATATAAAGAGGAATCTGTGGGGTTTGTAGCGGGCTCTGTAGTAAATCTAGGATTATTATTAAAGCTGTCGCCTTTAGTTTCATGGCACACAAATTATAGGGGACTTTCCTGGCAACACATACCAACTGCACACATCTGCTATTTATTATGTTATTGGTGAAACATAGGACATATATAACATGTGCTCGGTTTCCCTTTAGGAAAAGAGCGTGTGTTCAGCAGACACATATTGTGTGTGCCCATATTTATATATATTTGTGGCACACGCTCTTCTTCACAATGGCTTGAATGGGTTTTCCAGTTTCAAAAACTCTTTTTCTTTACAAGTGACCCCAGAAGACAAGCTAATCCCTCTTAACAGGGAAAATGGCCAGCCAATCAGCTGTAGATGGGCTGACGTATATTAATTAGAACGGGCGGCCTATGTAGTTACCCCACATTACTCCGATTGACTCACTCGGGGCTACTTTAGTAAAATACAACATGGAGTCTAAAATATTTCATTGCTGATACATCTTTAAAAATATCACTATAAAATTGAAAAAATAAGAAATCCTGGTGTAACCTGAGTCAAGCAGGAATCTTAGGGTCTGATCAGAGACTAGGCCCCGCCAACCTCATGACTTTGCATGAGGCCTAGTTACTAGGCTTCATATGACATTCAAGATTCCGAAGCATCATAGAAAATAGGGATAAAACATAACCTTTATTCCCTCACATGGTGAAATACAAATGAGGTAGACGAGTGAAGCAATGCTTCGGCCCAAAAGGGCCTTTTTCAAGATGGACGTACAATCAAAATGACAGTCATTTTTATGGTACTTCTGGCTTGAAATAGGCGCTTTTGGGCCGAAACGTTGCTTCACTAGTCAACCTTAACTGTATTTCACCATGTGATTTTTCAGGACGGAATAATGGAATAAAGGTTATGTTTTATCCCTATTTTCTCTGGTGCCTCGGAATCTTGGATTTTCTATAGCTTTGGACCTTGTGGGGGGATCTAACCAAGTCAGCACGGAGCCACCAGTGGTGCAGGATTATCACTCTTTAACTGAGTAGACTTCATATGACGTCATGATGTGTCTTGTGAAGCAATATCATGACATTGAGGGGGCCTAGTAATCACAACAAGTGCCCAAGATGCTAGCAATCGAGTGACGTACTGATGTGGACGCCAGAAAAGGGTAGTGCAAATCCTTTTGCTCATCTCTAACCACATGGTACTGTATGTTTTTGCAGTGACCCTCTGCATAGCAAAGTGATGTGTGTTCTGTTTTCATTAACAGTTAAAAAAAATGAAGGGAGGACAAGAGTACACTCTTATGGCCTCTCTCTAGTGAATGGGAACCTATGGAAATGTTAAGGTATACAACGGAAGCATTTCCCGATGTATATGTTGGCTACGTACTCAGATTAAAAGTGTTTTCGCAAGATTACTGGTGTAAAAGTCTTTGAAAAGTTGGAAAAAATTTTGCACAACTCAAAATTGAGAATAGATTTTGTGACTTTTAGCGTTTTCACTTCAGTCCCGACCAAATCTGCCAAAGTTGGCCGAGCACGGGCAGGAGAGGACATGGCGAAGCCTGCCTAACAAATTCTTCAAAGTTATGCCACTTTGGTGGTTTAACTTACACCAGAAATGTACTTCAGTATCTGAGGCACACAAAGGCTCTTAATGAATAGCCGCATCTTACTCCTCATTAGGACTAGCCTACGAAACGTCAATCTTAATGAATCAGGCCCATAACATCTGAACTTCCAAAGCACAACTCCAGCGGAATATTGAATTACTTCATAAGTAAAATAATTTACACAATGGCACAACTTTTGGATGATAACCTACCAGAAGAAACTTAAAGATATACATTAAAATCTGTGTTATTTTTTTATACTGTGTTAATTTTAAACTAGGACATGGTCACTGAAGTTCAAGGCCCAAAGCTTGCGATGACGTCCCCTTCCAATTCCAAATAGATACAAGTGGTCATGGAGACCATACGTGGATACAGAAGTTTGTAGATGAGATACACATTTATTTGGATCACTCGTGATTTTATAGTCACATAGAGATCAGAAACGTATGGGTTGTTATTGGAACCTTCCAGCTTTACAATGCAGGCTTTGGGCCTGGAAACCGAATTGACCATATCTCAGCATGGAAGTGTTTTTATTGCACATATATATATATATATATATATTTTAAAAGTGGCAGTTCTCACATCAGTAATTGGTCAGGATATTACCTCAGAATTTATAAGCCAAAATCAGGAGTGGAACAATCAGAGGAAAAGTATAATAGAAACACGTCACCAACCACTTCTGTATTTATCACCCACTCCTGGTTTTGGGTTACAAATACTGAGGCAAAAAATCACCAAATACTGAACGCGTGCACATGGCCTAAAACAGTTTTCCATTATGCTAATAATGCGTCCAATTTTAAAACTCACAGTCTTAATTGGCCAATTCTGACCGTAATATGAGAAAATGTCTGGTCACAAATAAAACATTCTCCAAAAATAACTGTTATGGCATAGAAAAAAAGAAGACCCTATATCATACTGTCAAGAACATCAGAGGGGTCAGTCATCTATATCTAGCATGACTTATGGCTTTGGCTGCGGGGGGCACACACTCGTCCATTGCAGCCTTAATAGAAAAGGCACATGACAGTAGTAGTATGATTGACTCTCTTTCCTCGCAAGTGAAACAATTTGTGACATTTTTTCATGACGCCATATAGGAGATTTATGAATTTCTGTCTTTGTTGTGCATAGTAACCAATCACTATATAGTTTCCATTTCTTACAGTGCACCCAAAAAAATAAAAGAAGTGCTGCGATCGGTTGCTATGGGTTACAGAGTATCTGTTATAGAAAATTTTCGTAAATCTGCCTCAATGCATTTCTAAGGACAAGGAATGTCCCACTACAAATAAAGTGTAAATGCAGCAAAATGTTCATTATTTAGTTTTTCTTAGTGAGTTTCCAAATCGGTGATAAATAAAATCACATAAAAAAAATTGAAAAACCATGTCAAGTAAATGTATTTAATGCTGGGCTCAGATTAGTGTAGAGAAAAAAATTACTCATTTTTCATCAGTATGATGTTCTGTATGTCCTTTTTTCACATCCATATGTCATCCATGTGCTTGGTTTTGACATGCATTTTTTTATATCCACAATTATAAAAATTAATAATAACATAATAATGATTCACGCCAGACTCAATGAAGGGGTGTTCTGGAGTAGGATGAGCTGAATTCATTAAGAGCCACATACTACATTGAATTTGATGCATCTTTTCAGTGATGTGTGCCTCACCAGAAATGCGCCTAACAATTCTGGTGCAAAAACTGCTAGCACCACTGATGAGTTTAAGGCTAGGGTGCCACCAGTGTATTTTCTCTCCTCTGAGAGAATCGGGTCAATCAGACTCTGATAAGAGCTAGATCAGAGTGTGATCATAGTGCGATCCGATTCTCATGGATGAGGAGAAGATGTCTCCATCTTCTCTATTCCGTGAGGCCATCGAACTGTACTCAGATGTCATCCAAATGCTGTCTGGCATTTTTCACAGACTCTATGACTTGCATGGTCGAGTGCGATCCAATTATTGGATCAGACTCGGGCATGCTGCTTTTTTTTCCTCGGAACAGCTCTGTAAAAAAAATTTTAAAAAAATCGGACAATTACAAGACCCCATATCATAACACTCGGACCTAAAATATGGTCATGTACTCGAGCCCTTATAGACAGACATTACCACCCCCTGTCCCAGCCACACCAATTGTGGGGGAGATGTCCAAAACTGGTGTGAAAATGGCATAAGACGCACAACTTCACATTGCACAAAAATATTACGACTTTTCGAAACTATTATTTCTATGGTAAGCACCATAAATTGGGGCCATAGAGCTTTCTATGCAATCGTTCTTATACTTTGCACTGACGAGGGCCAATAGCCCGAAACACCGTGTCTGCAAATTGAGATACTGATTTGGCTTTTATCCTAACTCATATTACAAGACTTGTTAAAGGGTTGATTGTGACTTGTAGGATCGCTACTTCCAATAGGTGGCGCTATAGAGTACAAGTCCTCTTTTTCTCTAAAGAGGCAATTTGCACATGTAATCTTTGTAATACAGTTGTGTCCTTATGTGAATCAGGGTTGATCTTGCATTCTGACTTCTATAGACAAGTCTTATCCATAAGAGAAAGGGCATGCTGCATTTTTTCACAAGGGCACCACATCCATGTGAAAATGCTCATCTGAACTACAAGCGCTAATAACACTGGTGCATGCGCTGTCTGTACACAGACGTAAACAATGTGTGGCGGGACCTAAACTAAGGATATACTTACATAGGGTGCTCCTCGCTGCGATAATCACATTACAATATTTAAAAAAAAGCCATAAATACAAACAGGAAAAGCCGACAGCCACTTATCTCATTCGTGGTTTACAAGACCATTCCCCTCTTTAAATAAATGGACTCAAGCTGCTATTTCATCAGCCTAAAATTAATTGTAACCATTTAAAGCAGTAACCTAAATATACCCAAGTAATTGCTGACATCACGACATGGCCGCTTGTGACTGCTCTAATTAACAACTGTTGCATCACAGATTCTACTCTGTGCAATGGGAATGCTGCAATCTCCCAAATGACAGATACTGACAACAGACGGCTTACATAACACATGCACACGACAACACAAAACACCAAGACGCAGAACCAAAGTCAAAGTACATGGAAAAAAAAAAAAATGGGGAAAAAAAGTGTGACACATACCACTCATTTCTGTGGGGTGAAGATTGCTAAATGCATCACTTAGCAAAACATCTGTCTGTTTGTTTGTTTTTTTTTTCACAGGACCTAAAAAAGTAGCATACTGCATCTCTGGGTGCCATCACAAGTGCCTCTGTCACAATCTGTTTCATTAATGAAGCTAACAAGTGATAGATTGAACAGCTGATGTACTAACCCAGATCAGTCTCATCCCTGTTATTATTTCATCTGATACTATTATTATTATTATTATCTGAGTCTTTATTCACTTATAGGCTATGTTAACACTACCATAATTTCGGTCCCGAGTGCTGTCTGTGAAAAAACTGACATCACTTGGACCAATGGTATTCATTTGGGCTGTTCAATTGACTTTTATTTTTCCCCAGGTCAGATGTCTGTGTGATAAAAAAAAATTTTTTTCAGAGCTGGAGTGGCGCTTAAAGGCCGGGATCACACATGCGACGAAGTCGTCCGACACTCGCATGTGAAATCCCAGCTCTGGCGCCGGCACTCGGGAGTGGAGTGCGCGGCTGCATGTAGTTCTATGCAGCCGCTCGCTCCACTCCCGAGTGCCGGCACCAGAGCTGGGATTTCACATGCGAGTGTCGGACGACTTCGTCGCATGTGTGATCCCGGCCTAAATGTAAGCCCCACCCCAATTCTTATACTCCCCTTCAGCAGCTTCACCTTTCACCAACACTGCTCCGGACCCGCGGTGCCATCTTGTGCCCTTAACTTCGAAATAGCCAGAAGTCAGAAGTTACGTCAGAAGAGCTGAATGCATGTCTATGAGGGCCAGAACGGGGCCATAGACATGTATTGAAAAGTGACATCTGCGCCACTCTATGAAACACTGGAGCTGCTGGCAGGTCACTTTTCGCCAGAGACCGATGGGAGAGACGCTGGAAAAGAATGAAGGTGGGAGGTGAGTATGACACAGGGGGTATGGGAATTAGGCCAGCGTCACACACAACGACAAAAAATCGGTCCGTTTTAGATGGTCGATTGTCGGATCAAAATGCAAACATCACACATCCTTCTGGCATCCGATTTTCCTTCAAAGATGCGATTTAGTCGCATGTGTGTGTACCTTGTAACATCCGATTTTCATCCGACTTGCGAGATTTTCTCGCAGGCTTGCAAAACTGACATATAATGGATCCAAAAGAATAGTATTTCAATCACAAAAAAAGAATAGATATATACACATAGAACTCATATATATATATAATATATATACATGTCATTGTGACATGTATATATACATATATTTATAGTTCCTAGACTTCTACATACTGTAATAGCCGCTAATTCAATTGCCGGCTTTTGTGAAATCACAGAAGCCGACATGAAATGATACATTGTTTCCACACAGTTAACCATGTCATTTCCTGTATTTTGATATTTGTTTAGAACTTACAATTACATGAGTGTATTTGTGCTAAATTTCAGACATGTAGGGGTTAATTAAAGGTGTAAATTCGTTGACAAAAAAATGCGTGGGCTCCCGCTGTATTTTCTCCACCAGACAGACAAAAAAAGCGAGTGGGGGCAGATAATAATAGCCTAGGGAGGGTACTATAATTAGATTCGCCCTTTCTGGCACTTTGCCCGTCTATTCCCATTGCCCTGTAGCGGTGGCGAATGGGTTAATAATCTCACCTTAATGTCACCTTAGTATTGAAAGGTGACCTTAAGGCAGGTTAATAATTGAGAGCTGTCAATTAGACAACTATCAATTATTAATCCTATTGAAGTAAATTAAAAAAAACACAGACACATTAATAAAAATTAATTTTAATGAAATAAAAACACATTTTTTTGACCATATTTTATTTTACACTTAATCCGTGCGAAGCCATTGATCTCCTAAAATAAAGAAAAAAAAATAAAAAAACATTATTCTTACCTATTCCGCTGATCTGTCACGTCCCACGCTGTAATCCTTCACAAAGGGTTAACTAGCTTTGAGCCAAGCAGTGCAAGTAATCCTGCATGCTCAGCTCAAAGCTCCTGAATGAATAAGTTCCTCTCCTGGCGACAGGAGAGGATGTGTTTCATTAATGAAGCTTAATTGATTGTGTCCACTTTCCCTTTAGGTCAGGTCACTAAAGTTAAATTGCCAATAAATCAATTAAGCTCCATTCATGAATCTATTCCTCTACTTTCTGTGGTAGAGGAACTTATTCATTCAGGGGGTTACAGCTAGGGGACAGAATTATCTCTCTGCTAACTGTAACCTCTTAACCCTTTCTGATGGATTACAGCGTGGGACCTGACTGTACATCGGATTGGTAAGTATAATTTTGCTTTTTTATTTTATTTTTATTACAGGAAATGGTTTTAGCAGGAAAATAAAATATGGTCAAAAACTGTGTGATTATTTAATTAAACTTATTTTTTATTAAACTGTGTGTGATTTTTCTTTCATACAATAGGATTAATAATTGATAGTTGTCTAATTGACAGCTCTCAATTATTAACCTGGCTTACAGTCACCTTTCAATTGCAAGGTGACAGTAAGGTGAGATTATTTACCCATTCGCCACCGCTACAGGGCAATGGGAATAGACGGGCAAAGTGCCAGAAAGGGCGAATCTAATTATAGATTTGCCCTTTCTGGGGTGTCTGGGGGCAGATGTTAGTAGCCAGGGGGGGCACAAAAAATGTACCCTCCCTAGGCTGTTATTATCTGCCCCCACTCGCTTTGCTTTGTCTGTCTGGTGGAGAAAATACAGCGGGAGCCCACGCATTTTTTTTCAACGAAATTACACCTTTAATTAACCCCTACATGTCTGAAATTTTGCACAAATACACTCATGTAATTGTAAGTTCTAAACAAATATCAAAATACAGGAAATGACATGGTTAACTGTGTGGAAACAATGTATCATTTCATGTCGGCTTCTGTGATTTCACAAAAGCCGGCAATTGAATTTGCGGCTATTACAGTATGTAGAAGTCTAGGAAATATAAATATATATATATATATACATGTCACAATTACATATATATATGTATGTATTCTATGTGTGTATATCTATTCTTTCTAGTCTTTATTAAAGCTGTCAGTGTGATTTTACAGTATAGCCGGGGATGAATTGCCGGCTTTTCTAAAGGACACCGATGCGATTTCATCGCAAGTCACACAGTGTGGTCCGTTTGTAATCCGATTTTTCATCGCTCCCATAGACTTGCATTGGCGATTGTCGACCCACAATCGGTGACAATCGCAGCATGCTGCGATTGTACACGGACGTTTAAAACGGACCACAAAATAACGGATACTGGGAGCTGCTCCATAGATTAACATAGGTCCGACTGCAATACGATTTTTCATCGCATTGCAGTCGTCCGATTATGTCGCCAGTGTGACGCCGGCCTTACATTTAAAGCACCACTCCAGCCTTGGAATAATAAACCCGCTGGAGCGGTGCTTTAACATAGGAAACTTTTTTGTGTTGTAAATTTTATTCACTGCTAAAGTATAAAAATGAATGTCATATGGATGACAACACTCAGATCAGTGTTTTCCTCCAACTGAATAAACCACAGAAGACAATTAGTATTTGCAATCAACTATGAGTTTTTCAAGTGGAAGCTGTTTAGGGAAATGCTCCATTTTTGAGGGGAATTTTTGAAGGAACTTTTCTTGAACCAATTTCGAAGCGTTTTGGGAGTTTTTCCCCTGAATCATTTTCAAGCCTTTTGATTTGACAGGGTATGGTTTTGAGAGGTTTCCACATACATTTCTCTTTCCACCAGGTGTTTTCAAATCTTTTCAGAGAAAAAAAGCTAAAAAACACATCATATGAACAACAAAGTGGAATTTCCCATAGAAGTGATTAGGAACAGTTTTCCAAGAGGCTGTGTTCCCATGATGAGTTTTTGATGTTGCAGCATTTCTGCACCTATTATGTAAATTATCTTTTTCATTGCATACATTGCGTTTTGTCTCGTTTTTTAACGCTGCGGATTTCGTCTCTTTTCGGAATGTCATGCTTTTAATAAAGCTGGTTTGTTTTGGATTCTTCCTGGTATTTGGCTTTGGCAAAGCTTTACTGATAGATATGTGCAGGTTACATGCGTTTTTAATGGCTTTTAGCAACAGAAACGCACTAAAAACACATCCGTGTTTTTTTTACCTTCGAATTTTCCGCACCTAATGCAAGTGTATGGTGAAAATCTGCCCAGAAAACTCAGCGTGCCTGCAAGAGAAATTGACATGTTGCGGATTTGAAACTCGCACCGCAGGTCAGTTTACACTGAGTATAAAAAAAGAGCATGATATTTCTAGAAATCCCATCCACTTTGCTGGACCTGTAAAACACTGCGCTTTTTATGCAGCAAAAATCAGCAGCATCAGCAAATCACCAAAAATGCATTGTGGGAACGTAGTAAGGTGGTTTAGAGGAGGATTCTGCAAAAGAACTCTGTGTGAACATAACCCAAGGGTATATACACCTATCTTTTTCAGGCAAGTATTTCAATAGAAAAGCGCTTCAGGAAACACTGGCCTTTTATTTTCCTGGAGCACCTTTTTAATTTTTTTTTGGTCATTCCCTGAATGCATTTTTTGGTGTTTTTGACCTCCAGTGTTTTTTCACTGACAGAAATTGTCTGTGAAAAAAAATCGCAGCATGCTACTATTACTCTCCGAAATTGGATGGGTACGAGAAAAAAATCGGACGCCATACGGAGCCACAGTTTAGCATCCGATTTTTAAGGATACATTACAATTCTGTAACATAGGAAACTGTAAATGGTCCTGTAAAAGATTAATAGCTGCTGAGTAAAAAAAAATGGATGGTATACGGACTGCACACGGATGACAAGTGAGGAAAAAATTGTCTTACTTTACTGACTGAATGAGAATGAGACCGATTTTTAATACTCTCATGTGACCCCCAGCCTAAGGCCACCTGCACACGTTCAGTATTTGGTCAGTATTTTACCTCAGCATTTGTAAGCCAAAACCAGGAGTGGGTGATAAATACAGAAGTGGTGACGTGTTTCTATTATACTTTTCCCCTGATTGTTCCTCTCCTGGTTTTGGCTTCTAAATCCTGAGGTAAAAAAACCTGACCAAATACTGAAAGTGTGCATGTGGCATAAGTGTTGCTCCTGCTTCTGTGGACTTGGTCTATCCATGCATTATATGGGCAGCTATGGATCTGAAATACCTCACAGCGTAGACACTTGCGCAATAATGATCTGTATGGACTATCGTCGGACTGAGATCAAATTAGTCACAAGTAAGTTCAGCCTTTGAGATGCTTCTGAGCAGCTTAAAGTACAGTTTAATTGTCACTTTCTAAAGCCAAATAATGTACAACTGAAATCATTACCTAGACAGAGAGAGGGCGCATGAGAGGAATCATAGAACACAAAAAAAGTGCTAAATATTATCCTACTAAGGCCACGTTCACAAGTTCAGTATTTGGTCAGTATTTTACCTCAGTATTTGTAAGCCAAAACCAGGAGTGGGTGATAAATACAGAAGTGGTGACGTGTTTCTATTATACTTTTCCTCTGACCGTTCCACTCCTGGTTTTGGATTACAAATACTGAGGTAAAATACTGACCAAATACTGAACGTGTGAACATGGCCTAACAATAACATCAGTGGTAGACAGAAAACTGACAATATTTCTAATAATAATAATGAGATTATGACTAAGAGTAACTCTGAGACCTAAGATACCATTAGATTTTTCATTCTAGACTATTGGATAGTGTGATGGAGGATTGTGCAGCATCAGGACCGTAATGCCTAAGAAGACAATGCTGTGCAATGCCACCATCCTCCTTTTCATTGTGCTTCGCACATGATTAACCCTCCTTGGCTCTTCAAACATTGACCACCCCTTATGATCCCTTCTACAAACATTTGTCTTTGTGAAATGACGTTACAAAAAAAGAATCTTGCTCAGATTCTGTGCTTTGATAACAGAGAAAAAGTAACGTGGATGCTTTTTCGTAATATAACTGTAATACCCACAATACAAATATTCGGTGACTGCGATTATTAGCCATAGTTCTTGTGATATAGACGACAGTATTAGTAAAGCATTTGTGCCCTCACCTTACAAACACGTAGTCCTTCACGTCTGACAACAACTTTAAGGTCGGGGTCACACTTGCGAGAAACTCGCACGAGTCTCGCACCTCAATACCCGGCACTGCCGCCGGCACTCGGGACCGGAGTGTGCGGCTGCATGTATTTCTATGCAGCTGAACGCTCTGGTCTGAGTGCCGGTGGCAGTGCCGGGTTTTGAGGTGCAAGACTCGTGCGTGTTTCTTGCAAGTGTGACCCCGACCTAAGTCCAGATTCAGATGCCTATAATACGACTGAGCTTTAGGCCTCCTACAGACGAGTGTATAAATGGGCCGACTGCTGTCTGAGCGCACAGCACACGAACCGCACACTGACCCATGTTATTCAATAGCAATGTTCAGATTAATGATTTATTTTCGCTCCGAGTGTCCGTGAGAATAAAATTCGCAGCATGCAATACTTTTTTCCAAGATTTGGATGAGACTCACACAATCAAGTCTATGGGTGCGAGAAAAAAAATCGGATCCCATATGGACCATCAGAGCGTTACCCGATTTTTACGGCTAGATTTCTACTATAAACTAGGAAACTGCATGTGATCATGTACTTGTTTTAATGCAGTGTAAGAAAACGGATTGCACACGGACAACACGAGGACGGTAAAAGTGGACACACAGATGGCGCATGGATGAAAATTAGAAAAAAGTCATCCAGAAGACTCAGGCGAATTTTCATACACTCGTCTGCGGGCACCTTTACAGCAAGTATTATGGCTGCAACATCTGGACCCCAACTCCATCCAATAACCTGTCTGACACTGGCCTAGAGCCTCATGCACGGGACCATAAAGGAAATTGTTACTATCTGCACTTTGTACCAGATAAACAAATTGAACTGATACAATTATATGTTATAGGCAGCATGCTGAATATTGCCACATTGTTCCAGATCTGTTCCCCTCACAAGTAGCAGAGCCTTAACATAGTGTGTACTTAAACCCTGTCTGTTAGCCACATCAGTGGTGCTCCTATGCCCCCAGGGTCCCAGAAAAACGCAGTAAGCCAATACAGCATCCTTTCAGCATATGTCAGGATGATATACCTTTTTTTCACTGCAAAGAAGTATGGTTTTATAGCTTTTCTATGCAGTGGGGCTCAGTAAAAAAAACAGGGCGTTAAAGGCCACTGTATGTCATACACAGATGAATAATCCCGGGGTTTACCTCTGAAGTGCTTGAAAAAGAAATGTGAACAGCTCCAAATTCAGGCTGTATAGATATACTTGTCATGTGACAGTCTCATGAAAAACACATACATAACACCTAATGTAGTTCTATCGACTGTCAGTACAGAAAGGCTTTAGGCCCAGTATGAAGTAATAGCCAAACAGCTTCCTTAGTGATGGGGTATATCCAATAAATGGTAATATATATATCGAAAAACAACTGAAACCTGCAACACTTAGATGCATCTGATCCAAGGTCTTCTCCACATACTAGCCTACTGCTAGATCCCTTCAGCATATCGTCACAAAAGGAAATATCCGCCTCAGTCTAGTACATTTATATATATACATATATATATATATATATATGTATACATATAGCGAGAGTGGTGCCATCATATGTCCCTATTGCTGCCCAGAAGTCAGATGCAGCCTTTGTGTGTGTTCCAGGAATTACGCTGGGGCTGCAGAGGATAAAGTAGGTTTTCATGAAGAGTAATCTGCGTGTGAAAGTGCTCGAGAAAGAGAAAAAAAAAACCTGGAAAACAAATAAGCAAGTCATCTGGAGATAGAAGCTGCACTGTTTTTTAATGAAGTAGGTCTATGATCTCCATACTGGAGGCAATATAAACACTAGGTATAGCATGACACATATTCACAATACACGTTATAATATGTGCACGGAATGTCATAAAAATTGGAATATATCCACATATTTGCTATAAAGCTAGACATACATTTGATGTAACCATGTGGTGCCCATTACAAGAGTGTTGCCCACTTTGGCTAAGGCAACTTTCAAGAAAAGTCAATGATGATGCCGGTCTATGATGGCAATTTTGACTGCTTTCCATAGGAGTGATCGCCAGCGTATGCCTATACCTATTCAAGGTGCAACTCTTAATGGCTGACATGTCCAACATGTACATATAATGCGTAACACGTGACATCACAAGGTGAACGCCGCCATCTGGTTCTAGCCTGGCACAAAGGTCAATTTCTTTGCAGAAGACAAAACAAGCATATACACTGAGCATAATGCAACATCCCAACATGATATACAATATAGACAAGCGAAGAATGAAGTCATTAGAGCAGAGATCAATACGGCGAGTAGAGAATTCTCCACACAAGCTCTGCTGGTGCCAACATGTGAAACGCGTCACAAGATAAGACACCCAGACGTTTCAAGTTCACATGGTTCATGCATTCTTTATGATCAGCCTGTCTTCAATTTCAGCTGTCAGTAAAGGAAACACCAAATCCACCACTGGGAACTGTGTGATTGGGGGAGCTGCTGGTAGGCCCTTGCCAAGTGCTGAGACCCCCCATCCAGGCTGAAGTGGGTCTTCTAGATCTACTACATAGAGCAACATCTCATTCATTCATCACAAGGAGCTGACAAAGCCTTCGCTATCAAGTCATTGTCTGGCGCCGAGGGTTAATAAGGGACCTATACAATGTGCACCTGTAAAACTCACTAGGGATCCCTTCCCCCTCACCAGGCAGTAAATAATGTCCTAGGGGTGCAAATCCTGAATGGAGTCTTGAAGCACAAAGGAAGACAAGGTTAACTCCTTCAACACTTGGGTGGCAGTGATGTGTCTGTCCTTCTGACACAGCAAGGGTTACAACAAAGACATGTCCCCATGAAGACATCCCATCAGCGGTGACAGCAGCATCCTCATCATCCTCACCATCCCCAGCCTTCATTCATCCAGCAGCTCGATGCCATCCACAATCCCAGTCCCCATTTCCTCCCCTCTAGGAGTGCTCAGGGTGGTTAACCCCATAAATGCCCAGCGCAGCTCCCCCTCCTCTCCTCCCCCTCCGATGCCAGACATTAGACCGGGGAGAGGAGAACACAGACACAGGCAGAGACAAAAAGAGGAAGGCAGAGCGGAGAATCCATGGCAGCACACATGCACCTGCCTCCGATCCCAGCGTGCAAGCACCACCAGCAGCAGCAGCACATCGCAGCTACACCACACACACACGAGAAGAAGAAGAACATATTCACCTTGGCTGTGGAGTATAATGTTGTTGTTGGTGCTGGTTGTTGTGGGTGATGGGGAGGATGGTGATGAGGAGGTTGGAGAGGTGGTGATGATGGTGGTGATGGTGGTGGTGGTGATGGTGGTGGAGGAGGAGGATGAGGAGGAGAGGAGTAGTTGTTGTTGATGGGTAACAGTCGCCAGGACTACGGTGGCTATGGCGCTGGATTCACAAGGCAACAGTTGCTATAACTCACAAAAGAGGGAGGCAACCTAACCTGAGAGGAGGAAGAGGCGGGGCCTCCTGACATACACACAGGCAGGGGCGGGGCCTGCTGACATCTACACAGGCAGGGGCGGGGCCGGCTGACACACACAGGCTGACGGCGGGGCGGGGCTTCGCGACACACCCACAGGCTGACAGCCCGGCGGGGCGGGGCCTCGGAGGAGGCTTCAGATTCAATCCGTACGTAGCTTTATTGCGCTTTCTCCTATGTGCGCTTGTTATTGTCGTGGTGGATGCAGTGATGTTAGGAGGACGAAGTGCTGTTCTGCCGCTGTGCTGGTGCCCTATTGTTCCGGGAGCAACTGCAGTGTACCAGGGGGTGATGGCAGGAGATTGGGGTCTCTGCAGAGGATGGACACAAGGCACATCATAGCAGGGATCTCCTGGCACTAGGTGAACGTCGCTGTCGCCTGCCTGTACACGGGTCCTAAACCTCTGTGTGTAATATAACGTGTGTAAAGGACAGCTCCTCAGCTAGCACTGCCTGATGTGCTAGTGCCAAATGGCTGTCATCATATTAATAAGGAAAGGCAGGAAGCTAATCCATGGGACAACTGCTCAGCTAGCACTGCCTGATGTGCTAGTGCCAAATGGCTGTCATATTAATAAGGAGAGGCAGGAAGCTAATCGATGGGACAACTGCTCAGCTAGCACTGCCTGATGTGCTAGTACCAAATGGCTGTCATCATATTAATAAGGAGAGGCAGGAAGCTAATCGATGGGACAACTGCTCAGCTAGCACTGCCTGATGTGCTAGTACCAAATGGCTGTCATCATATTAATAAGGAGAGGCAGGAAGCTAATCCATGGGACAACTGCTCAGCTAGCACTGCCTGATGTGCTAGTACCAAATGGCTGTCATCATATTAATAAGGAGAGGCAGGAAGCTAATCCATGGGACAACTGCTCAGCTAGCACTGCCTGATGTGCTAGTGCCAAATGGCTGTCATATTAATAAGGAAAGGCAGGAAGCTAATCCATGGGACAACTGCTCAGCTAGCACTGCCTGATGTGCTAGTGCCAAATGGCTGTCATCATATTAATAAGGAGAGGCAGGAAGCTAATCCATGGGACAACTGCTCAGCTAGCACTGCCTGATGTGCTAGTGCCAAATGGCTGTCATCATATTAATAAGGAGAGGCAGGAAGCTAATCCATGGGACAACTGCTCAGCTAGCACTGCCTGATGTGCTAGTGCCAAATGGCTGTCATATTAATAAGGAAAGGCAGGAAGCTAATCCATGGGACAACTGCTCAGCTAGCACTGCCTGATGTGCTAGTGCCAAATGGCTGTCATATTAATAAGGAGAGGCAGGAAGCTAATCGATGGGACAACTGCTCAGCTAGCACTGCCTGATGTGCTAGTGCCAAATGGCTGTCATCATATTAATAAGGAGAGGCAGGAAGCTAATCCATGGGACAACTGCTCAGCTAGCACTTCCTGATGTGCTAGTGCCAAATGGCTGTCATATTAATAAGGAAAGGCAGGAAGCTAATCCATGGGACAACTGCTCAGCTAGCACTGCCTGATGTGCTAGTGCCAAATGGCTGTCATATTAATAAGGAGAGGCAGGAAGCTAATCGATGGGACAACTGCTCAGCTAGCACTGCCTGATGTGCTAGTGCCAAATGGCTGTCATCATATTAATAAGGAGAGGCAGGAAGCTAATCCATGGGACAACTGCTCAGCTAGCACTGCCTGATGTGCTAGTGCCAAATGGCTGTCATCATATTAATAAGGAGAGGCAGGAAGCTAATCCATGGGACAACTGCTCAGCTAGCACTGCCTGATGTGCTAGTACCAAATGGCTGTCATCATATTAATAAGGAGAGGCAGGAAGCTAATCCATGGGACAACTGCTCAGCTAGCACTTCCTGATGTGCTAGTGCCAAATGGCTGTCATATTAATAAGGAAAGGCAGGAAGCTAATCCATGGGACAACTGCTCAGCTAGCACTGCCTGATGTGCTAGTGCCAAATGGCTGTCATCATATTAATAAGGAGAGGCAGGAAGCTAATCGATGGGACAACTGCTCAGCTAGCACTGCCTGATGTGCTAGTGCCAAATGGCTGTCATATTAATAAGGAAAGGCAGGAAGCTAATCCATGGGACAACTGCTCAGCTAGCACTGCCTGATGTGCTAGTACCAAATGGCTGTCATCATATTAATAAGGAGAGGAAGGAAGCTAATCCATGGGACAACTGCTCAGCTAGCACTTCCTGATGTGCTAGTGCCAAATGGCTGTCATATTAATAAGGAAAGGCAGGAAGCTAATCCATGGGACAACTGCTCAGCTAGCACTGCCTGATGTGCTAGTGCCAAATGGCTGTCATCATATTAATAAGGAGAGGCAGGAAGCTAATCGATGGGACAACTGCTCAGCTAGCACTGCCTGATGTGCTAGTGCCAAATGGCTGTCATATTAATAAGGAGAGGCAGGAAGCTAATCCATGGGACAACTGCTCAGCTAGCACTTCCTGATGTGCTAGTGCCAAATGGCTGTCATATTAATAAGGAGAGGCAGGAAGCTAATCCATGGGACAACTGCTCAGCTAGCACTGCCTGATGTGCTAGTACCAAATGGCTGTCATCATATTAATAAGGAGAGGCAGGAAGCTAATCCATGGGACAACTGCTCAGCTAGCTGTAAGGTTCTATGTATATATTCCTGAAACTCAGTTTGTTCGTCAGCCATTTTACTTTCTGTCTTGCTGCAGCTATCTTGCCCTCAGTCAAAATGGAGTTTCCAGCTTGCATGTTCCCGCCCTGATTCTCTCCTTTGCTTCTTAAGCAGCCACAGCTGAGCAATCAGTGCTTCAGAATCTAGCCTGCAGTGAACCTGTGACTTGACTCCTGTAAGCCTTGGACCTTGTACTCCAGCTATTCCTACTGAGGAACTCTGAAGCACTTGTGGACTCTGAACCCTGCTCTTTGAAAGACCCACGTTTGCATGGACTTACGGTAACAGAGAAGAAGATCCTGAATCTGTATTGGAGAGTGATTGCTGAGCTTGCATTACTCTGGCCTGCTGTGTCTCCTGTTTCTGTGTCTGCAAACTGTGTGACTATTTCTGCCAACTTGTATGAAGTAATACAGGACTTTTCTATATCAAACCTGTGACTCCTGTGTTTTCATCGCACCCAAGCACAAGACGCTATATGAACTGTACTACATACATTACAAGATTCTGAAGCCAAAACGTTAGTGTCTGCTGGGTCTGGAAGGCTGTGTCTGCTGTACTGTGGATATCAGACGTCCGGTTGTACTTTCTGTGATGACAGTGGTTGTGACTTCTCACAACCATTCCAGGTGAGCAATTCCCTTAAGTTTTTTCTTTTTGCAGTGTTACCACAGGTAAACACTATTGTTTTTTTTTTTTTTTTTTTCCCTTTCTTTTCTCTTTTTTGTCTGCTGTAACTCTGGATATCAGATGTCTGGTTGAAACTTTCTGTGATGATAGTGGTTGTGACTTCTCACAACCATTCCAGGTGAGCAGTTCCCTTAATTTTTTTTTCTCTCTGCAGTGTTGCCACAGGTGAACACTATTGTTTTTTTTTTCTCTCCTCTTCTTCCAGTAATCCTGTCTTAAAAGATCTGGAAAATGGAGGCCCGCATAAAGGAACTTTGCGGAGTGACTGATAATATCCTTGCAGATTTGCAGAATATAAAGACCCGTTTTACAAATCTACAGGACCTCAATAATCACAATTTGCAAGTGGTTGGACAGACTACCCAGGATTTGCGAGCCAGGATTGAGGTTCTAGAGGGGCGAGTCCAGGCTCCTGCCGTAGCCCCGAGTGCTGGGATTCCCAAGTTGCCCCCTTTTCGTTTTGGCGGTGAACGTGAGAAATTCAGGGATTTATTAATCAATGCAATCTTTTTTTTTCTGCACATGCTTCACAATTTCCCACTGAACGATCTAAGGTGCTTACTATAATTATGTTGCTTACCAACAAGGCTTTAATGTGGGCAAACCCTCTGATTGAGACTGAGGATGATTGTTTGAATCACCTTGATGATTTTATTTCAGCCATGGGGCAGGTGTTTGATGACCCCAATCGAGGTGCAACAGCTGAAGCAGCCATGTTAGCTTTGCGCCAAGGTAAGCACTCGGTAGCTGAATATGCCTTGGATTTCAGGAGATGGGCCCTTGATACCACCTGGGACAGTTCCGCCAAAAAATCTATTTTTCGAAAGGGGTTATCTCCACTGATTAAGGATGAACTTGCTCGTGCCGACCCTCCCACTGCGTTAGGTGACTTTATAACTACTGCATCCGTATTGATACTCGTCTGACTGAACGCAGGCAAGAGAGATGGTTCGAAAGCAATCGTACTAACCTTTTCCTACCTTCCTCTCCAGCTAAGGAACCTTTGAGTAGGATTACACGGGAACCTGAACCTGAACCCATGCAGGTAGACTCTTTACAACGACGGGTTAGTGATGCACGCAAGGAACATCGTTTTAAGGAGAATCTATGTTTCTATTGTGGTAAGTCAGGGCACTTCATTATAAACTGCCCCAGCCGTTCTCGTAAGACTACTGCAGCACTCATTCATTGTGAGTGTTGCGAGAGGGGATCTGTCAGGTCCGAGCCTCAGGCTCCAGAGAGATCTGCAGCAACAGATCTTGATTTCTCGGACTTAAACTCCGTTACCTCTGAGGACGTTGACTGTGTAAACGCTGCCATTTTTCAAGTTTCCTCAGCGGTGTCCCAGCTGAGTTGTAAGAAAAACAATTCTCATTGCTTTCTTTCCATCAAACTCTGGGTTGACTCAGCTTGGGTGTCTAGCTCTGCTATGATCGACTCAGGGGCAAGTGGAAATTTTATGGATGTCTCCTTTGCTCTGAAACAGGGAATACGTTCAGTGAAGAAGGCTACTCCAGTACAGATGGAAACTGTGGATGGCTCCCTGCTGACCTCTGGACCAGTGGATCAGGAAACAGAGCCTTTGAGGGTTCTTATGGGTAAAGATCATCAAGAGAAACTGTCCTTTATGCTTATCTCTTCTCCCCACTTTCCCATTATTCTAGGGCTACCATGGCTGCAGGCTCAGAATCCTACCATTAACTGGGAGACCAAGGAATTACACTTTCCAGAGAAACAGATGAGTCCAAAAGTTTCAGCTTGCTCTGTTCCTAAAGGAATCATGTCAGTCCCTGAACTACCAGCTGTATACCAGGACTATGTGGATTTATGTGACAAGAAGAACGCTGACCAGCTTCCTCCTCACCGTCCATATGATTGTCCAATTGAATTATTGCCTGGAGCAGAGATACCTTTTGGTAAGATCTACCCCCTGGCGGGGCCCGAGCTAAAGGCTTTAAAGGATTACATAGATGAAAATCTAGCCAAGGGCTTCATACGCCCCTCTTCATCTCCTGCAGGTGCACCCATCTTCTTTGTAAAGAAGAAAGATGGATCTCTGAGACCATGCGTAGACTATAGGGAACTCAATAAGGTTACTATTAGAAACCGTTATCCATTGCCTTTAATCCCTGAGTTATTGGAGAGAGTGCGACATGCCAAAATTTTTTCTAAACTAGATCTTCGTGGGGCCTATAACTTAGTCCGTATTAGACCTGGGGATGAATGGAAGACTGCTTTCAGGTCACGCTATGGACACTTTGAATATCTAGTTATGCCTTTTGGTCTGAGTACCGCCCCAGCCACTTTCCAACACTTGGTGAATGACATCTTCAAGGATCTCCTAGATACATTCGTGGTAATTTATTTGGATGATATTCTAATTTTTTCTAACTCCACAGAGGAACATCATGGACATGTGAGAATGGTCTTGGAACGTCTAAGACAAAATCATCTTTACATCAAACTTGAAAAGTGTGAATTCCATAGGACCGAAATTCAATTTCTGGGGTATGTACTGTCTACACAAGGAATTAGTATGGATGGAAGCAAAACCCAAGCCATCAAGGATTGGCCAAGTCCTAGAAATGTGAAGGAGGTACAGCGCTTTATCGGGTTTGCCAACTTCTATAGACGTTTCATTAGAAATTTCTCTGAGGTAGTGTCACCTATCACTCAACTTACCCGGAAAGAGTCTAGGTTTTCCTGGACTCCCCAAGCCCAGGAAGCATTTTCCCGTCTAAAAGATAAATTTACCACTGCACCTATCCTAGTACATCCCAACCCCGAGCTTGCCTTCATAATAGAGGTGGATGCTTCAGACTGTGCCGTTGGAGCTATACTCTCTCAGAGAACAGGTGAGAAGAATGTCTTGCATCCCTGTGCCTTCTTTTCCCAGCAGTTGTCTTCGGCTGAGAGGAACTACGATGTGGGCAATAGAGAGTTGTTGGCCATTATTGCCGCCTTCAAAGAATGGAGACACCTTCTTCAGGGAGCTGCACAGCAAATAGTCGTCCTGACAGACCATCGTAACCTTGAGTTTATCAGGTCGGCTAAGTGCCTGACTCCTCGCCAGGCTCGCTGGAATCTTTTCTTAAACCAATTTAATTTTATCATCTCTTATAGACCAGGATCGCGCAATGGAAAGGCTGATGCACTCTCTAGGATTTACTCAGCAGAGACACGTCCAATTACTCCTCCTAAGACTATTCTTCCTGACTCTAGATTCCTAGGAGTAATTCATAATCAAGACCTACTTAAGGACATCAAGGAAGCATACCATGCGGATTCCTTTTTGGCACAACCCCCAAGGGACGTAAGTCTTGTCTTTAAGAATGGTGTGTGGATTCAGGGACAACGTCTGTATATTCCTGAAACAGTCAGATTAAGAGTATTGCAACTCATTCACGATTCCAAGATAGCTGGGCATAGAGGAATTCTAAAGACACAGGAATTTCTTTCTCGTTTCTTTTGGTGGCCCACTTGCAGGAAGGATGTTTTGAATTATGTCACTTCATGTGAGGTCTGTGCAAGATGCAAAACACCTCGCTCCTCACCAACTGGTCTGTTACAGCCTCTTCCAACCCCGTCCCGCCCGTGGGGATCCATTTCTATGGACTTCATTGTGGAGTTACCAACCTCTCAGGGGAAGAACACCATTCTAGTGGTGGTTGACCGTCTAACAAAGGCAGCTCATTTTATCCCTTGTGTCGGCTTACCCACTGCAAAACAGACATCAGATTTGATGATTAAAGATGTGTTTCGCTTACATGGAGTACCAGATGAGGTTATTTCGGATCGAGGGGTGCAATTCACTTCTAGGTTTTGGCAAAATTTCTGTGCAGCATTGGACATTAAAGTAAACCTTTCTTCTGCTTTTCATCCCCAGACTAATGGACAGACCGAACGAACCAATCAAACCCTGGAGCAGTATCTCCGCTGCTTTATCTGCCACCTACAGGATGATTGGGTGGATCTACTTCCATTAGCTGAGTTCTCGTAGAACAACTCTCAGAGTGCCTCCACTAAACAGTCTCCTTTTTACTCTAATCTAGGTTATCATCCTAACATTCTACCACGATTTCCCATAGAAACGCCTTTACCAGCAGTGGCTGAAAGAATCACGTCTTTACAGAAGAATATGGATCTTCTAAAGGAAAATCTGGAATCGGCTCAAGAAAGGTACAAGAAAGCAGCAGATAAATTTCGTAAACCTGCACCAGCTTTCAAGGTAGGAGACTTGGTCTGGCTGTCAACCAGAAATCTTAAGTTAAGGATTCCATCGTCTAAGTTGGGACATAAGTACATTGGACCCTATAAAATCAGTAAAATTATAAGTGCCGTTGCTTGTCGTCTTCAACTGCCCAGAACTATGAGAATCCACCCTGTCTTTCATGTATCCCTACTAAAGGCTGCGACACCCAATACGTTTCCTGGACGTTCCTCTCCTTGCCCTGACCCAGTGCTAGTCGATGGTCAGGAAGAATTTGTGGTGGAAAGGATTTTAGATTCCAGGTTGTATAGAAATCAGTTACAATATCTGATTAAATGGCAGGGCTACCCAGTGGAGGACAACTCATGGGAACCGGTCAATAACGTTAATGCTCCTCGCTTGCTCCGTCAGTTTCATCAGAGGTACCCACACAAGCCTGGTCTGAGGTCATCCGGAGGTTGTCCTTAAGGGGGGAGTAATGTAAGGTTCTATGTATATATTCCTGAAACTCAGTTTGTTCGTCAGCCATTTTACTTTCTGTCTTGCTGCAGCTATCTTGCCCTCAGTCAAAATGGAGTTTCCAGCTTGCATGTTCCCGCCCTGATTCTCTCCTTTGCTTCTTAAGCAGCCACAGCTGAGCAATCAGTGCTTCAGAATCTAGCCTGCAGTGAACCTGTGACTTGACTCCTGTAAGCCTTGGACCTTGTACTCCAGCTATTCCTACTGAGGAACTCTGAAGCACTTGTGGACTCTGAACCCTGCTCTTTGAAAGACCCACGTTTGCATGGACTTACGGTAACAGAGAAGAAGATCCTGAATCTGTATTGGAGAGTGATTGCTGAGCTTGGATTACTCTGGCCTGCTGTGTCTCCTGTTTCTGTGTCTGCAAACTGTGTGACTATTTCTGCCAACTTGTATGAAGTAATACAGGACTTTTCTATATCAAACCTGTGACTCCTGTGTTTTCATCGCACCCAAGCACAAGACGCTATATGAACTGTACTACATACATTACACTAGCACTGCCTGATGTGCTAGTGCCAAATGGCTGTCATCATATTAATAAGGAGAGGCAGGAAGCTAATCCATGGGACAACTGCTCAGCTAGCACTGCCTGATGTGCTAGTGCCAAATGGCTGTCATCATGTTAATAAGGAGAGGCAGGAAGCTAATCCATGGGACAACTGCTCAGCTAGCACTTCCTGATGTGCTAGTGCCAAATGGCTGTCATATTAATAAGGAGAGGCAGGAAGCTAATCCATGGGACAACTGCTCAGCTAGCACTGCCTGATGTGCTAGTGCCAAATGGCTGTCATCATATTAATAAGGAGAGGCAGGAAGCTAATCCATGGGACAACTGCTCAGCTAGCACTTCCTGATGTGCTAGTGCCAAATGGCTGTCATATTAATAAGGAAAGGCAGGAAGCTAATCCATGGGACAACTGCTCAGCTAGCACTGCCTGATGTGCTAGTACCAAATGGCTGTCATATTAATAAGGAAAGGCAGGAAGCTAATCCATGGGACAACTGCTCAGCTAGCACTTCCTGATGTGCTAGTACCAAATGGCTGTCATCATATTAATAAGGAGAGGCAGGAAGCTAATCCATGGGACAACTGCTCAGCTAGCACTTCCTGATGTGCTAGTGCCAAATGGCTGTCATATTAATAAGGAAAGGCAGGAAGCTAATCCATGGGACAACTGCTCAGCTAGCACTTCCTGATGTGCTAGTACCAAATGGCTGTCATCATATTAATAAGGAGAGGCAGGAAGCTAATCGATGGGACAACTGCTCAGCTAGCACTTCCTGATGTGCTAGTACCAAATGGCTGTCATCAGCCTATTAATAAGGAGAGGCAGGAAGCTAATCCATGGGACAACTGTTCAGCTAGCACTTCCTCATGTGCTAGTACCAAATGTGTTGTGAATGGGTTTGAGATGAGTTCTGAGCAGAGGCTCCCTCTGGTGGTTACAAGCGGTACTAGTGAGGATTGGGAATCAGGTGTTACTGATTGGTCTTATTTAAGGGAATCATTTTCCCATCAGGGTTGCCGGTGATCAATTGTTCTGGTCTGAATCCTTCTTTCCAGTTTCCCTTGTAGCCTGCTGTGTCGTGTCTGCATCTCCTGCTATCAGATAAGACAATTTCTTATTTTGTGTTTTTGCTATATTTTTGTATTTTGTCCTGCACTTCTGTGGGGGCCTTCTGGGTCCCCTCTGGGGGCTTTTGCCCTCTCAGTTTAGTCCTGCCACTGTGTTTTGTACTTTTGCTTTTTGCAGTTTTTTCAGTGGCTGCTGTTTTTGTTACACCAGAGAACTAATTTAGGTGGTAGAGGTCGTGTGATCTCAGGTGATTTTGAAATTAGTAGAGTTGGTGTTTTTTCAGGGTTTTCTGAGATTGCAGTAAGTGCCCTTCCTGTCCTTTTCTATTTAGATAGTTTGGGCCCCAGCGTTTGCTCATACTATTTTCTTTCTGTGTCAGTATTTCCTCTTGTCTAACCGCCATTACATGTTTGGGGGCTTTCTATTATCTTTGGGGTTCTGCTCCGGGGCAGATAGCTTTCCTATTTCTATCTTTAGGTGTAGTTAGTTTCTCAGGCTGTGACGAGGCGTCTAGGACCATCGTAGGAACGCTCCACGGCTGCCTCTAGTTGTGGTGGTTAGTCAGGGTACTGCAATCTCATAGATTCCAACTGCTCTGGTGTATTTCCTTTTTTACCTGCACTCCTCAGCTACCGTAACATAACACAAATGGCTGTCATCATATTAATAAGGAGAGGCAGGAAGCTAATCGATGGGACAACTGCTCATCTAGCACTTCCTGATGTGCTAGTACCAAATGGCTGTCATCATATTAATAAGGAGAGGCAGGAAGCTAATCCATGGGACAACTGCTCAGCTAGCACTTCCTGATGTGCTAGTACCAAATGGCTGTCATCATATTAATAAGGAGAGGCAGGAAGCTAATCGATGGGACAACTGCTCAGCTAGCACTTCCTGATGTGCTAGTACCAAATGGCTGTCATCATATTAATAAGGAGAGGCAGGAAGCTAATCCATGGGACAACTGCTCAGCTAGCACTTCCTGATGTGCTAGTGCCAAATGGCTGTCATATTAATAAGGAAAGGCAGGAAGCTAATCCATGGGACAACTGCTCAGCTAGCACTTCCTGATGTGCTAGTACCAAATGGCTGTCATCATATTAATAAGGAGAGGCAGGAAGCTAATCGATGGGACAACTGCTCAGCTAGCACTTCCTGATGTGCTAGTACCAAATGGCTGTCATCATATTAATAAGGAGAGGCAGGAAGCTAATCCATGGGACAACTGCTCAGCTAGCACTTCCTGATGTGCTAGTACCAAATGACTGTCATCATATTAATAAGGAGAGGCAGGAAGCTAATCCATGGGACAACTGCTCAGCTAGCACTTCCTGATGTGCTAGTACCAAATGGCTGTCATCATATTAATAAGGAGAGGCAGGAAGCTAATCCATGGGACAACTGCTCAGCTAGCACTTCCTGATGTTTTATTACCAAATGTCTGTCATCAGCCTATTAATAAGGAAAGGCAGGAAGCTAATCCATGGGACAGCTGCTCAGCTAGCACTTCCTAATGTGCTATTACCAAATGTCAGTCATCAGCCTACTAGTAAGGCAAGGCAGGAAAGCTAATCCATGGGACAACTGCTCAGCTAGCACTTCCTAAAGTGCTATTACCAAATATCTAACATTAGCCTATTAATAAGGAAAAGCAGGAAGCTAATCCATGGGACAACTGCTCAGCTAGCATTGTCTGATGTGCTAGTACCAAATGTCTGTCATCAGCCTATTAATAAGGAAAAGCAAAAAGCTAATCCCCCCAACCGCCACAACAAGGGCACTTTGAAAACCTCAAATGCACGAGACCCCCTTGCCGCACAATAACATGGCCCTTTCAATATCATCGGACAACCAAAAATCCTCACCCCCTTTCTGCAAATCAAAGTGGCGCACTGCAGAGCCCCCATTCCAGTTTTATATTAGCCTCATTGACCTTCTCCACCGAACAAGCATTTCGCCCATTAAGCCCAGAAAAAGACATCCAAAGGCACAACAAATCATGTTTTACATCCCTGATCGATGCACTGAAATGGCGAATCCCCAACTCATCACCTCCCACATGTAAAACTAAACTGGAGCCCTATACAAACGAGCACTACAATGTACCTCCTGCAGAACCCTGTTCCAACCCATACTGTCATGTGTGCATTGCCACGAAGATCGTCGCGGTTGCACATTTTGACTTCTCACAGCTGAGTTTCTGTTTCTTTGTGTTTGGCAGCTTGGGAGTTAATTCTGTCTGTGCTCGGTGCTGGGACTGGGTGCAGTTTCTCCCGGCTGCAATTGATTATTTGTTGATTGGTTTCCTTTAAATTCCTGGTTGTCTGCTTTGGGAGTTGCCAGTGAAATCCTTCATTCAGTCCACAGATAGGAATGAATCTGTATAGACTTAAGTTGAGAGCTCCTTAGTTGTTTTAAGCTCAACTTGCTTAGAGTTTATTTCCCAGACCATTTATGTTCCTTCGGTGTTTGAGTGTGTATGCAAGTGAGTGCTTACCTGTCTGTCTTATATGTCTAATCTGTGTATTTAGCTGAGATCAGCCCATATCCCTTTGGTGGTAATCAGGATCCTTCTTAGGACTGATTACAGGGTTCAGGGTCTGACAGGAGACAGGGTTAGGCTGTAGACTTGGACCTCTGAACCATTATCAGTACCTCTAAGGTAAGGGATTAGTTAGGACCCCAGTGTAGGGTCAGGTTAGACCCCGGTCCTCCTCTTTCCTGTTACAGCTCATCAAGTCCTCAAGATTAACCCAGAGATCAACTATATCGTTCCTGCACATCTAGTCCTCAAGATTAACCCTAAAGTTCTGCAGAGATTGTGTCAGGTAAATCTATTTTATACTTACATTCTGTTGTTGCTAAACTATATGTTGTATAGAGTGTGGTTCCTGTATAAATAGTTTACTGACATTGTATTCATATCATTAGACAGCGTGACATTTTCACTGGCCATAAAAAATTATCTCTAGTTACCATGGATCCAGTAGCCCAGCTGGCTCTGCAGTTGCAGGGATTATCCATGGAGCTGACGGACATTAAGTCCAAAGTTTTGTCTCCCCTGGAGCAAACCAGAGTTGAACCTAAAGTAGCTCTTCCAGATAGGTTCACTGGTGGGCGAGACAAATTTTTTACTTTCCGGGAGGCATGTAAATTGTATTTTCGGCTTCGGCCGCGATCATCAGGGAGTGATGAGCAGAGAGTGGGAATTGTTATCTCACTTCTTCAAGGGGACTCAATCCTGGGCATTTTCCCTTCCTCCGGGTTCCCCGCTCTACAGTCTGTAGATCAATTTTTTACTGCTCTGGGATTGGTATATGATGACCCAGATCGGGTCTCTCTTGCTGAGACCAAATTACGTAAGTTACAGCAGGGTGATCGTCCTGTGGAGGAATTTGCTTCTGAGTTTCGTAGATGGGCCACGGATACTCAGTGGAATGACCCAGCTCTTAGGAGCCAGTTTTGTCATGGGCTTTCTGACAAATTAAAAGACGTTTTGGCCCAGTATGAGTCTCCTCCTTCTCTGGAGACTGCTATGGCCCTAGCTATCCATACTGATAGACGGCTTCGGGAGAGGGGTGAGGTAACTCCACTCCCTGTTGTTTCTCCACCTACTACTAAAGTCCCTTATGTTGAGGTTCCCCTTGTCTGTTCGGATGAGCCTATGCAGTTGGGAGGGACATCTTTTCGTAGTAGGGGATTGGCGGCACGCCGCAGGACTAGAAGGTGTTTTTTCTGCGGGAAAGAGGGACATTTTGTTGGAGAATGTCCATCCCGTGTCTTGTTAAGTAAAAAGTCGCCGGAAAACTGCTAATCCCAGGTTGTGTGGTGGACGACAACCTGGGAGTATGTATTTCATCCGCCGGTTCTTCTCAGTTCCTTGTACCAGTGGAGGTGGGGGTTGGTACTAGAGTGAAGAGATTGTCTGTTCTTCTGGATAGTGGTTCTGGGGCTAATCTGGTTGACGCTCAGTTTGCTCAGGCTCAAGGTATGCATCTGAGTGTATTGGTCAAACCGATCCCTATTTTCTCCATCGACGCCAGGCCTCTCGGCCAAGGTAGCTTTGTTCATGAGGTTCATAACATTGACCTTCAGGTAGGGGCAATACATAGGGAACAATTATCTTGTTATGTGTTGGAGGGTCTACCTACTCCCATTGTGTTGGGACTTCCTTGGCTGGTTAAACATAACCCTGTGATTAATTGACAGTCCAGAGAGATAAGCCAATGGGGTGAGTTTTGCAAAAGCAACTGCATGAACACAGTCATCAGTGCGGTCGTGCCTAGTACATTGCCTCCTTTTTTGGAGGATTTTGGGGATGTTTTCTCTGAGGAGGGGTGTCGGGAGTTGCCTCCTCATCGCGTTTATGACTGCTCTATTAATCTACTTCCTGATGCTAAGTTGCCTAAAGCTAGGTTGTATAATTTTTCTGGTCCTGAAAGACAGGCTATGAAAGATTATATTTCGGAAAGTCTGGCCAAAGGGCATATTAGACCTTCATCTTCCCCTGTGGCCGCGGGGTTCTTCTTTGTGAAGAAAAAAGATGGAGGCCTACGCCCTTGCTTGGATTTCCGCAAACTTAATCGGATTACTGTTCGAAATCCGTATCCACTACCTCTTATTCCTGATCTCTTCAATCAGATTGTTGGCGCCAAATGGTTCTCTAAATTATATCTCAGGGGGGGCGTATAATCTGATTAGGATAAAAGAGGGAGATGAGTGGAAAACGGCGTTTAACACGCCGGAGGGACATTATGAAAACCTGGTCATGCCTTTTGGTCTGACTACTGCTCCAGCAGTATTCCAACATTTTGTTAATGACATTTTTCGTCATCTTGTGGGGGTGTTTGTGGTCGTATATTTGGATGACATTTTAATTTACTCGCCAGATCTTGTGTCTCACCAGGAGCATGTGAGACAGGTGTTGCAGATCTTGCGAGACAATAAACTATACGCCAAACTGGAGAAGTGTGTTTTTGCCGTACAGGAACTTCAGTTTTTGGGTTTTTTGGTGTCAGCCTCCGGTTTCCGGATGGACCCTGAAAAGGTGAGAGCAGTGCTTGAATGGGATCAGCCAGGGGATCTTAAGGCTCTGCAGCGTTTTTTGGGGTTTGCTAATTACTACCGGAAATTTATTTGTAATTTCTCGTCTGTCGTCAAACCTCTCACTGACATGACGAGAAAAGGGACGGATTTTTCTAAGTGGTCGGACAAAGCTTGCCAAGCCTTTTCCTCTTTAAAAAGATGTTTTGCTTCGGCACCCGTTCTCATCCAACCAGATGTATCTCAGCCGTTCATTGTGGAGGTGGACGCGTCTGACGTAGGAGTGGGTGCTATATTGTCCCAGGGTCCGTCCCCTGGTAAATGGCATCCGTGCGCTTTCTTTTCTAAGAAATTGTCGTCCGCCGAAAGGAATTATGATATTGGCAATAGGGAACTTTTGGCCATTAAATTGGCTTTTCAAGAATGGCGTCACTTTTTGGAGGGGGCAGTCCACCCGGTCACCGTTATTACTGATCACAAGAACCTGCTGTATTTAGAATCCGCTAAGCGTCTGAATTCCAGACAAGCTCGATGGTCGTTGTTTTTTACCAGGTTTAATTTTGTCGTCACTTGTCGTCCGGGGTCTAAGAATGTAAAGGCTGATGCCTTGTCTCGCAGTTTCCCAGGGGCCGGGAAAACGGACGATCCGATTCCTATCCTTCAGGAGGGGGTGGTAGTGTCGGCTGTATGTTCTGAGCTTGAGGAGGAGGTGTTAGAGGCTCAGGGGACGCCCCTGCAGGACCTCCAGGGAGACTGTTTGTCCCGAATCAGTTGAGACAAAAGGTTATTGAGGCACATCATAATTCTGCTTTAGCAGGACATCCAGGGAGTAAGGCTACTTTAGATCTCCTTTCCCGCCGATTTTGGTGGCCTAACGCTAATAAAGATGTTATAACTTTTGTCGCGTCCTGTGGGGTTTGTGCTCGCTCTAAAACTCCTTATACCCGTCCGTCTGGGACCCTTTTACCCTTGAAACTTCCGGAGCGTCCATGGACTCATTTATCTATGGACTTCATTACGGACCTTCCTCCGTCGTCTGGGAATACTGTCATACTGGTGGTTGTTGACAGGTTCAGTAAGATGGCACATTTCGTTGCTCTTCCTGCACTCCCTAATGCTAAAACTCTGGCGCAGGTGTTCATTAGGGAGATCGTGAGACTTCATGGGTTGCCTTCTGATGTGGTGTCAGATAGGGGGTCTCAGTTTGTGTCCAAATTTTGGAGGGCATTTTGTTTACGTCGGGGGATGCAATTGTTGTTTTCCTCGGCTTTTCATCCACAGACCAATGGTCAGACAGAGCGTCTGAATCAGAGTTTAGAGACATATCTCCGGTGTTTTGTATCGGAGAACCAGGAGGACTGGTCTTCTTTCTTGCCTCTGGCAGAGTTCGCTCTTAACAACAGACGGAGCGAGTCCACTGGTAAGTCCCCGTTTTTTGGGGCATATGGTTTTCATCCCCAGTTTTGTACTTTCAATGGGGGGGGTCCTTCTGGGGTTCCTGAGGAGGAGCGTTTCTCGTCGTCACTTGCTTCTGTGTGGCGAGGTGTATTTAATAATTTGAGTACGATGGGGAACCGTTACAAACGTATGGCTGATAGGAGGAGAGTTTCTGGTCCAGATCTGAATGTGAACGATCTGGTATGGTTGTCTACCAGGATATAAAACTTAAAGTGCCCTCCTGGAAACTGGGTCCCAGATTCATCGGGCCGTACAGGATCAGTTCCATAATTAATCCTGTGGCATTTCATCTGGAACTTCCTTCTACGTTTAAAATTCATAATGTGTTCCACAAGTCATTACTTAAAAGGTATGTGGCACCAGTCATACCGTCACCTCTACCTCCTCCTCCAGTGTTGGTCAATGGTAATTTGGAATTTCAAGTATCAAAAATCATTGACTCTCGTCGGAATCGCCGGTCCCTTCAGTACTTGGTGCATTGGAAGGGTATGGTCCGGAGGAGAGGACGTGGGTCCCTGCGTCTGATGTTAACGCAGATCGTTTGGTTCGGACCTTCCACAGAACTCACCCGGGCAGGCCTGGCCCTGAGGGTCCGGAGGCCCCTCGTAGAAGGGGGGGTACTGTCATGTGTGCATTGCCACGAAGATCGTCGCGGTTGCACATTTTGACTTCTCACAGCTGAGTTTCTGTTTCTTTGTGTTTGGCAGCTTGGGAGTTAATTCTGTCTGTGCTCGGTGCTGGGACTGGGTGCAGTTTCTCCCGGCTGCAATTGATTATTTGTTGATTGGTTTCCTTTAAATTCCTGGTTGTCTGCTTTGGGAGTTGCCAGTGAAATCTTTCATGCAGACCACAGATAGGAATGAATCTGTATAGACTTAAGTTGAGAGCTCCTTAGTTGTTTTAAGCTCAACTTGCTTAGAGTTTATTTCCCAGACCATTTATGTTCCTTCGGTGTTTGAGTGTGTATGCAAGTGAGTGCTTACCTGTCTGTCTTATATGTCTAATCTGTGTATTTAGCTGAGATCAGCCCATATCCCTTTGGTGGTAATCAGGATCCTTCTTAGGACTGATTACAGGGTTCAGGGTCTGACAGGAGACAGGGTTAGGCTGTAGACTTGGACCTCTGAACCATTATCAGTACCTCCAAGGTAAGGGATTAGTTAGGACCCCAGTGTAGGGTCAGGTTAGACCCCGGTCCTCCTCTTTCCTGTTACAGCTCATCAAGTCCTCAAGATTAACCCTGAGATCAACTATATCGTTCCTGCACATCTAGTCCTCAAGATTAACCCTAAAGTTCTGCAGAGATTGTGTCAGGTAAATCTATTTTATACTTACATTCTGTTGTTGCTAAACTATATGTTGTATAGAGTGTGGTTCCTGTATAACTAGTTTACTGACATTGTATTCATATCATTAGACAGCGTGACACATACCCCGGAAACCAAGCCACCTGATCACCGCTGCGCTTCTAGAAAAGCCGAGCTGGCTACCCTCTTTTCTTAAGTCCACCAGAAGCACCCCCCAGTATACATATGAGTGACCCAGAATCCATAACAAAAGAGGATCCAGCCCTCTATTAAAACACAAGCTCACAGTCTAATGTTAAGAACAACAGTAAATAACCCCCCAAATCACCCCCCCATTTTAAGGAAGTAAATCTTCAACTAAACCCTGAGGTCTAATGTAAGCCCGATAACACTGGGACTCCCAACGACCAATGCACTGAACAATCTCCAGGCTCAAACCGCAGGCGGCAGCTTCTGTCGCAGCCCCAATGCGAAAAGAATGGTACAAAGCGAGAGGAATCCAAACGCAGGGCACTCAAACATCTACGAAATATTGTGGTAAATTGATACCTTTATAAAAAGGAACCATCCTCATGACATAACAAAGGGCCATCCCAACGAGACAATGTAAAGGACACATAGCGGATTCCGTAACCGCATCCAAAATTATCCGCCAACCTTTTCCTGCCTGATCCTTTTTTGATTTCCGAATCCAAAATTCTACCCCCAAGGCGAAGTGAAAACATCAGCAGCTAAGAGTCCTCCAACCCGATTCCTGCTAAGAGCAACAATCTCCACAACTCTCAAAGCACCCAAAAAAGGGAGCGAAAAAGCCAAGCGAAAAAGACACACCTCGAACTGTGAACTACAAACTGATACCAACTCTACTCCTAAATGCTCTAACAAGCCAAAAGAAACTAGAAGCCTACTATCCTTGCAACTGCTACCCATGAAAACCCTTCAATGCTAGTTTTACCAAGAAATTCTTAGTCAAATCTCTCCAGTTGTGCATCTTAAAACTAAAAGCTAAACCCACGATTAAGTGGCTAACTTTTGCAGATGACCGCTCTTCCACTACAATAACAACACTCCTACCTGATCGTCCACCAATAACCTCTGACCGAAAGAGCCCAATCAACACTCCCATAGCCTCCAGACTGACTGGTATGCCGCCTATTTGTGCCACTGGCAAGAGGTGACCTAATCAGGATTCAGCGACTCGGAGACCACGCTCCAAAGTTCCTGGGGGCAATCCATACCCCTGTCCATATCCATACCAACAGTCAAAAGCGCTCCCATTGAAAGCAAGAGAGTGAATCATCAATCGAATTCTACACCCCTGGCACATGAGATGCCATAACATATGCATTAATTGACAGACATTCTAACACCATCTGATGGAAGTGAAGATGCTCTGATACTATTAACCGTGACACCACCCTCCATAGTATCACAATTGAAATTAACTCTCCTGTTCTAGAGGCCCTTTTTCCACAGTCACAAGTATGGGAAAAATCTCAAGGCAATATTTTTTACCAGACCAACCCTAACCTATCCTTCAGGCCACCTGCCTGCTCACCACTGCCTTTTAAAATAGGCCCCAAAACCGGAGCTTCCAGCTGCATCCGTGTACAATTCAAGCTCAAATTTCATCAGCAAAGATTGACCGTTATAGTGTTCCAAAAAACTCTCCCAAATTGCCAAATCCACTTTGTGCTTATACGCAGATTTGAGGTTCATAAGGACATGTGGGATTTTTAACGAAGAGGGGTGTGATGAAGGAACAGCCACCATCTTACATATGGGGCCTCATGCTCGCCTCATGTCTGAGCTGACCTGTCCCAGCAGCCATTTTGTCTGTTCACAGAGCCACAGGCAGCTAACTGCTCTTAACCCTCATGGCCTGTAGGCATATTGAAGACAACAGGGTTTAGTCTCCACTGTGAATAACAAGGTCTTTAGTATGCTAAGTAGGTCAGGCTAAAACAGGACTTCAAAGCTGGAGTCTGGAGCCACACTAGCATGGGAACTGAAGATGCCTGGGGGCTTCAATTAGATTATACCTGTCAGCTAGACACAGAAAACACATCCATTGTCTCTCCCAGCCACTACGACTCCGTTCTAGGATTATGAATTATGAGCACATCTTTCAAGGTAAAGACTCATAAAAAATATCTGCGTGATGCTGCTGACCTCAGGCATCTGACAGTGCGACTCCCGAGTCGATGATGGCTCGGGGACCTGAGATATAGAGATTGGGTCACGGTGGAGGGCCAATCGGGCCATGATTGATCTCCACGCGACAGGCAAAACAAACTGCATTCACTGGTACCTCTCGTGTCCTGATGCGATCGTCCTGGAGAAAGTTAACCCATTTCTTAGATATTGGGAATAAATTCTGCAGGGAGCTAAGGGTGGAGATTGCTAGGGACCTAGCAGGTTTAAAAACTGTGAGCGGAAGGCAGACTTTCTCTATTTACACAGAAGAACAAGACGATGAAGAACTAAGAAGGAACAGGGGACAGATCTGCCAAGGGAGCAGCGGCACACGTTTTGGGGACTGTCCGGCAACTAAGATTCTTACCTGTGGATCGCAGAGCTCCCGGCGTCCACATGCAACCTACAGCCTGGTAACATTGACCTTTAGCTAATACCTCTATGCCTTGTACATTATTGTTGTATTTTACTCTGACTGCAAATCCACTGTAATTCCGTTGTATAGTTTACTGTATATTTCTGTAATTATCTAGTGCGCCCGTAAGGCAATTAACCCCTCTCTGCCATCCAACGTACTATCCTGTCCATGAAACCCGTGCCAATCTGCCCATGGATGGGATAATACGTCGAAGCGATCAGCTGCGCTCCCGGGGGGAGCACAGCTGATCGCACATCAGGGTGTCATCTGTTTATCACAGCTGACACCCGGCACTTTGTACCAGGAGCGGTCTCAGACCGCTCCCGGCACATTAACCCCTGGCACACCGCGATCAGACATAATCGCGGTGTACCGGGGGCACAAGGAAGCATCGCGCAGGGAGGGGGCTCCCTGCGTGCTTCCCTGAGGCCCTCAGAACAGCGTGATGTGACCGCGCTGTTATGAAGGCCTCTTCCCTGCAGGACCCCAGGATCAAGATCAAGGAGGGAAGCGTCCTGCACTGCCTGTGAGATCGCTGGTCTCACAGAGTACTGTGCACACTGTGAGACCAGCGATCTGATAAAATACAGTGATGTCCCACCCTGGGACAAAGTAAAAAAGTTAAAAAAATCAAAATCACAAGTGAACAAAAAGTGGAATAACACGCGATCAAAAAGACCGATATAAATAAACATGGTACCGCTGAAAACGTCATCTTGTCCCGCAAAAAAAAAGAGCCGCCATACAGCATCATCAGCGAAAAAATAAAAAAGTTATAGCTCGCCGAGTAGGGTTGAGCATTCCGATACTACAAATATTGGGTATCGGCCGATATTGGCTGTATCGGAATTCCGATTCCGAGTTCCGATATTTTCGTCATATCGGATACCGGAATCGGGATTGTCACTGTCACTGTCAGTGTCCGTCGGTCGGGTCTGTCAGGAGTCAGCGGCACTTACCTGGCAGAAGATCTCCGGCGGTCACGTCCTGGACTGCTTGATGGCCGCAATCTTCTTTCCCCGGCGGTCACATGCAGTTTCTCGCGATAACTGCAGTGACTGCTGGGTAATCCCGGCCATAAAGCAGTCAGTCCGATGACGTCACCGCCGGGGAAGCAGGTAATCAGCTGTGCTGCGTTGCGATGACAGGCTCTGCCTGTCATTGCGATGTAGCAGAGTTGGATCGTCGTGGGACTGTCGTTATGGACTGCGTCGGACAGGTGGTATACTGTTGGTTTGTTTTTTTTTCTTTTTTTACAGGAGATCGATGGCGTCGCAGGAATGAGAGTACAATAAAATTAATGAAAACTGTGTTGTCTCTTTTATTTCATTAAAATACTTTTTTCTTGCTGTGTTTTTTTTTTACACATTTAATAACTTTGGGATTAATAATGGATCGGTGTCTTATTGACACCTCTCCATTATTAACCGGGCTTATTGTCACCGTGCAATCAACGGTGACATTAACCCCTTATTACCCCGCTTGCCACCGCTACAGGGCAAGTGGGAAGAGCCGGGTAAAGTGCCACAATTGGCACATCTTTTGATGCGCCAAATGTGGGGCTGCTGTAGCCTGGTATTATCAGGCTGTTGAGGGCCAAAATCCATGGGCCTTGACAGTCTTTTAATACCAGGCCGCAGCAGTCTGCATTTTACTTGGCTGGTTAACAAAAATAGGGGGACCCCTACGCCGTTTTTTTTTTCGAGGGGATCCCCTATTTTTGTTAACCAGCCAAGCTAAGCAGACTGCTGTGGCCTGGTATTATCAGGCTGGCAAGGTCCATGGATATTGGATCCTTACCAGCCTGAAAAACCAGGCCTCAGCGGTCTGCTTCATCTGGCTGGTTAACAAAAATAGGGGGGACCCCACGCCAATTTTTTTCGAGGGGATCCCCTATTTTTGTTAATCAGCCAAGATATGCAGACTGCTGTGGCCTGGTATTATCAGGCTGGCAAGGTCCATGGATCTTGGCTACTTAACAGCCTGAAAATCCAGGCCTCAGCGGTCTGCTTCATCTGGCTGGTTAACAAAAATAGGGGGGACCCCACGCCAATTTTTTTCGAGGGGATCCCCTATTTTTGTTAATCAGCCAAGATATGCAGACTGCTGTGGCCTGGTATTATCAGGCTGGCAAGGTCCATGGATCTTGGCTCCTTAACAGCCTGAAAATCCAGGCCTCAGCGGTCTGCTTCATCTGGCTGGTTAACAAAAATAGGGGAGACCCCACGCCAATTTTTTTCGAGGGGATCCCCTATTTTTGTTAATCAGCCAAGATATGCAGACTGCTGTGGCCTAGTATTATCAGGCTGGCAAGGTCCATGGATCTTGGCTCCTTAACAGCCTGAAAATCCAGGCCTCAGCGGTCTGCTTCATCTGGCTGGTTAACAAAAATAGGGGGGACCCCACACCAATTTTTTTCGAGGGGATCCCCTATTTTTGTTAATCAGTTCCCTCTGACGTCACTGATTGTGTCCCTGGCTGACCTGAAGTGAAAGTGGAAAGCAATCAATTAAGCTTTCCACTTAAGGGCCCGTCTCACATAGCGATATCGCTACCGAGATCGCTGCTGAGTCACTAGTTTTGTGACGCAGCAGCGAGCTCACCAGCGATATCGCTGTGTGTGACATTCAGCGACGATCAGCCCCCCTGCCGGGTATCGCTGATCGTCGCTGAAATGTCAGGACCTTTTTTTGATCGCTGGTTTCCCGCTGACAGGCACACATCGCTGCGTGTGACAGGCGGGAGACCAGCGATCCGCTGGTAACCAAGGTACACAGCGGGTTTCCAGGCGCGGGGCTGTGCCTAGAAACCCGCTGTGTACCTTGGATACCAGCGCCCTGATGCAGGGAGCTGGTATCCAAGGTACACAGCGGGTTTCCAAGCGCTGCGCGGTGCCTGGAAACCCGCTGTGTACCTTGGTTACCAGCGGATCGCTGGTCTCCCGCCTGTCACACGCAGCGATGCGTGCCTGTCAGCGGGAGACCAGCAATCAAAAAAAGGTCCTGACATTTCTGCGACGATCAGCGATACCCGGCAGGGGGGCTGATCGTCGCTGAATGTCACACACAGCGATATCGCTGGTGAGCTCGCTGCTGCGTCACAAAACTAGTGACTCAGCAGCGATCTCGGTAGCGATATCGCTATGTGAGACGGGCCCTTAAGCGATGTTACCCGCAGTGTCGCTGTCCCAGATCGCTGCCTGAGCTGCCTGTTTGGCAGCTCAGCAGCGATCATGTAGCGATACACCAGCGATCCTGACAAGTGCATATCGTTGTCGGGATCGCTGGTGTATCGTTATGTGACACCCAGCCTTTACTCTCCTGTCAGGCAGGAGAGGAACTCATTCATTTGGGGTTTACTGTGAGGCTGCAGCATTAGCTGCGGTCCCTGCAGTAAACATTAACCCTTTCTGAAGGATTACACCGTGGGACCTGACTGTGCATGGGATAGGTAAGAATAATTTTGCTTTTTTATTTTATTTTTATTACAGGAAATGGTTTTTGCAGTAAAATAAAAGATGGTCAAAAACATGTGTCTTTATTTCATTAAAATGATTTTTAATTAAAGTGTGTGTGTTTTATTTTTATTTCATGCAATAGGATTAATAATTGATAGTTGTCTAATTGACAGCTCTCAATTATTAACCTGGCTTAAGGTCACCTTTCAATAGCAAGGTGGCTTTAACCCCATATTAACCCATTCACCACCGCTACAGGCAATGGGAATAGACGGGCAAAGTGCCAGAAAGGGCGAATCTAATTATAGATTTGTCTTTCCTGGGGTGTCTGGGGGCAGATGTTAGTAGCCGGGGGGGGGCAAAAATACTGGTCCCTCTCTGGGCTATTATTATCTGCCCCCACTCACTGGCTTTGTCTGTCTGGTTGCGAAAATAGGGCGGGAGCCCACGCATTTTTTTCAGCAATTTTACACCTCATATATATATATACATGTCATTGAATTTGTGACACATTATATATATATATATATATTTATATTTGTAGTTCATACACTTCTACATAGTATAATAGCCGCTAATTCAATTGCCGGCTTTTGTGAAAATGCAGAACCCGACATGAAATGACACTTGGTGTACATAGGGTTAACCATGTCTTTTCATGTCCTTTGCTATCTAATTTGCACAAACAATTAAATCAGTCTATGTGTGCAAAATTTCACACCTGTAGGGGTTAATTAAAGGTGTAAATTCGTAGCAAAAAAGTTCGTTTTTTTTACAACAAAGTTACACCTTTAATTAACCCCTACAGGTGTGAAATTTTGCACACATAGACTGATTTAATTGTTTGTGCAAATTAGATAGCAAAGGACATGAAAAGACATGGTTAACCCTATGTACACCAAGTGTCATTTCATGTCGGGTGACCCGACATGAAATGACACTTGGTGTACATAGGCTTAACCATGTCTTTTCATATCCTTTGCTATCTAATTTGCACAAACAATTAAATCAGACTATGTGTGCAAAATTTCACACCTGTAGGGGTTAATTAAAGGTGTAAATTCGTAGCAAAAAAGTCCGTTTTTTTTACAACGAATTTACACCTTTAATTAACCCCTACAGGTGTGAAATTTTGCACACATAGACTGATTTAATTGTTTGTGCAAATCAGATAGCAAACAACATGAAAAGACATGGTTAACCCTATGTACACCAAGTGTCATTTCATGTCGGGTGCTTCTGTCTTTTCACTGAAGCCGGCTTTACCCGGCAATTGAATCAGAGGATATTTTACTATGTAGAAGTGTATAAACTATACATATATGTATATATATATGTCACAATGACATGTATATATATATATATGTATTCTATGTGTGTATATTTAGTGTTTACAAGGAAAGAATGGGGTTTTTTTTAGTTGCGATATTTTGTTCCCATAGACTTACATGGGACTTCCGGTATCGGTATCGGGTATCGCCGATATTTTAGTGATATCGGCGATACCATTCCGATTCCGATACTTTAGGATATCGGAAAGTATCGCTCAAATCTATCGCCGAGTAAAGCGATGCAAAGATAATTATTTTTTATATAAAATTGTTTTTATTGTATAAAAGCGCCAAAACCTAAAAAAATGATACAAATGAGGTATCGCCGTAATCGTACTGACCCAAAGAATAAAACTGCTTTATCAATTTTACCACACGCGGAACGGTATAAACGCCCCCCCAAAAGAAATTCATGAATTGCTGATTTTTGTTCATTGTAACCTCCCAAAAATCGAAATAAAAAGCGATCAAAAAATGTCACGTGCTCAAAAATGGTACCAATAAAAATGTCAACTCGTACCGCAAAAAATAAGACCTCACATGACTCTGTGGGCCAAAATATGCAAAAATTATAGCTCTCAAAATGTGGTGATGCAAAAACTATTTTTTGCAATAAAAAGCGTCTTTTTGCTGCCAATCATAAAAACTCCCTATAAATAGTAAATCAAACCCCCCTTTATCACCCCCTTAGTTAGGGAAAAATAATAAAATTAAAAAAATATATTTATTTCCATTTTCCCATTAGGGTTAGGGTTGCGGCAAAAGTTAGGGTTAGGGTTGAGGCTAAAGTTAGGATTAGGGTTAGGGTTGGGAATAGGGTTAGGGGTGTGTTAGGGTTAGGTTTGTGGTTAGGGTTATGGTTAGGGTTGGGACTAGGGATAGGGGTGTGTTGGGGTTAGGGTTGGAGTTAGAATTGGGGGTTTCCACTGTTTAGGCACATCAGGGGCTCTCTAAATGTGACATGGCATCTGATCTCAATTCCAGCCAATTCTGCGTTGAAAAAGTCAAACGGTGCTCCTTCACTTCTGAGCTCTGCAATGCGCCCAAACAGTAGTTTACCCCCACATATGGGGTATCAGTGTACTCAGGACAAATTGCACAATAACTCTTGGGGTCCAATTTCTTCTGTTACCCTTGGGAAAATAAAAAATTGGGGCGAAAATATCATTTTTGTAAATAAAAAATGATTTTTTTTTTGTTTTTACGGCTGTACGTTAAAAACTTATGTGAAGCACTTGGGGCTTCATAGCGCTCACCACACATCTAGATAAGTTCCTTGTGGGGTCTATTTTCCAAAATGGGGTCACTTGTGGGAGGTTTCCACTGTTTAGGCACATCAGGGGCTCTCCAAATGCGACATGACGCCCGCAGACCATTCCATCAAAGTCTGCAATCCAAAACGTCACTACTTCCTTCCGAGCCCCGACGTGTGCCTATACAGTAGTTTTCTCCCACATATTGGGTATCAGTGTACTCAGGACAAATTGGACAACTTTTGGGGTCCAGTTTCTCCTGTTACCCTTGGGAAAATAAAAAGTTGGGGACTAAAAGATCATGTTTGTGGAAAAAATATTATTTTTTTTATTTTCATTCTCCGGCGTTATAAACTTTAGTGAAACACCTGGGGGTTCAAAGTTCTCACCACACATCTAGATAAGTTCCTTGAGGGTCTAGTTTCCAAAATGGTGTCATTTGTGGGGTGTTTCTACTGTTTAGGCCGATCAGGAGCTCTCCAAACACGACATGGCGTCCAGCCAATTCTGCGTTGAAAAAGTCAAACGGTGCTCCTTTCCTTCCAAACTCTGCCATGCACCCAAACAGTGGTTTACCCCCACATATGGGGTATCAGCGTACTCAGGACAAATTGCACAATAACTTTTGGAGTCTTGTTACCCTTGGGAAAATAAAAATTGGGGTGAAAAGATCATTTTTGTGGAAAAAATATGATTTTTTAATTTTACGGCCTAAGTTATAAACTTGTGTGAAGCACTTGGGGGTTCAAATTGCTCACCACAGAACTAGATAAGTTCCTTAGGGGGTCTAGTTTTCAAAATGGGGTCACTTGTGGGGGTTTCCACTGTTTAGGCACATCAGGGGCTCTCCAAATGCAACATGGCATCCAATCTCAATTCCAGCCAATTTTGGTTTGAAAAAGTCAAATGGTGCTCCTTCCATTTCGAGCTCTGCCGTGCGCCCAAACAGTAGTTTCCCCCACATATGGGGTATCAGCGTACTCAGGACAAATTGGACAGCAACTGTGGTCCAATTTCTCCTGTTACCCTTGGGAAAATAAAACATTGGTGACTAATAGATAATTTTTGTGGGAAAAAAATAGGATTTTTTATTTTCATGCCCGGGCATTATAAACTTGTGTGAAGAACTTGGGGGATCAAAGTGCTGACCACAGATCTAGATAAGTTCCTTAGGGGATCTAGTTTCCAAAATGGGGTCACTTGTGGGGGGTTTCCACTGTTTAGGCTCATCTGGGGCACTGCAAACGTAACATGACCCCCATCAACGTCTGCATTCCAAAACGTTATTACTTCCTTTCCAAACCTTGCCGTGCGCCCAAACAGTTTCCCCCCCCACATATGGGGTATCAGCGTACTCAGGACAAATTGGACAACAACTTTTGGGGTCCAATTTCCTTGGGAAAAGTAAAATATTTGAACTAAAAAATAATTTTTGTGGAAAATTGTTTTTTTTTTTCTTCACACCCAGGCATTATAAACTTTTGTGAAACACTTGGGGGTTCAAAGTGCTCACAACAGATCTAGATAAGTTCCATAGGGGTCTAGTTTCCAAAATGGTGTCACTTGTGGGGGTTTTCCACTGTTTAGGTGCATCAGAGGCTCTCCAAACGCGACATGGCGTCCAATCTCAATTGTAGCCAATTTTGGTTTGAAAAAGTCAAATGGCGCTCCTTCCCTTACGAGCTCTGCCGTGTGCCCAAACAGTGGTTTTCCCCCACATAAGGGGTATTGGCGTACTCAGGAGAAATTGCACAACAACTTTATCTGTCCATTTTCTCCTTTTACCTTGTGAAAATAAAAAAAAGTTTGTTAAAGATCATTTTTGTCACTAAAAAGTTAAATATTCATTTTTTCCTTCCACGTTGCTTCAGCTCCTGTGAAGCACCTTAAAGGTTAATAAACTTCTTTAATGTGTTTTAAGTACCTTGAGGGGTGCTGTTTTTAGAATGGTGTCACTTTTGGGTATTTTCTGCCATATAGACCCCTCAAAGTGACTTCAAATGTGAGGTGGTCCCTAAAAAATGGCTTTGTAAATTTTGTTGTAAAAATGAGAAATCGCTGGTCAACTTTTAACCCTTATAATTTCCTAACAAAAAAAATTTTGCTTGCAAAATTGTGCTGATGTAAAGTAAATGTGTGAAATATTATTTCTTAACTACTTTGTGTGACATATTTCTCTGTTTTAAGAGAATAAATATTCAAAGTTTGAAAATTGCAAAATTTTCAAAATTTTTGCCATATTTGCATTTTTTCAAAAATAAACACAAGTTATAATGAAGAAATTTTACCTCTAACGTGAAGTTCAATTTGTCACGAGAAAACATTCTCAGAATCGCGAAGATCCGTTGAAGCGTTCCAGAGTATATAGCCTCATAAAGAGACAGTGGTCAGAATTGTAAAAATTGGCCCAGTCATTAACGTGCAAACCACCCTTGGGGGTGAAGGGGTTAAACCATAAAATTAATTTTGGGCTGATGCTTTTACTCTGATCACGAATCTTAGAATACTCAGCGGGTAACAGGACATCTTCCCCGGCGGCCATTTGCTCTAGTTGCAGTTCCCTTACTGACCTGAGAGACAAAGGTAGCACCGGAGAGCTGTGACTGTGTAGTTACGTCACATTGGTGACGTGTAAGGAACCGGGTTTCCTTCACATTGGTGGCAGCAGTGGGATCAGAGTATTAGTGTGCGTGGGACCCCTACTCCCAGACACTAAAGACTACCAGCAGTAACTTTCACTGCTGGGGTCTTAAGGTCAGCCCAGCATTAGACGGTCATAGTGTAAATATAATAAGTTGTTCCCAAGATGGCGGAAGGCACCTGGAGTAAGGCAAAGGGGGAGGCCAATGCTATGGTCTATGAGGAGGTCTATACCGATGAAGGCGAGGGGGAGCTCAGCCAGGACTCCCCAATTGTTGTGAATGTTTTGGAAATGAATTCTGAGCAGAAGCTCCCTCTGGTGGTTACAAACAGTACTGAACCATTCAATGAGGATTGGCAATCAGGATTCACAGACTGGCTTGATATAAGGGAGGTTCCCTCCCATCATGGTTGCCGGTGATCAATTGTTCTTGTCTCAATTGTGGTTCCTGGTTCACTTGGAAGCTTGCTGAGTCTTGCCTCTTCTTCTGCTTTCAGATAAGATATTTTCTGTTTTTGTTTTTGTGCTTACCATTTGCATATTTCTCTGCATTTCTGTGAGGTTAGCCAGGTTTCCCCCCCCTGGGGGGCTTGGGCTCATCTCAGTTCCGCTGGAGCCATTGTTATTTGTTCATTTGCCTTTTCCAGTTTTTTCAGTGGCTGCGGCTTAGTTTTGTTACACCAGAGAACTGATTTAGGTGGTAGAGGTCGTGTGATCTCAGGTGTTTTTGCAATCAGTAGCGTTGGCATTTTTTAGGGGTTTTTTTGGATTGCAGTGAGTATCCTTTCTATCCTTTTCTGTCTAGGCAGATTGGGCCCCAGCGTTTGCTCATACTATTTTCTGTCTGTGTCTGTGCTTCCTCTTGTCTAACCGCCATTACATGTTTGGGGGCTTCATATGTTCTTTGGGGATCTGCTCCGTGGCAGATAGCTTTACTCTTTCTATCTTTAGGTGTAGTTAATCTCTCAGGCTGTGACGAGGCGTCTAGGACCAACGTAGAAACGCTCCACGGCTGCCTTTAGTTGTGGTGTGTAGTCAGGGTACTGCAATCCAATAGATTCCAACCTTTCTGGTGTATTGCCGTTTTTGCCTGCTCTCCTCAGCTACCAAAACATAACAGTATCACCGGCCCAACTGAAAATTGTATGGTACTCACAGAAGGGAAAAATAGTGTGGAAAGAAAAAAGTTGTCAGAGTTGTCAGAGATTTTATTTTTTTTTCTGTTTCTTGCATTTTTTCCCTCTTTTTCTCTGGGTACAAAGGACACCTGGACCGACCACATGTGGGCCCTGCTGAGAGCTGCGGAGCACTGGACCTTGGGTCTAGAGCTCTCCACCCGCCAGGAGGTCCAGGAACTGTTCGTCACGGAGAAGTTCTTGTGGAACTGCCCAGGGGACCTCCAGCAGTTCCTCCGTGACCGGAAACCAAAGGGGGCTTCTGCTACAGCCGCCCTGGCAGACGAGTATGCCAACAACAGGGCGCCTGAGCCGAAGAAGCCTGCCAGCAGCACCTGGAGAGGGGGTAAGCCCAATCCTGCCCCGGCCCCATATCCAGCCCCCAGAGTGCAAGGGGTGTACCCCCTGCCGCCCTCTCCAGGCCAGGAACAGAACCCAGGCGTTGTCATCATTGCAACCAGCCTGGACACTTTAAGGCTGCGTGTCCCCAGCGCCTGAAGGCCCCATCCCTGTCCCAGAAACTGTCCACTGTTTTGTGTGGGAGGGGGTGTTGGGAGGTCCCTGGACAATTACCAACCCATCACCATCGGCCGCTCAGCGGTCATGGGTCTGCGGGACACAGGCGCTGAATGAACCTTGGTACGTCCTGAGGTGGTGTCCCATCAAGACTTGGTGCCTGGGAAAACTCTTTCCGTGTCCGGAATTGGAGGCGTTGAACCGGCACTGCCCGTCGCCAAGGTGTATTTGTACTGGGGTTCCGAGAGGGGGATGCGGGAGGTGGGAGTAACGCCAAATATTCCTGCCAATGTGTTGCTTGGGACCCATTTGGGGTGGCTAGTGTCAGTGTCCCAGTATGTGGCCACTGAACCCCAAGTTCTACTCCCCAAGAATGTCATGACTCTACTGTGAATGCTAATGGTAATGTGTTGAATGTGCCTCCAACAGTGGAGGAGGGAGTGAAACCTGATGGTAAGCCATGCACTGACACTACACACACAGGGCTCACAGTGAGGACAGGTGAGGAGGCTGCAGGGGAGAGCTCAGAGGTGGTGGGAGGGGCTGCTATGGGCAGTATAGGGCCCCTAAGGGAATCCAGCCTGCTGAGTCTTGGGCCTCTACAGAAAGAGGAACAGGCCATGGGGGAGGGGGCATCCCGGGAGAGGAGCCACCAGGTAAGACCCCAGGGCAGGAGTTCCCCACATGTCAGGAGGCCAGGGAAGTCTGCTTGACCCGGCGACTTGGTCAGGGGCCGAGGGGAAGCCGGAGCTAACCGTGGTCTCAGCGGTCGTGGCAGCTGTTACCAGGAGTGGGAGCGCCGAAGCCCAAGGAGCCTCTCGGATGTCCGACGGTTTCCCCCACTCTGACCAAGTGGCTGCCAAGTCAGACAGCAGCCAGGAGACAGATCCCGGGGAGCTGACAGAGGATGTGGCAGTTTCCTCAATTCTTGCCACATCAAGTCAGGGATTTCAGGCAGCGTTGGAAGCTGACGCTAGCCTGAAAACTCTCAAGGAGCAGGCGGCACAGCATCCCCTGGAGTCCGACCACGAGCGAGTGGTCTGGGACCAGGGACGGCTGTACCGGGTAACTGTCCAGCAGGGTTCACCGGAGGCGTGGCCCAGGGACCGACAGTGGTACCCTATCCGTTCAGGGCGGAATTGTTGCGGATCGCACACGAGATTCCCATGGCCGGACACCTAGGGATCGCTAAAACCAGGGCCAGGCTAGCTCAGCATTTCTACTGGCCTGGACTGAGGACCGAGGTGACTGCCTACTGCCATTCGTGTGACACCTGTCAGAGGGTGGTGAAGGCGGGGCGGCGCCCCAAAGCCCCACTGGTAACTCTGCCCATCATCGAAGAGCCTTTCTCGAGGGTAGCTGTGGATCTCATTGGACCTCTGTCCACTCCCAGCCGCTCTGGGAAATGCTTCATACTAACGATAGTGGACTATGCCACCCGGTATCCGGAGGCGGTAGCTTTGTCGTCCATTCGGGCCGACAAAGTGGCCACTGCCTTACTGGAGATTTTCTCCAGAGTGGGGTTTCCCCAGGAAATGCTCACCGACCGAGGTACACAGTTCATATCGCAGCTGATGGAGTCTCTCTGTAAGCAGGTACAGGTGCAACATCTGGTAGCCGGCATGTATCACCCACAGACCAATGGCCTGTGTGAGCCGTTCAATGGCACCTTAAAGCAGATGCTGAAGATGTTGGTCGTCTCCCACGGGAGAGACTGGGAGCGGTTCTCCCACACCTGCTGTTTGCCTACCAGGAGGTCCCACAGGCCTCAACGGGGTTCTCCCCTTTGAGTTCCTGTATGGGTGATGTGTACAGGGGCCCCTTGCTCTCGTGAAGGAAGCATGGGAAAGGGATTTGGCCACCCCTGGAGTGTCGGTCATTGAGTATGTTGTGCGCTTCCGGGACCGAATGATGGCCTTGACACTGCTGGTGAATGACAATATGGCCCAAGCCCAGGCTGATCAGAAGTGATGGTACGACCAGAATGCTTGTGAGCAGACCTACCAGGTGGGTCAAAAGGTGTGGGTACTGGTCCCCGTATCTCAAAACAAGCTCCAGGCGGCCTGGGAGGGTCCATACCTCGTGCACGAGCAGCTCAACTCCGTCACCTACCTGGTCACCCTGGACCACGCCCGTGGAAGGAAGGCCTTCCACGTGAACATGAAGGCCCATCATGAGCGGGAGGCTTGTGCCCACCCAGTGTGCAACCTCCCAAGGAAGGAATGGCAGAAACCCTCCTGGATCTGCTCACCCAAGCCAAGGCAGGTGGATCCATCGAGGATGTGGGGGTTGGCCACCAGCTCTCGGAGGACCAATGTTCCCAGCTGGGGGTCACCCTACACCCCTTTCGTGAGCTGTTCAGCAGCTTTCCCGGAAGTACTGAGACAGCCGTCAATGACGTGGACACCGGCAATCACTCCCTGATCTGGCGTTCAGCATATCGGGTCTCTCTTGAGATGCAGCAGCAAATGCTCCAAAAGAAAGATGAGATGCTGAAGCTGGGGGTGATCCAAGCGTCCAACAGCGCGTGGGCTTCGCCTGTAGTCCTCGTCCCTAAAAAGGACTGGTTCTGCGTGGACTACCGGGGCTCAACGCTGTGACGGTCACCGATGCGTTCCCAATGCCTCGCATCGATGACCTGCTCGACCAGCTGGCCGGGGCCAGGTACCTGACCATCATGGATCTGAGCAGGGGGTATTGGCAGATTCCCCTGACCCCTGTGGCACGGGAACGCTCTGCCTTTATCACCCCATTCGGACTGTACGAGTCCACGGTGATACCCTTCTGCATGAAGAATGCCCCTGCCACGGATGGTCAACACGCTGCTCGAGGGACTCGTACCTGGATGACATTGCCATCTTCAGTCCCACTTGGGAGGATCATCTACAGCACCTGGCGCAGGTGCTCGGGCGGATCCAGCGAGCAGGCTTGACCATTAAGCCGGAAAAATGCTAGCTGGGTATGAGTGAGGTCCACTACCTGGGACATCGGGTAGGTGGGGGAGATCTGAAGCCAGAGCCCGGGAAGGTGGATGCCATCGCATCCTGGCCCACCCCCAGGACCAAGAAGCAGGTGATGTCCTTCTTGGGGACTGCTGGGTACTATAGGAGGTTTGTTCCACACTATAGTGCCCTGGCAAAGCCCCTGACGGACCTCACCAAGAAAAGGCTGCCCGTCGCAGTTGACTGGACAGTCGCCTGCGAGATAGCTTTCCAGGCGCTCAAGACCGCCCTTTCTAGTTTCTCTGTACTACAGGCAGCCGACTTCACACGGCCGTTCTTAGTGCAGACCGCCGCCAGCGACTTCGCCCTCGGTGCTGTGCTCTGCCAAGTCGACACTACGGGCCATGAACACCCCGTTTTATTCCTGAGCTGGAAGCTCCTGCCGAGGGAAGTGGCCTATTCAACAATGGAGTAGGAATGTCTGGCAATTGTGTGGGCCCTGCAGCATCTGCAGCCATAATTGTACGGACGCCAATTCACCGTGGAAACAGACCACAACCCCCCCAGCTGGTTACACACGGTCTCTGGGACGAATGGGAGGTTGCTACGCTGGAGCCTCGCTCTCCAGCAGTACCACTTCACCATTCGCCACCGAAGAGGTAGGGACCATGGTAAAGCTGATGGGTTGTCCCGGCAAGGAGAGGGTGCGGAAGGGCGCATGGGGGAACACAGGAATGTGATCCCCCCTAGTGCCCTCTAAAGCAGGGAGGTGTGATGAAGGAACAGCCACCATCTTACATATGGGGCCTCATGCTCGCCTCATGTCTGAGCTGACCTGTCCCAGCAGCCATTTTGTCTGCTCACAGAGCCACAGGCAGCTAACTGCTCCTAACCCCCATGGCCTGTAGGCATATTGAAGACAACAGGGTTTAGACCTGGATATAGAGATTGGGTCACGGTGGAGGGCCAATCGGCCATTTTGATCTCCACGCGACAGGCAAAACAAACTGCATTCGCTGGTACCTCTCGTGTCCTGATGCGATCGTCCTGGAGAAAGTTAACCCCTTTCTTAGATATTGGGAATAAATTCTGCAGGGAGCTAAGGGTGGAGATTATTATCCCACCCTCTGACACAGAGGGAGGGACCTAGCAGGTTTAAGAACTGTGAGCGGATGGCAGACTCACTCTTTTCACACAGAAGAACAAGATGATGAAGAACTAAGAAGGAACAGGGGACAGATCTGCCAAGGGAGCAGCGGCACACGTTTTGGGGACTGTCCGGCAGCCAAGATTCTTACCTATGGATTGCAGAGCTCCCGGCGTCCACATGCAACCTACAGCCTGGTAACATTGACCTTTAGCTAATACCTCTATGCCTTGTACATTATTGTTATATTTTACTCTGACTGCAAATCCACTGTAATTCCATTGTATAGCTTACTGTATATTTCTGTAATTATCTAGTGCGCCCTCAAGGCAATTAAACCATAAAATTAATTTTGGGCTGATGCTTTTACTCTGATCACGAATCTTAGAATACCCAGCGGGTAACAGGACATCCTCCCCGGCGGCCATTTGCTCTAGGTGCAGTTCCCTTACTGACCTGAGAGACAAAGCGGGCGCCAGAGAGCTGTGACTGTGTAGTTACGTCACATTGGTGACGTGGAAGGAACCGGGTTTCCTTCACAAGGGGGTCCTAAAACCTTCTTCAAAACCTGCTGCCAACAACCCCACCTTTTCCCAATCTACTTAGATAAGGGAGCATCGCAGTTAGTTTTACTGGCTTCACTCCCATGGGTATTACTGGTAACTGTCTTTGCCTTGTTTTGTCCTGAAAGATCTAACTGCACCATGTGAGGGGCCGCTTTAGCGTGAGCAGAGATACTTGAATTTGCAGTTGGCTCCAAATTTACACTGGCTTTCATTAAATTGCCAGCACATAACTGGCTTTTGGGGACCCGGTTGCCTCAATTGACTTCCAGTTCACTGATTGGCTACCTGACTGGCCAACAAAACCGGCCCTGCCTCGAATGGAATGCCCATACCCGTAGCCAAAGGCCTATATCCTTGTGATCTCATCTTATGGCGGGACGAATAGCTTTCCTCTGATGGAACTGTTCGTTACACCTCAACAAAGCTTACCCCCATAAATCCTATAAGCCTCACCAATAGCGTCCATTTAGCAGAATAGGGGAGAGCAGTTCTTAGGTGCTTTTTCCCCTATGATGCTGGCCAGAATCGCAAAGGCCTGAAGCCAGTTAGTAAAAGTCTGAGGAATCAAGTGCCATCTTCTCCTCCTGGTTTTTGCTGTCCTCCTTTTTTTTTAAATTAAATTTTTCTAATGGTAAAAGAGAAAAACTGTCAGCATATACATCCTTCCAAATTTTTTCTTCTCTTTTTAAGATGAGCACCTAGGGAAATTTCAAAGCAAACGTAAACCTCGTATGCGCTATCATCAAGGTGAATCCAATCTTCCATCCTTCTTCTTTTCAATCTGCACAGATACCGACACTGGGGACTAATCCAAGTGGCTAAGTGTGCAGGAGTTGACCTACCCCCCTCCAAACGGGCTAGTAAATCCCTGACATTTTCCAGAACCTCTCTAACCCCATCTCCGACCATGTTAGACCGACCCTCAACTGCCTGTCCTAAGCCCGTCGAGTCCACCCCTTGACTACACGCTACTCCCGGTGACTTAAAGATAGGAGGAAATGGATATAACAGAGTAATACTCACCAGGCTGCAAAAGAGCTATGATCCCACCAGCTGTAAGTCCCGAATCCAAACACCCGTCAGCGCCGTCCATCACCCCAAGTTTTCCTGATTAACCATCAGCTGACTGGGAGGTGAAGTATGGAGGTAAAGGAGTCGCCGTTGCCTGGGTCCTAGGAGGCAGCACCACGCTAGAGTGAACCGGCAGGAAGGATGAGGAGGATGGACCAGCAGGCCGCTGCTGGGCTTGTGACCCCACTGAGAACAACCCACTGTCCATTTCATGTGCAACTTGAGGCATTGCAGCCTGTGACATCTGGCCATCATCAAAGGATGCTGGAGCACCCAACAGGAGCATTGTCATGACTGCCTGCCCTGATATCATCTGGGGCAGGGGCCTACTAACAGCCACAGGACTCAGCCGGGCAAGTGGATTCCTCCCAGGTCTGGGCCTACTCACTCTTTTGCTGCACTGCACCCAGTCTGAAGGGTCCCTGGAGGGGCTCCTGCGCCTATACTTAGTTCAGGGAGCCATGTCAGGTGACAGCCTGGTTGCTGCCGTCCCTGCTCCCCCGCGAGTGATGCTGGAAACTTGCACCACCAACCAGCCTGGGAGATCAGCGCTGTTTGCAGACTTCAAGCGCTCCAGCAGCTGCTCCGCGGATGCTATTCGAAGGTGAGCAAAGGGGGTTACGGGCTAACTGATGATGACCCTGAGAGCGGGATAATGCCCAACCCCATCCCCTTTTGGCCCATACTCCTAGCCCACCTCTCCCCCTAATAATGACCCCATCCCACTCCAACCCATTGTCATGCAGGCTTCTGGGACTCCGGCCTATCTTTTCAGATTGCCAGTAAGGTATGACATTACTGACTAAGGCTTATCGCTGAAACGTATAGGTTTCTCATATGTGCATCATCTGTACACTTACCCATATTGGTTGCTTACAATTTTAAATAGTTTAAATAAAAAGTTGCTTTTAGCCCTCCATTGGGACCATTTTTTCATCGCTGGAGAACTTTCCTCTATTTTTTCCTTCATCGATTGAGTCTGAGATTGTGACTTCTCCGCACGGATGATACTCATGAACAAGGTGCAAAGCATTTTGGTACGCTGACTTTCCTTATTTCCCCTTTCCGTTTTTTAATGTAATTAATTTCGATAGGGGCTGAGCTGATTTGCAGTACCCGACAGCGGCCACTACACAGGGAGCAAAGCTGTGGTGGTCCGCTCTGCAACCCTCTGCTGTAGATAATAACAGCTGATTGGTAGGAGTGCCGGGTGTCAGACCCCCACCAATCTTATATTGGTGACCTATACTATAAGGATATAGTAGGTCTTTAACACATAGTAGTGGAAAACCTTTTTAATGTTGCTAGTGCCATGCTGGCTAGGGTCATATCTTATTGACAATGGGAATGCCAGGTGTCAGTTTATATATTTCCAGGAGAAATGACAGATGAACAACACAATGGGGAATTCTAAGAAACCATGCTTTAGAATTGTGTCATAAAGCACATATGTATATGCTAAAGGCATGTCAGGAGGGTTCTGTATCTCTATATTCAGTTTGGAATGATTTTTTTAATTATGTCCAAGACTTCTCCCGCGCTGCGCCAATCCTCTGAATGCTCTACCCCAAGAAATTAGGACTATCCACAATTTGCATGGTTTCAGGCGCTCCCTCAAAACACATTTGTTCAGAGTGGCCTATCACATTCACTAACCAAAGTCGTTCTATGTTTAAGTGTGTATGTGTAGCCCATTCACTATCTCCATCCATGCCTCACTCCCTCAAGATGGCTGGACCATCATTGTAAATGCACCATTGTATATACACACCTGTACTTTGTATCTCCCCCACCTCATTGTAGATTGTAAGCTCTCACGAGCAGGGTCGGCTTATTTTGCTTTAATTATTGTATTGTTAACGTTGTTACCTATGACTTGTGTTTTGAAACTGTTAAACTGTAAAGCGCTGTGGAATATGTTGGCGCTATATAAATAAAGATTATTATTATTATTATTATTATTATTATGTGGACTTGTGTATACCCACATCCCATTGTACAAAGAGACTGGACTGGTAACACGCAGTTCTTAGCTGGTTTGTTAATTTCCCAGAGAGATGATGGAGTCATGTTAAAAGGAACCTGTCATCATATTCATGCTTTGTGGACCATGGGCAGCATGAATCAGAGTCTGGCCGCACGGTCACATTTGTGTATGTGTTACTCTGTAATGCTGCAGCGTTTCAGAGAAAACATACTTAGACAAGCCAGTTGTCATGTAGTGACAAGGGACTGTGGGCACCTATCCGGTCCCTCGAACTAGGGGCACAGTAGGCTTTCACGATTCTGTTGTAGGGTGTTTCAGGACCAGGGTCTCCTTCCCTGTCCCTAATGCTAGGGGTGTTCTAGCTCACCCTGTTCCCTGGATTACTTCTGATGGTGAAGATGCCAGGGCCACGTACCTTGCTTTAGCTCCTCAATCTGCCCTCAGTCTATACCCGTCCCCGACTCAGGGAAGATGGAAATAGTAGTGTACCGTAATACACCATCCAGACTAACAAGGTAATACGAACATGGATAAAGGAAAATAACAATCATACAAATATACTCACATGAACAACAGAGGTAAATACAGGGGAGTAGAGGATGGGGTAAAACCAAAGTAGGAGAAGGAAGGGAATTAGCACACAACCAAAACCTAGCAACAGTCTCAGATAAATCCACCAACCGCCTTCTCAAACAATCACAACAAACCACCATCTCCTAACCATGCAGCATGAAGCTAGCTCTGGCAATTAATGCTTGCCAGGGCCCAGAATATATAGGAGAGTGGAGTGGCTAACAATGAATAGCTGAGAGTCTTAATACAGGAAAGCTTCCAAGGGCTCTCAACTGAGCAGATTAGCCCCTGCACTGCTTAAAAAAAGCTGAACAGTTTAATATGAAGGCAAACTGCTTCTAAACAGTGCAGGAGTTGTAGAAATTAGATGCTGCAGTCTTTTGGCTTCTCTCTGTCGTGGTAAACCCGTGACAGTACCCAATTCTAAGAGGGACCTCCAGAACCTCAGATCCAGGTTTATCAGGCTGTGCCATGTGAAAAAACCGGATCAACCTGGCCTCATGGACGCCAGGTGCTGGTACCCACATCCTTTTTTCAGGACTGTATCCCTTCCAGTGTACCAGATACTGAAGCAACCTACGAACTAAGCTAGAATCTACAATCTTAGTTATTTGAAATCTTAAATTTCCATCCACAATGACCGGAGATGGTGGTAGTGGTGATGGTACAGAGGACACAACATATTTTTTGAGTAGAGATCGTTGAAAACAGTCTGAATCCTAAAGGTGGGCGGTAAAGCAAGGTGGAATGCTACTGGATTGATGATGGTCAGAATCTTATAAGGACCGATGAACCTGGGAACCAGTTTCCATGAGGGAACCTTCAACTTTATTTTCTTTCAGGACAGCCACACCTAATCATCCACACACAGGTCTGGACCCACCAAACATCTTCGATCAGCCACACTCATATATTTGAACCCCATCTTTCTCAAATTGTCAAAAACCCCTTGCCACACAGACGTGTTTGATGATGAAAACAGTTCTTCAGGTATTCCTGAGGAACGATTCCTATTACATGAGCTGAACTGAGGATGAAACCTGTATGCCCCGAAGAACGAGGACTTACCAGTAGACTCATGACAACCATTATTTATCGCAAATTCAGCTAGAGGTAAGTAGGTAACCCAATCCTCCTGATTCTCAGACACAAAACACCTAAGATAAGTCTCAAGATTCTGGTTCAGTTTGCCCATTAGACTTTGGGAAAAATGCTGAAGAGAATGACAGATGGATCCCCAAACGAATGCAAAACGTCCTCCAAAAGTTGCAAATAAACTGCACTCCCCGATCAGAAACAATATCGGTAGGGATCCCATGTAATTTTGCAATCTCTATGATGAAATTTTGCGTCAGGGTCTTAGTGTTAGGTAAAGCGGGTAGCGCAGTGAAATGTGACGTTTTACTGAATCTGTCCCCCACCACTAAACTTACAGTATTACCTGCCGACACCTGCCGGTAGATCAGTGATAAAATCGACTAATAAATGAGTCCAAAGTCTACAGGGAATTGCAAATACTTAGAGAGACCCAGACGGATGAGTAGGAGAGGATTTAGAACACTCACAGGCACTGCAGGCGGCTACATACTCCCGAACATCCTGATGTATCATGTGACCGCCAAAAATGCTGAGTATGAAGATCTGTGGTGGCTTTATTACTGGAATGTCCTGCCAAGACCGAATAGTGATGTTCACTAAGAACTCTCAGATGGAGATTCACAGGTGCAAACAGTTTACCTGACAGGCAGCAGGGGCCTCCCCCTAAGCCTCAACAACCTCTTTCTCAAGATCGGAGCATATATACGCTATAACCACCCTTTTCTATAGTATAGGAACCTGTTCACAATTAACTCCACCCCCAGGAAAACGATGAGATAAGGCACCCACCTTAATGTTCTTGTTCCCTGGCCTATATGTAACAAAAAAGTTAAACCTGGTGAAGAACAATGCCCATCTTGCCTGTCCAGGCATGAGATGTTTTGCAGACTCTAAATATACAAGAAGAAAACCAAAAAGGAATGGACACTAGAGCTATATAAAATACTCAATATTTTTTATTATAAGATTAAAAAACAAAATTAAATATAAATTCAATAGAGACAAAAAATTAAATTAAAATGCAACAGGAGGCGATAAATAAGTGCCACGTCAGAGCAGGGGAGTAGTAAAAAGTCTGTTAGCCTAAGCAAAATCAATCAAAACAGGTATTTTGGTAGCAACTTTAAAAATACACAAAATAGATCAAAATCCAAGGTGAATACTTAGTGTTGAGAAAGTTATACAGTGGGGAAAAAAAGTATTTAGTCAGCTACCAATTGTGCAAGTTCTCCCACTTAAAAAGATGAGAGACCTGTAATTGACATCATAGGTAGACCACAACTATGAGCGTCAAAATGAGAAAACAAATCCAGAAAATCACCTTATTATTATTGTGTGTTACTTGAGTGCGGTTATATATACTGCCTATAATTATGTCACTGGGACAGTATACCATTTTTACATAACAAACTAATGTATAACTTTCTCAACATTAAGGCTAAGTGCACACGTTCAGGAATGTGTGCAGAATTTTCCTGAGCAAAACCGGACTTTTTTTTGCGGCAAAAACGCGCATTTTTTCTGCGGATTTTGCGCATTTTTGGTGCGTTTTTTGCACTGATTTTACGCGTTTTTACCGCGATTTTTCCCTGAACTTTCTAGGTCAATAATATAGCGGGAAAAATGCTAGAATTACGTGATATTAATGAACATGTTGCTTCTTTTTCCGCGATGCGTTTTTTTCGCGGAAAAAAAACGCACCATGTGCACAAAAATTGTGGAATTCATTCTAAATAATAGGATGCTTTATTCATGCGGTTTTTACGCGTTTTTTGCCGCGAAAAAACGCAAATTATCCTGAAAGTGTGCACTTAGCCTAAGTATTCACCTTGGATTTTGATCTTACTATTTTGTGCATTTTTAAAGCTACTACCAAAATACCTGTTTTGATTGAATTTGCTTAGGCTAACAGATAGACTTTTTACTACTCCCCTGCTCTGACGAGGCACTTAAGTGTCGCCTCCTGTTGCATTTTAATTTTATTTTTTGTCTCTATTGAATTTATATTTAATTTTGTTATTTAATGTTGTAATAAAAATTATTGAGTATTTTATATAGCTCTAGTGTCCATTCCTTTTTGGTTTTCTAATAGTTTTTTGTAGATGAGCTATTTCTATTGTATGCCCCTTTTGGGTTAATCTAAATATACAAGATGCTTATGATCCGTGATTACCATAACCAGAGGAACAGCCCCCTTCAGAAAATGAATCCACTCTTCAAAGGCCCACTTGATTGCCAAGAGTTCCCTATTGCAAATGTCATAATTTTTCTCCGCAGATGACAGTTTTTTAGAAAAGTATGCACATGGGTGCCATTTACGCCCTGCTACAATACATCCCTTACACCCCACTTCAGACGCGTAAACTTCAACGTCAGGTGTATGAGAATCGATGCATATGCAAAACACACCTTCAAGGTATCGAATGCTTACCTGGCCGGACTGGACCATTTGGAAAAGGCTGTCCCTTTCCTGGTCATATCCGTCAGAGGTTTGGCCATTACCGAAAAGTTTTTGATTAACTTACGGTAGTAGTTGGCAAAATCCAAAAACCTTTGTAAAGCCTTCAAATCCTCAGGACAATCCCAATCCAGTGCCGTCCAGATTTTTGCCAGATCCATGCAAAATCCGGTGGATGATAAAGCATAGCCTAGAAAAGAGTTCCCCTCAATTGAAAACATACATTTCTTTGGTTTGAGAAATAATTTATTTTCTCTGAGTATCTGTAAGACCTGCATGAAATGTACCTGATGTGACTCAAGGTCAGGTGAATAAATTAATATGTCATCAAGATAGATCACAACAAATCTAACTACGAGGTGACAAAAGATGTAATTTACAAAGTGCTGAAAGATGGCGGGTTATAAGTCAACGCAAATGGCATCACAAGATTCTCATTGTATCCCTAAGGCATATTGAAGGCTGTTTTCCACTGATCCCCTCTTTAATAGGAATAAGATTATACGCCCCCCTGAGATCCAGTTTGGAAAACCATTTGGCTCCTACGATCTAGAGCAGATAGAGATCCCTGACCGTGGTCTGATTAAGTTTGCGGATATCCAGGCAGGGGTGTAATCCCCAGTCTTTCTTCTTTACAAAGAAAAACCCCGCAGCAATGGGGGATGAGGATGGTCTGATATAACCCTTTGCCAAACGTTCGATGATATAATCCTTCATGGCCTGCCTCTTTGAACCAGAGATATTATATAGTCTGCTCTTTGCCAGCTTGGCCGCAGGGACAAGATTAACGGCACAATCATAAGGACGATGGAGAGGAAGTTCTTGGCACCACTGCTCCGAAAAAACATACCCAAAGTCAGACAGGTGTTTAGGCACAGGCTGGGTATCCACCCTTGCTTGGCAGGTGCCCAAACAGTGTCCTTGACAATACTCGCTCTACTTTATCACCTCCCGGGTCTGCCAATCTACCACAGGGTTGTGCAGTGTGAGCCAAGGTAGTCCAAGAACCGCAGGAGAGGGCAGACCCTCTAGCACATGACAATCAATACAGTCTGAGTGCATGGGCCCTACCTGTACATGTAACCCTCGGACGACTTGAGTAAATTACCCCTGTCTTAAGGGTGCGGAGTTGATGGCTATTATGACTATTATGGTTATATATCTGGACAGTGTATGTGGTTTGAGGCCCTGGACCTGGACGAACCTAGCGTCAATCAAATTAAATCCCACTGTCCAAAAAGGCAGAAATAACCACCTTACATGAATGCTTGCCAGGGCCCAGAATATATAGGAGAGTGGAGTGGCTAACAGTGAACAGCTGAGAGACTTTAGGCAGGAAAGCTTCCAAGAGCTCTCAACTGAGCAGATTAACCCCTGCACTGTTAAAGGAAACCTGTACCGTTTAATATGAGGGTGAAGTGCTTCCAAACAGTGTAGCAGAAATCAGATGCTGCAGTCTTCTGGCTCCTGTGACACTATCCCTGTCCTCTGGATTACCTCTTATCTTAACCCTTTTCTCTTCCCTCCCCCACCTAGGAAGGTGTGAAGCCTAAGTGTATTGTGAAACACTAACCAGACAGGGGTAAACTGACAGGGCTAACATAAAACTATAATTATACAAATACTCTCACAAAACAGAGTGTTCTTTGCTTCTGTCACCATGTGCCATTGTGTTCATTCTGCATGTAATGCTAGTGATGGAGGTGATGTTGGAACCAGAAGCTTGAGGTAGTGCAGGCTCTGTCCAACCAAAAAGACTATGATGGCGTCATGCAGACTGGCAGTATGGGTGTGTATGCTTCCCAGGTAGAACTCAGATCCCTCCTTTGACCAAGGGACAGCATAACACCATACTAAAAATACGTCCTTACTGCTGCGAGTTGCCAGTTATAGTTCATTCTAGTGAGATTATTTGGCACCTAACAACAGTCTTTCTGTTTGATTACTCCCTGGAACCGAGCGTAATGCTATATAGTGGATAAAAGGTGGTGCTCTGCAGCATGCTTAAAAACAATTCATGTAATAAGTCGAGGAAAAGTGTCACTCATCAGTCCATTAAAAAATCAAGTCCTGTATTCTAAAATCCTGGACATAATTCTTTATTTGCTAAACTTAAAGAATGTGTTTTCCTGGTTCAAGAATTACATTTCCTGGAGAATTTATGGTCTGAGAAAGGTTTCTGAATGGATCTCAAAAGTCCAAGCTATTAAGGAGTGGGTGCAAACCACATTTTTTAAGGCCTTGAAGCATTTTTTTAGCTTTGCAAACTATTATCAAAAGTCTGTTAACATTGTTTCCAAGATTGCTAAACCACTCACAGACTTTACTAAAAAGTGGGCAGTTGCGGTGTAAAAGCGTTAGGCAATCCTTTCCTTGACTGAGTTGAAGGAACACTTCTCATCAAATCCTGTTTTGGTCCAGCCTTAGAGCGTCCATTTGCAGTGGAAGTTGATACCTCTGAGGATGAGGTTGCTCATTGTTATGACAAGGTACACCGACTCTTATTTAACTCTGTCTATGCGCCTACTTTTTATAAAAAATTTTATCTGCGGAAATAAATTAGGATAACTGTAATCATGAATTGTTGGCAAATAAGAGGGCTTTCGAGGAATAAAATCAGTTCCTCAAAGGTGCCAAACATAAATTCAATGTGATCACAGACCACAAAAATCATTCAAAGTACTCGATCCTAGGCAAGCTACAGTAGATGGGCTTTGTTCTTCTCTATATTTGATTTTACTGTAACATTCAGTAAAAGCTGATGATCAATATTGAATTGACTTTTCTTTTGCTTACCACGACAGACCAATGGTCAGACAGAACATGTAAAATGGGTTGTCTGGTCTTTTGGTAAAAGTCTGCAGTCACTCTCTATGACTGCAGACTCCTGAATCTGTACTGCACATGTACTGCACCACACACTGCCATGCGAATGAGAGCAGACGGTCACGTGACAGCAAGTATGCAATTTGCATACCAGCATGCATTTGTCGACTAGACGTGCTTGACCTTGCTCAATAAAAATTAATTGAGCTAAGTTGTGCACGTCAAGTCAGAATGTGGCCAGAAGTATGCAAATTGCACGCTTGTGGTCACATGACCATCTGCTCCCACCATCAACACTGGAGAATCCTGACAGCAAGCAGTACACATGTTGAAAGGATTTAGAAGTCTTCAGTCACCTAGACTGCAGAGTGACTGCAGACTTTCATCGCAAGCTTGGACAACCCATTTAATCAGAGGCTCGAGCAATATCTTCGGTGCAACGTCTGCTTCTGTCACCAAGTGCCACATTATTCATTCTGTGGGTTGTGCTGGTGATGACTTTGGGGCCAGAATTTCTGGGCGAGGCTGGATGTTATGTTTTGGTAGCTGAGGAGAGTAAGCAAAAACGCCAATACACCAGAGAGGCTGGAACCTATTGGATTGCAGTAACCTGAACTAACCACACAACTAGAGGTAGCCGTGGAGCGTTCCTACGTTGATCCTAGACGCCTCGTCACAGCCTGAGAGATAACTACACCTAAAGGCAGAAAGATGAAAGCTATCTGCCCCAGAGCAGATCCCCAAAGAAAATAGGAAGCCCCCAAACATGTAATGGCGGTTAGACAAGAGAAAGCACAGACACAGACAGAAAATAGAATGAGCAAACGCTGGGGCCCAATCTGTCTAGACAGAAAAGTACAGGAAAGGATACTCACTGCAATCCAAAAAAAACCCTAAAAAATACCAACTCTACTGATTGCAAAAACACCTGAGATCACACGACCTCTACCACCTAAATCAGTTCTCTGGTGTAACAAAACTAAGCCGCAGCCACTGAAAAAACAGGAAAAAGCAAATGAACAAACAACAGTGGCTCCAGATAAACTGAGAGGAGCACAAGCCCCCCGAAGGGGACCTGGCTGACCTCCACAGAAGTGCAGGGAACAATGCAAAAAAGCAAGCACAAAAATAAAAGCAGAAAATATCTTATCTGATAGCAGAAGATGCAGGCAAGACTCAGCAAGCTTCCAAATGAACCAGGAACCACAATTGAGACAAGAACAATTGATCACCGGCAACCATCATGGGAGAGAACCTCCCTTATATCAGACCAGTCCGTGATCCCAGACTGCCATTCCTCACTGAAAGGTTCAGTACTCTCAGTAACCACCAGAGGGAGCCTCTGCTCAGAAACCATTTTCAGCACATTCACAACAGCTGGCTCTGTCCACTCACAAAGACTTGTGTTGCTGGGATCTGTAATGCCATCCAGTCTGGCGTTAAGGATGTGTATACTGTCCAGCTGGAGTAATCAGCTCTCTTAATGCGACAGCACCAAACCCTACTAAAACTCCAAGTTTACTTGCTGGTAGTTGGCAGTCATAGCTCAATGTTCCTGCATTAACTGTTTGATTCTCGTTCTGAACTTGGTCCATTTACTCACAATTTTTCTGACTCACAACTTTGTCCCTTTTCCACCATTCCTGTCAGCCTGCTTCACCAGCCAGTGACTACTCCAAGGACTCAACCCAAGCCCTCGGTATACGTAAGTCCACATATCTGTACAGGGTGAGGGCTGTACGCTTCACAGATGACGTCTGCCAGCCCATCTAATCATCAGTAAAACCCGGGATCCGGGATGGTAAAGAAATTCGTGCAGCTCCTGCCCACTGCCAGAGATTACTGATCTGGACCATGCACTGATGTCATGCAAAGCGATCTGCTCATTTATAGACTAGTTTTCTATAGAACCAGTAGTGGAATCCATTTTTTTACTATGCTTTTGCAGATATTACAAATGCAACTCCCTGGTGTACTAATAATGGTACATTTTAACCTGAATGTTTAACAGTCATGTGGTCACCTAGTGTACCTGTTTTATTATTCAGTTGTGTATGAAGTAAATTTTAGAATTCTGCTAGTTTGCTGTTACACTATGGATGTTCGCTAGTGTTGAGCGATACTGCTCGATATCTAAAAATATCGGATCGGAATGGTATCACCGATATCACTAAATATCGTCGATATCCGATTCCGATACCGGAAGTCCAATGTAAGTCTATGGGAACAAAATATCGCAACAAAAAAAACACCTTTCTGTCGTTATAATCACAAAATATACACACATAGAATACATATATATATATATATATATATACATGTCATTGTGACATATATATATACATATATTTATAGTTTATACACTTCTACATAGTAAAATTAGACTCTGATTCAATTGCCGGGTAAAGCCGTGACTTACCCCATAGAAGTCGACGGGCTCGGTGCCGAGTACCCCAAAACCTCTGGCTCTGTGCGACTCAATTTGGGCGTCACGAACAGGATTCTGTAGCTCGCTATAAGCGAGTCCTGTGTGCCTGAATTGAACTGTTTTTTTTGCTTGAGAATTGCTAAAATCATCAGAGAATGTATTTGCCATTTTTCCGCCATATCTGCGTCACGACGAGGCACTGGTGAAGAAGAAGGGGGTGCTCTTCGTGGGTGTACACTCAGTGGCGCGAAACGATGGCCGACCACTCTAAATGGTACTGCAATGTAAGATCGTGCCCCACAGCTCTGGAGTTCCGCCTCCTCATCCTCCTCAGTGTGCGGAAAACTAACACGAAGGTCCCGCCTCACTACAAAAGAGGGGCCCTCTCCAGATGCAATGACACATGTGACTTGGCAGATATGGCTAATAGACACGAGCAGAAGTGTGAAGGGATGGAGCAGTCAGAGCTCTCCCCCCACGGAAGCGACCCGATCGCCACGGAACC
>JARQOD010000001.1:650271499-650395726 GCA_033576555.1 Oophaga sylvatica | reverse complement strand
AAGAGTGTGATGTACCTCGCCGGTCCAAGCCTCTCGATGAGTTCGTCGACGCGGGGCATCGGGTACGCGTCACACTTGGATACCTCATTTAGCCGACGGTAGTCATTACAAAACCTCCACTCTCCCATTGGGTTTCGGCACGAGACGATTGGCTCGACCACCCACTCTTCGATCCTCTATTACCCCGAGGTCTAACATCCTCTTCACCTCAGCCGAGATCACCTCCCGGCGTGCTTCCGAATCCGTACGGCTTCAATTCACTGTACATGCGGTTCTGTCAGCACGTCATGCTCTATCACTTGTGTATGCCCTGGCAACTCTGAAACAGGTCCCGATTCCGCTGTAGCAATTCTCGACACTGTTGCTTCTGGCCGTGATAGAGTCTCTGCTATAGTGACCTCCTCCACCTTGCCTTCTGGTGCGGCTCCCAGGCAAGGATTTCCACAGGTTCACGGTCCCGCCAGGGCTTGAGCAAGTTTATATGATATATTTGATGTGCCTTCCTTTGGCCAGGCTGGTGGACTTTATAATTACCTCGCTGACTTTCCACCACCTCGTATGGACCTTGCCATTTGGCGAGGAACTTGCTCTCGACGGTGGGGATCAGCACCAAACACGGTCTCCGGTCTGGAACTGTCTTAGTCTCGCCGACCGGTTATAGACTCTCGCCTGGGCTTCCTGCGCCTGGAGGAGATGTTCCTTTACGATAAGCATCACCTTTGCATTCTCTCCTGTAACTGGGCGACATGTTCGATGATACTCCGGTTGTGGCGTAAACTTCAGCCTCCAAGTTTCCTTGCGATGTCTAGGAGGACCTCTTGGATGCCGCCCATATAGGAGCTCAAATGGAGAGAAGCCCGTGGAGGCTTGGGGAACTTCTCTGACCGAGAAAAGCAGAAATGGGAGCAGGTAGTCCCAATCTCTCCCATCCTTTTCAACGACCTTCTTGAGCATCGCCTTTAAGGTCTTGTTGAAGCGTTCCACTAGGCCGTCCGTTTGTGGATGATAAACCGAGGTCCGCAGCTGAGTTATCTGAAGGACTCTGCAAAGCTCCTTCATCACCTTGCTCATGAAGGGGGTTCCTTGGTCTGTTAGAATCTCTTTTGGTAGACCTGTCTGAGCAAAAATATGGACCAACTCTCGGGCTATACTTTTACTGGACATGTTCCTTAGGGGAACCGCTTCTGGATCCCGAGTCGCATAGTCCATGACGACCGATATATTGGTGGCCCCGAGCTGATTTGACTATGGGGCCCACGAGGTCCATGGCAATCCTCTCAAGGGAACCTCTATCACAGGTAGTGGAACTAAGGGGCTACGGAAGTGGGAGGAGGGAGCGGTTATTTGGCAGGTGGGGCAGGACCTACAAAAGTTTTGAATTTCTCGATAACATCCAGGCCATAAAACCTCCTCAGTATCCTCTCCTGAGTTTTCTCAACCCTAGGTGTCCCCCCAGAACATGTGAATGGGCCATGTCTAGCACCCGCCGTCTGTATGGCCCCGGCACTAACAGCTGTTCCACTATCTCACCGCCCCACAGTTTGGCCCCCGATATAGCAACTCCCCCTGTACTGCAAAGTGGGGGAATCTGGTGTCGGCCCCCCGGCTCTTGGCAACCCCATTACATACAGTAACCTGGTCGAACGCCCCTTTTAAGGTCAGGTCTCGAACTTGAGCAGTCCCAAAGTTCTCTCTGGACATATCTAACGCAGGTAGGTGGGTCTCCTCGGTCACCCTCTCACCCTCATCACCGACAAGGACGCACAGTGGGAACTCCACACTCTGAGACTCTGTCGGGGGTTCTTCTTCAAGGATCTCGTTTTTCCCCATGCTACTTAGTCCAGTTCCCTTCCCCCACAAATCCCAGAATAAGGAAAAATCACGGCCCAATATGACGGGATGTATCAGGTCCTTTACCATCCCGACTTCATGGGACTGGGCACCACAGTCTGTCCCCACTGTTACTGTGGCCACGGGATAGTCCTTGGCGTCACCATGGATGCACCGAACACCCAGGGTTTTGGAAGGGATCAACTGGTGGGAAGGGATGCTCTGATCAAGGTCACCAGACTCCCGGAGTCCAACAGTCCAAGCACTTTTATTCCATTAACGGATACTGCACACGCCTGCGGTCCCTTGCCGGTCGACAGTCCACGCTACAGGCTGGATAGGCATAATAGGAGACCCGTCTGCCTAGGCTGCAGTCCATGGGCTCAGGGGATATTTGACACTTGGCGGCTACATGTCCAGGGTTGTGACATCGCCAGCAAACTATATCTTTCCCAACTGTTCTAAAGGCCCCTTCAATAGGAGTGGGACGCCCCCCAGTGGTGGCTCTAGACCCCTTCCGTGGTGAACCCACCCCCTTTTGGGTATCCCAGTAGGGAGAAATGACTGCATCCGGTTTCCCAAGAGATCTCTCAACTACCTGGTACCTCTCTACCAGGCCGATAAAGTCATCTGCGTTCTGGGGATCACCCTGGGCAACCAGGTCTGTACTGACTTGGGAAGGGAGTGCATGAATCTATCAATCACCACCCGCTCAACCATCTGGGCCGGAGTGGAGGACTCCGGTTGTAGCCACTTCTGAACAAGATGCAATAAGTCAAACATCTGCGAACGAGGGGTTTGTTGCTGGGCTCTTACTGCCATATTTACTCCCAGACGTGCTAAGATCTCTGTCTTTAGTTTGGGATACTCCTTAGCATCTGCAGCGCCAAGTCAAAATACGCTTTTTGGGGTTCACCCGATAAATATGGCGCCAGAACCTCTGCCCACTGTGCTGGTGGAAGTCTCTCCCGATCAGCCACCCTCTCAAAAACAGTCAGAAATGCTTCTACATCATCCCCAGGGGTCATCTTCTGCATGGCCCGCCTTACCCGCCTTCCTGATGTGAGAATCATCAGTCGGCCCTGGGGTTGGGGTGACCGCCCTGCTTTGGATGTCGTCCACCAAAAGCTGTATCTGTTGTTGCGCCTCCTTCTGGTGCTGCTGCTGCGACTTTTGCTGCAACTGGATCTGTTAAAGCAACAGTTTGGTCGTCTCCTGGTGCTGCTGCTGCATGCTCTGCTGGGCCTGCTGTATGCTCTGCTGGCTCTGTAGGTGTTGCTGCTGTATGCTCTGCTGGGCCTGGACCAGGTGCTTAACGAGCTCCTCCATGCTGCCGGACTTCTCTAGCTGGCTGGCAGCCTTCACCCAGGACATCCACCGGTCTTTGTGGCAGGTACACGTGTTCCTGGAATCCTGCACGCACTCTCACACCAACTGTGGCAAGACGACTCGCTCGGCTTTCCTGAAGGCAGACTCAGGACACACGTTCTCTGGGTTTTCTTTCTGCTGGTTTATTATCAGCCATAAACTCATGCAGGTTTCGCAGGAAAAGTAAACATGACCCCTCTGGTTAAACGGGAAAAAACATAAAACAAACAAACAATAACTCAGTCCATAGATGAGTGGGTTCCGCCCGCTCTCGGTAGCATCAACTGCACAGCTAAAGTCCTTGTGGAAAGCTTTGCAGCTTCCACTATACTGTCTGGAGACTTTCCTCTCCAGACCACACCAGAGAAAAAAAAACAGGACTGAGCTTTTATACATTGCTCAGCCACACCCTTTTAACATATAACATGCTGGCAGATAAATAAAGTAGGTCTTAGTTCACACAGGAGAGCATCCTGTGTGACACATACCTCCCCTCACATATAAAACCAGTGACACTGTCACAATATATATATAGTACAGACCAAAAGTTTGGACACACCTTCTCATTCAAAGATTTTTCTGTATTTTCATGGCTATGAAAATTGTAGAATCATACTGAAGGCATCAAAACTATGAATGAACACATGTGTAATTATATATTACACTTTACAAAAAAGTGTAAAACAACTGAAAATATGTCTTATATTCTAGGTTCTTCAAAGTAGCCACCTTTTGCTTTAATTACTGCTTTGCACGCAGAAAAGGTGAACGGATGGATTCTACATGCCTGGTTCCCACCGTGAAGCATAGAGGAGGTGGTGTGATGGTATGGGGGTGCTTTGCTGGTGACACTGTTGGAGATTTATTCAAAATTGAAGGAATAGTGAACCAGAATGGCTACTACAGTATCTTGCAGCAGCATGCTATTCCATTCGGTTTGCGTTTAGTTGGACCATTATTTAGTTTTCAACAGGACAATGACCCTAAACACACCTCCAGACTGTGTAAGGGCTATTTGACCAAGAAGGAGAGTGATGGGGTGCTACGCCAGATGACCTGGCCTCCACAGTCACCAGACCTGAACCCACTCGAGATGGTTTGGGGTGAGCTGGACCGCTCACGGCTTAAATTTTGAATAAATCCCCAACAGTGTTACCAGCAAAGCACCCCCACACCATCACACTACCTCCTCCATGCTTCAGGTGGGAACTAGGCATGTAGAGTCCAGCCGTTCACCTTTTCTGCATGCAAAGCAGTAATCAAAGCAAAAGGTGGCTACTTGGAAGAACCTAGAATATAAGACATATTTTCAGTTTTTTCACACTTTTTTGTAAAGTGTAATGTATAATTCCACATGTGTTAATTCATAGTTTTGATGCTTTCAGTGTGATTCTACAATTTTCATAGTCATGAAAATACAGAAAAATCTTTGAATGAGAAGGTGTGTCCAAACTCTTGGTCTGTACTGTATATTATATGTAGCTGAATGTAGATGACGTAAACAATGAAATTCAGACAGATGTAGTTCAATGTATGTCACATGCTTACATATGGTTTTGAGCTACAAATACGTCGGCAGATGTACAAATGTGAACCACCCAACTTAGCCATCATTATTCTGCCTGTATAACATGGGCGTACCCAGGATCAAAACTAGGGGGGGCAAGCCAATGTCGCATCTTATACAGGTTACATCATATACACTGTACATTATCCTGCATATTAGGTATGGAGCATTAGAACTGTTGTATATTGTATAATACAGCAGTGTATGCGACACTACGCTGTATATACCATATATTATACATGGCAGTCGCGCTCATGTCAGGAGCGGTACCAGCAAGTCCGAGGATTGCAGTGCGATCCTCGCATGAGTTATACGGCCGTCTGTCTATGCCCTTGTTATAATAATACTGAAATATTAATCCATTATTAAAGTATTAAGGAGCTCACAAGTAAAAAAAAAAGCCCCCTACCTCCCCTGTCCCCCACCCACACCCCAACAGCCCATCGTCTCACATGCACCCCTTAGTGTTCTGTCCCACTGACCCCACAATACCCCCATCCTCTCACATGCACCCCTCAGTGCTCTGTTGCCCCTCCCCACTTCAGTCCCCACAATACCCCCATCCTCTCACAGTAAACCCCCAGTGCCCTAGCCCCACAATACCCCCATCCTCTTACATTCAACCCCAGTGACCTGTCCACCCTCCCTCACAATACCCCATCCTCTCACATCAACCCCTGTGCGCCAGCCCCCATAATACCCCCATCCTCTCACATCAACCCCTGTGTGCCAGCCCCCACAATATCCCCATCCTCTCACATTCACCAACCAGTGCCCTGTATCCCCTCCCCCACAATACACCATCCTCTCACATTCACTCTCTGTGCCCTGTTGCCCCTCCCCCACTTCAGCCCCCACAATACCCCCATCCTCTCACATTAACCCCCCAGTGCCCTAGCCCCCACAATACCCCATGCTCTCACATTAACCCCCCCCCAGTGCCCTAGCCCCCACAATACCCCATACTCTTACATTCACCCCAGTGCCCTGTACCCTTCCCCCACAATACCCCATCCTCTCACATTAACACCCCCAGTGCCCTAGCCCCACAATACTCCCATCCTCTTACATTCACTCCAGTGCCCTGTACCCCTCCCCCACTGTACCCCATCCTCTCACATTAACCCCCCAGTGCCCTAGCCCCCACAATACCCCCATCCTCTTACATTCACCCCAGTGCCCTGTACCCCTCCCCCACAATACCCCCATCCTCTCACATTAACCCCCCAGTGCCTTAGCCCCCACAATACCCTCATCCTCTTACATTTACCCCAGTGCCCTGTACCCCTCCCCCACAATACCCCCATCCTCTCACATTCCCCCACAGTGACCATGACATGCCTGAGCAGAATGAATTTAATAAATTCCATCCCCTCTTACCATGAAGCTTGCAGGCAGTGGCTGAGGCAGGAGCAGGAAGTGTCCAGTGTGTGCACACAGAGGGCACCAGGACCCAGTGTGGCTGAGACAACCAGAGCCTGCAGGGCAGAAAGTGAAACTACAGCTGCTGCAGCCAGGAAGAAGCTCCTCTGGTGAGACAGCAGCTCCGTGCACTGCGCACACACAGACAGGCACTGCAACCTGTGGCAGAGGGAGCCGGCATTGTGCTGCTCTCTCCGCTCTCTTTCATTGTGTGCCCCTGCTTCTAGGGGGGGCACCTGCCCCCCCCGCCCCACGGTGGGTACGCCCATGGTGTATAAGTATGCTACATGAGGAGGTAATAATAGAATCAGGATCATCTGAAGTCAAAGTCAGAAATCCACCAATAGTAATAATAAAAATGTATGCTTCATTAGAAAATTCAAAATAGTCATAGATAAATATAAAATCACAGATGAAGACTCAGGTATAGCAAAAATGAAACATGGTCCACAGAAATTAAGCAAGGTAAGTGTCAGTACGGATGGGCATAGCAAACTGCATATGTTCATATTGGTAATAGGTACAAAAGAAACCTCATATCAAAACCAATAATTATCAGGTAATAAAACACTGTAAAGATCAGAAGGCACATAATGGATTTTAAAGGCATCATCCTGCATACCCATTGTTCAGTGTATTTGGACCACATAACCACTACCCCTTGTTATGGCTTAGAAATGCTACGGTAAAAAATCACCAAATTCTCAACGTGCGCACGTGGTCTTGTTCTAAATAAGTTCTTTTATTCACAACACTTGTGAAGATGGGAGTTTTTTAATTGCTTCAAGCACATGATTAGAAATAGAGCCAGTTGGCGTGGCTTAGGACTGCTATGGAGTGAGACGTGCGGTCCTGGAGCTCTGAGGTAACATCCTCACAAACTTGCTAAAAGCGACAAAAAACGCTTTATTTTTCTCATTTATAGTCAAACTATATACACTTTAATTCTAAGATCATTTTGAGACCTAAATTACCCATTTTTGATATGGTATTGCATGAAAGGCAATTCCTGTCAGACACCTATAATAGGAACTCTTGGACTACTGCCGCAGTGAGAGCCTCACAATATAATCTTTTTTCTCTCTTTTCCTTCATCCCACAAGAATTACTGGAGTGACTTTGAGATATATTCCTCTCATAAAATCCCTCAGTTCATGTCGGCTTATTTTATTGAATTGCCGACGTCTGAGGTAATAGAATATAAGCGGCTACTTTTAGACTGTGTTGCGGCTGGGCGTGCGCAGCAGAGGCAAGAGGCTGCCGTCCCTGAGCGGGTTTGTGCTCGCACTCTCCGCATTACAGAGGATTCAAATCTTTGGCGGGAGCGGCTGACGTGAAAATCTCTCTTGTGCTCCTGTGTGGCTCCCCGTGACTTGCCGTGCAGCTGGCCAGCATTGCTTTGAACGCGTGCAGCAGCGGCAGAGGGCAGCCATACCTGAACGGGTCTGTGCATTGGCGTGCGCTCTCCACATCACAGCGGAGGATTCAAGTACTTGGCGGGTGCGGCTGAGATGAGAGCCTCCTTCCTTGCGCTCCGCTGTGGCCCCTTCTGTATCTCACCGTGACGACAATCTACCTTGTATGGATCTCATCGCTTCCTCCTGACGTATTAGACGGAGAAATTCCTGGAGTCTGTGGCGGGTCCAGCGCTGAGAGAAAACCCAGCGGCTGGCTGCTAATTCGGTGCAGCAACTGGAGCATCACTGTGTGAGGAGAAAGTTTGTGTACTCTGCAAGTGCTTTTGACTCATATGATAGCTTCTGAGACATTAACAATTTGTTCCCTTAGTGCTGGAGTTAATTTTGAAGTGACACATCAACTTCTTTATTGCTAAAATCAATAAGGGTGCCATGGCTGATGTTTCCCGGTGTTGCCCTGTGACTCATTAAGAGGCAGGCGACGCTGGCAGGGAGTCTTCCACGGTGGCTCACTGTTAACGATATACGCTCCTAGGATCCTTTTCTCCATATTGCTATTGGAAACTCATGACGACATTGTTACACCATTTATCACCATACGGATTCCTTTTCAACAAAAGTGTAAGACTTTGAACTTGACTTTATTTTGGTTTTCCTGACAGGTGGGATTGCTGGGCTCTTTGACCTCCCTGGCCTCCCTTATCCTTTTATGCTTCTCAAAATTCATGGTTGATGTTTGTTAGTTGTTAATCTCACTGCCTGCTGTCTAATCTTTTTTATTACCACATCTTGAGTTTGTCAGCCACATAGTCAACTTACTATCTTTACTACTGGGTTATTCTAATATTATATTACCTAACCCAAGTTCTCTATAAGTACTCATTGACTAATTACTTATTACTTATTAATACTGAATCTATTTGGTGACTCTTCCACTACTTATTATCACTACTTAACTAGTTATCTGTTTGCTACGGCCTTGACCATAACTTTATAATATTTGTGAGGTTTCCTCTACTCCTGCTAATTAAACCTTTGTTTTAGGCTTCTATCACCTATATCACTAAATAGATCATTTGTATTATACCTAATACCTAAAGTAATAGCCATGTCTTCTTCTGGGGTTCAAAAACCCCAAAGAAATAAGGGACTTCACTGTAACCCCTCTAAGACTATAGTTAAAACTTCGAGTCCCCAAAGATCTAGATCCCCAATAAAAATGGGAACACGCATAAATGTCATAAGCCAAACTCGTTTGGCCAGACAGATGATAGTAAGAAATTAATTGATCCTGCCAAATCCATAAATAATTCTCCCAATCTCGCAGGTGATATGGATCTCTCTCTCTCCCTGAAAAGAAAGGGTCTGAGAAATTTGGGGAGCATTGTGCTTCTCAAGTTGGTGCCCAAAATGATGACTCTTCAGACTCTTCTCCTGGTTCTGGCCCTGAAAGGGTCCGGTTTAGGAGGGAGGACTCTAGCATCGTCAGTGCGCTGGGCCCCACTAACACATCTACTGAATTGTACATGTCTGCTCTTGTTGATAAAATCAACAATAGCATGCAGCTTAACTTTGACAGACAGGAAAAAATGCTCAAAGATACGTTTGAGTTATTTAATAAGAAACTTGAAAATCACGAGGAGAGCCTGTCAGTTGTAGAGAGGAAAACTGAAAATCCATCTAGAGACTACCATGACCTCAAATCTGAACTAGTCAAACTTAAGACTAAATTGGCAGATATGGAGGATAGGAGCAGATGAAACAACGTCAAGATCAGAGGTATACCTGAGACTGTTCCTGCTAGCAAACTAGTTGATTTTGTCAGGGGAGTATTCAAATCCATGATCCCCACACTATCTGACTATGATCTCACCATAGATAGAATCCACCGCCTACCTAAGCCGCCCTCTGTACCAAAAGATCTCCCACGTGACACTATATTACGAATTCACTTTTTTCAGGTCAAAGAGCAGGTTCTAAACTTTGGAAAAGAACATAAAGGCTTTCCTGAACCATATAAATACTTGAAAATTTTTGCCGATCTTTTCAAGGAAACTCTGGAAGGAAGGAAAACGTTCAAATCCGTTACGACTGTCTTAAGAGATAGGGGAATTAACTACAAATGGGGTTTCCCATTGAAGCTGATAGCTATTTATAAAGGCAAAACCACAATCTTATTTTCCTCAGAGGAAGGTCAAAAATTTCTGTCTTCACTTAAGACCCCATCAAACAGTAATATCTCTTGTTCCTCACCAACAGGGAATCCAACCTGAACTTTCCTCTCTCCGGGCCTAATCCTGGCCTTAATGGTTCTAATCTCTTTCTTTATTTAAAACTATTGTTAAAACTACTGTTAAGTTTAGATGTTTGACTTTCGCTTAAATACTACTTTGCGAGGATGTTCTCTGTGAGCTTTTGTCCACAGACTATCCCCGTAGAAGGAGTAGAGTCTACCTGGTTAGACTCTTTCCGGAGGATTTCTCCCTTTTCTCATATATTATTGAGCTCAGTGTTTGTTTTTTTTCGTATTCTGTATTAATAGACACCTTGTTATACGGTTGTTTTATTTCCTTGTTTTTGTGACAAGTACATTTTTTCCATCCATATTCCATACTAAATTGGACTAACTTTTTGTTTGTAATGAAGCTAAAGTTGGTTACCTACAATGTTAGAGGACTCAACAGTCCAAGAAAGAGGTTCACTATCAGTTCAGAAATTAACCGGCTGCACCCTGATATTGTATGCTTGCAGGAGACCAAATTTAAAGAAAGTAATCATCCCCTTTTTCTGATAAAAATTATCCAAATATTTTCGAATCCTCTAACCCCAAAAAGAAAGCAGAGTGGCTACTATGATTCATAGCTCCCTTTCTTTTGAATTGCTAAATGAATATAAGGATGATAGAGGTAACTACCACATCCTGGTCTGCAACTTAAATTTTCACAATTATACTATCGTAAATGTCTATGTCCCCAACACAGGGCAAATTAAATTTTTAAACAAATTAAACAAAAAATTACACTTAATCAAGAGAGGCTCTTTGTTGATTTTGGGCGATTTTAATGTGGTCTCGGATGCAACAATGGATTCTACTGCCGTAAACAGACACAAGTATATTACCCTTAGCAATTGGATAGTTAAATCAGAATTCTTTGATGTGTTTCGATGTTTAAACACGACCTCCAGAGAGTATAGTCACTTTTCCGCTCCCCACCAATCGGCCTCTAGAATAGATCAAATCTTAACAGATGTATTTTCTTTGCCTAAGTTCGTCTCGATTGAGATTCTTCCCAAAACTGTTTCTGACCATGCACCAATTGTGGGGAAATGTTAGTTGGAGCACCAATTAATACCCAGTCTTTATGGAAATGTAACTCCTCCCTTTTCCAGTATCCCGTTATAAAATCAGAAATTAATACTGCCCTAGTTAACTATTTCAAAGAAAACGGCACGCCTCTCCTTAAACCGTTCTCTCTCTGGAACGCTCATAGAGTGGTTCTGAGAGGAGTTCTGACTCATATTTCTTCCAGATTCAACAAATCCAATAGAAATAAAATTAAATCTCTACAATCTTCCATCAAGGAAAAAGAACGGATTCAGACCTCCAGGTCCAATCCATGTCCCATAATACAAACTGAACTCTCTAATCTCCGGCAAGAATTGAAATCGACTATTTTTTCATTCTATGATTCAGCCCTGAAATCTTCTAGATTTAAACAATATACCTCACTCAATCGTCCCAGCAGGTATATGACTAATCGTTTAAATAAAATTAGAATCCGAAACAAAATAGACAAAATTGTGACCCATACACAAACTACCCTTACCCATCCCAAAGATATTGCCAACTCATTTGCAGAATACTTCAATAATTTATACAACCTCCAACAAACCCGTCCGCTGGCTCAACCAACTAAAGCAGATATCGACTCCTTTCTTTCATCAATAGACTTGCCTAAATTAGTGCCGAGGATCTGAATTTTCTTTCTTTGCTTTTTAATAAAAGCGAAATACTGGAGGTGATTAAATCCTTAAAATCTTTTAAGTCCCCAGGGCCTGATGGCTTCTCCAACGACTATTACAAGGCCTTTGGTGATCTTCTAGCCCCTCAATTAGAAAAAGTCTTTAATGTAGCTTCTAAGCTTGGTCATTTCCCTGATGAGATGTTGGAAGCCTCCATAATCCTTATACCCAAACCCAATTCTGATACTAAAAATGTTGCCAGTTATCGTCCCATCTCCCTTATAAACACAGACGTAAAGATCTACGCAAAAATACTGGCTAATCGACTGAGTCAGTTCCTTCCTAAATTGATTTCTAACGATTAGCTTGGTTTTCTTAAAAACAGGCAGTCAACAGATGGGACGAGAAGGCTCATTAATTTGATGAAAATAATTTCTTCCCAAAAACTCAGTGCCACAGTCATATCTCTTGATGCCGAAAAGGCGTTTGATCGTCTTAACTGGACGTATCTACGTGCCGTTCTCCAGAAGTTTGGGATACATTCTCATTTTCTTTCTAACATCTTAGCCCTATACGCCAAACCCACAGCAAAAATTCACTTAAATAACTGCCTTTCATCTCCTTTTAGCATTACGAACGGCACTAGGCAAGGCTGCCCGTTATCGCCCCTACTGTTTGTCATGGCAATAGAGCCATTGGCACAACTTATTAGAAATGACCAAAATATCTCAGGAATTCAATCATCTACCAGAGAGTATGAAATTGGGCTTTTTGCTGACGATATTATTCTCACTCTGACCAAGCCAAGTGACTCGATTTCAGCCCTTTAAACTCAACTCCATCATTTTTCCAAAATTTCTTTCTTTAAAGTTAACAATTCAAAGTCTAAAATCCTCAGTTTTAACTTAACCACTGCTCAACTGACTGATTTAGCATCGATCTCCCCTTGGAACTTAACTGATGACCACTTAACATACTTAGGCTTGCGGTTTACCAAAAATATTAAATCTCTGATTCCCACAAATTTAGAAATCCTTTCTACTACCATAAATAAAGTCTTAAATGCCCTGAAAGATAGAGACTTATCATGGTGGGGAAGGATCGTGACTGTAAAATCATATATTCTACCAAAAATCATATATGTATTCAGGTCGCTCCCGCTGAAAATCTCCTCCTCATTCCTTACCAGTTTGCAAAGCTCACTTAATCATTTTATTTGGGGTAGGAAGAAAGCCAGAGTGGCTCAAAATGTTCTTTATAATCAAAAACTTTATGGTGGAGCTGGACTACCGAACATTTCGGCTTATTACTCTGCTAATCTGATCAAACAGAGCTGTTTTTGGTGGCCTCATAAAGACCCTCCAGCCTGGTACGATTTAGAACTCTTTTTAAACAACAACTAACCTCCCCATTTGTTAGTATTAGGTTTTCTCTTAAACAAGCAAATTCCTTATAGTTCCCACCCCATTCTCCAGCCCTCCATTGAGGCCTGGAAAAGGCTTGCTAAACCAAAAAAGGGTTGTGATAAAATCCATATCCTCAAGAATATTCCATTATCTCTTATCCATGAATCTAGGGGATTGGTCTTGGACCCTCTCTGGCTCAAATTGGGTATTAAGAAACTGGGAGATATCTACGATGGTTCTAAATTCTATCCTTATTCTTTTATTAAAGAACATTTCCATTCATCCTCCCTGTACTGTTTCAGTTATTCTGATAGAATTTCAGACATACATGGACATTCATGTAATTGTATATATTTAACATCATCTATTGTATTTGTTATACTTTGTTGCCATCTACTGGCCATTGTTTGTATTGCACTCTAATTTTTATTATGGTGTTTCCCATAATACCTCTCTGCCTAAAGCTCCTCCTTTCTTTGGCTGGCTTTTCCTGTCTTGTACTCTGGCCATCTTGGTTTGACACATGTGCTGCAGAGCTGGAGAAAGGATTCTCTTGTTGCCTCCAGCTTGGAGCTCCCACCGTCTCTAATCTGGTGCTGCTATAACCGCTTCTTCTACAGTCTTCACCTTTACCTCATCTCCATTTCTTCAACTTCCTTGACATCTCATCTCATCAAGGTACTGTAATAAAGCCTGTTGAATTTATTACTGCATCATCTTTCCGGACTACCACGTGCCGCTGATAGAGATAGGAGCACAAGCTGGCAAGTTAACGCTATCCGCCATTGTTTATATAGAGATTCGTGATCATACCCTTCAGATACATCTTGTCCATGTACAGTATATTGGTGGCAGAATAGTAACAAGAGACCTAAGTCTACAGTTCTGTGTGTATGTGCATTGTCTGCTAGCAAAACCACACAAAGAACCTAACAGTATACCGTGCCACTTTTAAACAACAATATTTTATTAAAGTCAAAAAAGACAATCACTTAGTAAAAAACATCACATAGATATTTCCTGAGGAAGAGACGAAACGCGCGTTGAGGCGCTTGGGGGACACCACACCTGACCCACCTCTCATGTAAGTGTAGTTTATGGCAAGGCTTACGCCGATGGTACATCATATAGCTGGTATCAGTCCAGCATGATAATCATTGGGTATTTTCAGCAATATATTTTTCACTGAGATACATGAGATGTATAGGTATTGGTGAGGGTTAGCAGTCCCTATTTTTAGATGGCAGCAGCCTGTTGAATTCTGTACTACTAAATATGTGATGTTTTTTACTAAGTGATTGTCTTTTTTGACTTTAATAAAATATTGTTGTTTAAAAGTGGCACGGTATACTGTTAGGTTCTTTGTGTGGTTTAGTCACATTTCAGTTTATGTGCCTTTTGATATATACATGTTAGGGATAAGCTATTATTGTCTGCTAGCAAGTCTTAATCGTCTACCATCTTGGCTAAAACATGTCCACTAAAAGCACCGTGGACCCATCTGCAAGTGAAACACATCAAATTCCTGATACCATAGATGCTACAGGAGCAGAGTCCGCACTTACTGCAGAACAACATGTACGATCCAAATGTGTAGCTGTTGTGAATGTGCTAGAAATGAATTCTGAGCAGGGACCCACGTCCTCTCCTCTGGACCATACCCCTTCCAATGCACCAAGTACTGAAGGGACCGGCGATTCAGACGTGAGTCAATGATCTTTGATACTTGAAATTCCAAGTTACCATTGACCAACACAGGAGGAGGAGGTAGAGGTGACGGTATGACTGGTGCCACATACCTTTTAAGTAATGACTTGTGGAACACATTATGAATTTTAAACGTAGGAGGGAGGTCCAGACGAAATGCCACAGGATTAATTATGGAACTGATCCTGTACGGCCCGATGAATCTGGGACCCAGTTTCCAGGAGGGCACCTTAAGTTTTATATTCCTGGTAGACAACCATACCAGATCGTTCACATTCAGATCTGGACCAGAAACTCTCCTCCTATCAGCCATACGTTTGTAACGGTTCCCCATCACACTCAGATTATTCAATACACCTCTCCACACAGAAGGAAGTGACGACGAGAAACGCTCCTCCTCAGGAACCCCAGAAGGGCCCCCCCCATTGAAAGTACAAAACTGGGGATGGAAACCATATGCCCCAAAAAACGGGACTTACCAGTGGACTCGCTCCGCCTGTTGTTAAGAGCGAACTCTGCCAGAGGCAAGAAAGAAGACCAGTCCTCTTGGTTCTCTGAAACAAAACACCGGAGATATGTCTCTAAGCTCTGATTCAGACGCTCTGTCTGACCATTGGTCTGCGGATGAAAAGCCGAGGAAAATGACAATTGCATCCCCCGACGTAAACAAAATGCCCTCCAAAATTTGGACACAAACTGAGACCCCCTATCTGACACCACATCAGAAGGCAACCCATGAAGTCTAACGATCTCCCTAATGAACACCTGCGCCAGAGTTTTAGCATTAGGGAGTGCAGGAAGAGCAACGAAATGTGCCATCTTACTGAACCTGTCAACAACCACCAGTATGACAGTATTCCCTGACGACGGAGGAAGGTCCGTAATGAAGTCCATAGATAAATGAGTCCATGGACGCTCCGAAAGTTTCAAGGGTAAAAGGGTCCCAGACGGACGGGTATGAGGGGTTTTAGAGCGAGCACACACCCCACATGACGCGACAAAAGTTATAACATCTTTATTAGCATTAGGCCACCAAAACCGGCGAGAAAGGAGATCTAAATTAGCCTTACTCCCTGGATGTCCTGCTAGAGCAGAATTATGATGTGCCTCAATAACCTTTTGTCTCAACAGATTTGGGACTAACAGTCTCCCTGGAGGTCCTGCAGGGGCGTCCCCCTGAGCCTCTAACACCTCCTCCTCAAGCTCAGAAAATACAGCCGACACTACCACCCCCTCCTGAAGGATAGGACATCCGTTTTCCCGCCCCTGGGAAACTGCGAGACAAGGCATCAGCCTTTACATTTTTAGACCCCGGGCAATAAGTGACGACAAAATTAAACCTGGTAAAAAACAACGACCATCGAGCTTGTCTGGAATTCAGACGCTTAGCGGATTCCAAATACAACAGGTTCTTGTGATCAGTAATAACGGTAACCGGGTGGACTGCCCCCTCCAAAAAGTGACGCCATTCTTCAAAAGCTAACTTAATGGCCAAAAGTTCCCTATTGCCGATATCATAATTCCTTTCGGCGGACGACAATTTCTTAGAAAAGAAAGCGCACGGATGCCATTTACCAGGGGACGGACCCTGGGACAATATAGCACCCACCCCTACTCAGACGCATCCACCTCCACAATGAACGGCTGAGATGCATCTGGTTGGATGAGAACGGGTGCCGAAGCAAAACATTTCTTCAAAGAGGAAAAGGCTTGGCAAGCTTTGTCCGACCATTTAGAAAAATCCGTCCCTTTTCTTGTCATGTCAGTGAGAGGTTTGACGACAGATGAGAAATTACAAATAAATTTCCGGTAGTAGTTAGCAAACCCCAAAAAACGCTGCAGAGCCTTAAGATCCCCTGGCTGATCCCATTCAAGCACTGCTCTCACCTTTTCAGGGTCCATACGGAAACCGGAGGCTGACACCAAAAAACCCAAAAACTGAAGTTCCTGTACGGCAAATACACACTTCTCCAGTTTGGCGTATAGTTTATTGTCTCGCAAGATCTGCAACACCTGTCTCACATGCTCCTGATGAGACACAAGATCTGGCGAGTAAATTAAAATGTCGTCCAAATATACAACCACAAACAGCCCCACAAGGTGACGAAAAATGACATTAACAAAATGTTGGAATACTGCTGGTGCAGTAGTCAGACCAAAAGGCATGACAAGGTTCTCATAATGTCCCTCCGGCGTGTTAAACGCCGTTTTCCACTCATCCCCCTCTTTTATCCTAATCAGATTATATGCCCCCCTGAGATCCAATTTAGAGAACCATTTGGCGCCAACAATTTGATTGAAGAGATCAGGAATAAGAGGGAGTGGATACGGATCTCGAACAGTAATCCGATTAAGTTCGCGGAAATCCAAGCAAGGGCGTAGGCCTCCATCTTTCTTCTTCACAAAGAAGAACCCAGCGGCCACTGGGGAAGATGAAGGTCTAATATGCCCTTTGGCCAGACTTTCAGAAATATAATCTTTCATAGCCTGCCTCTCAGGACCAGAAAGATTATACAACCTAGCTTTAGGCAACTTAGCATCAGGAAGAAGATTAATAGAGCAGTCATACACGCGATGAGGAGGCAACTCCTGACACCCCTCCTCAGAGAAAACATCCCCAAAATCCTCCAAAAAAGGAGGCAATGTACTAGGCACGACCGCACTGATGACTGTGTTCATGCAGTTGCTTTTGCAAAACTCACCCCATTGGCTTATTTCTCTGGACTGCCAATTAATCACAGGGTTATGTTTAACCAACCAAGGAAGTCCCAACACAATGGGAGTAGGTAGACCCTCCAACACATAACAAGATAATTGTTCCCTATGTATTGCCCCTACCCGAAGGTCAATGTTATGAACCTCATGAACAAAGCTACCTTGGCCGAGAGGCCTGGCGTCAATGGAGAATATAGGGATCGGTTTGACCAATACACTCAGATGCATACCTTGAGCCTAAGCAAACTGAGCGTCAACCAGATTAGCCCCGGAACCACTATCAAGAAGAACAGACAATCTCTCCACTCTCGTACCAACTACCACCTCCACTGGTACAAGGAACTGAGAAGAACTGGCGGATGAAATACATACTCCCAGGTTGTCGTCCACCACACAACCTGGGATTAACAGTTTTCCGGCGACTTTTGGCTCAACAAGGCACGGGATGGACATTCTCCAACAAAATGTCCCTCTTTCCCGCAGAAAAAACATCTTCTAGTCCTGCGGCGTACCGCCAATTCCCTCCTACGAAATGATGTCCCTCCCAACTGCATAGGCTCATCCGAACAGACAAGGGGAACCTCAACATAAGGGACTTTAGTGGTAGGTGGAGAAACAACAGGGAGTGGGGTTACCTCACCCCTCTCCCGAAGCCGTCTATCAGTACGGATAGCTAAGGCCATAGCAGCCTCCAGTGAATGAGGAGACTCATACTGAGCCAAAACGTCTTTTAATTTATCAGAAAGCCCATGACAAAACTGGCTCCTAAGAGCTGGGTCATTCCACTGAGTATCTGTGGCCCATCTACGAAACTCAGAAGCAAATTCCTCTGCAGGACGATCTCCCTGCTGTATCTTACGTAATTTTGTCTCAGCAAGAGAGACCCGATCTGGGTCATTATATACCAATCCCAGGGCAGTAAAAAATTGATCTACAGACAGTAGAGCCGGGGATCCCGGAGGAAGGGAAAATGCCCAGGATTGAGGGTCCCCTTGCAGAAGTGAGATAACAATTCCCACTCTCTGCTCATCACTCCCTGATGATCGAGGCCGAAGCCGAAAATACAATTTACATGCCTCCCGGAAGGTGAAAAATTTGTCTCGCCCACCAGTGAACCTGTCCGGGAGAGCTACTTTAGGTTCAACTCTGGTTTGCTCCAGGGGAGACAAAACTTTGGACTTAATGTCCGTCAGCTCCATGGATAATCCCTGCAACTGCAGAGCCAGCTGGGCTACTGGATCCATGGTAACTGGAGATAATTTTTATGGCCAGTGAAAATGTCACGCTGTCTAATGATATGTATACAATGTCAGTAAACTATTAATACAGGAACAACACTCTATACAACAACTAGTATAGCAACATCAGCATGTAAGTATAGAATAGATTTACCTGACACGATATCTGCTGAACTCAGGGTTAATCTTGAGGACTTGATGAGCTGAAACAGGAAAGAGGTGGACCGGGATCTAACCTGACCCTAAACTGGGGTCCTAACTAATCCCTCACCTTGGAGGTACTGATAATGGTTCAGAGGTCCAAGTCTCCAACCTAACCCTGTCTCCTATCAGACCCTGAACCCTGTAATCAGTCCTAAGAAGGATCCTGACTACCACCAAAGGGATATGGGCTGATCTCAGCTAAATACACAGATTAGACATATAAGACAGACAGGATAACACTCGCTTGCATACACACTCAAACACCAAAGGAACATAAATGGTCTGGGAAATAAACTCTAACCAAGTTGAGCTTAGAACAACTAAGGAGCTCACAACTAAAGTCTATACAGATTCATTCCTATCTGTGGTCTGCATGAAGGTTTCACTGGCAACTCCCCAAGCAGACAACCAGGAATTTAAAGGAAACCAATCAACAAATAATCAATTGCAGCCGGGAGAAACTGCACCCAGTCCCAGCACCGAGCACAGACAGAATTAACTCCCTAGCTGCCAAACACAAAGAAACAGCAGATCAGCTGTGAGAAGTCAAAATGTGCAACCGCGACGATCTTCGTGGCAATGCACACATGACACAACCTCTCTGGTGTATTTCCTTTTCATAACAGTATCACCGGCCCAAAAACTGATATTTGTATGGTACTCACAGAAGGGAAAAATAGTGTTAAAGAAAGAAGATTGTCAGAGTTGTCAGAGATTTTTTTTTTTCCCTTTGTTTCTCTGAATGCTGAGGAGGATTTTTTTTTCTCTCAATGGAGTTTGCACAGTTGTCTGGCCGTGTGGATCAGCTTGCCACTGAAGTTCGGAGTATTGCTACCTATCTTGCAGGGTTTCCTGTTGTGGAACCTAGGATTCCCATGCCAGATTTGTTTTTAGGGGATCGAGCTAAATTTCTGAATTTCAAAAATAACTGTAAGTTGTTTTTTGCCTTGAAATCTAAGTTCTCAGGGAACGCAGCACAGCAGGTTCAAATTGTCATCTCTCTCCTGCGCGGCGATCCTCAGGATTGGGCTTTTTCCCTGACACCTGGGGATCCTGTTTTGAGTAATGTTGATGCATTTTTTCAGGCTCTGGGGTTATTGTACGATGAGCGTAATGTCACTGATCAAGCTGAAAAAGCCTTGTTGGCATTAAATCAGGGGCTTGAGGACGCTGAGTTATACTGTCAGAGATTCCGAAGGTGGGCAGTCCTGACCAAATGGAATGACGATGCTTTGGCAGCCCTTTTTCGGAAGGGTCTGTCAGAGAATGTAAAGGATGTTATGGTGGGATTCCCTGTCCCCTCTGGTCTCAATGATTCTATGTCATTAGCGATTCAAATTGACAGACGTTTGCGTGAGCGTAGAGGTATGCGTGGAACAGTGTTGCCTTGTGAACCAGCTTCTGAACCCATGCAGTGTGATGGAGTGGCTTCTGGGGCACAGCGTCATGAGTTTCGAAAACGCAATGGGTTATGTTTCTACTGTGGTGATGCCTCTCATGCTATTTCAGTCTGCCCTAAGCGGGGAAGACGTTTTGCACGTTCAGTTGTCTTGGGTAGTGTTCAGACTAAATTTTTGTTGACTGTTACCCTGATTTGCTCCCTGTCCACATTTTCTGCTCAGGCTTTTGTTGATTCAGGAGCAGCTATTAACCTGATGGATTTTGATTTTGCTAAACATTGTGGGTTTCCCTTGATACCCCTACGGAAGTCTATTCCCCTACTGGGGATCGATTCTACCCCTTTGGCTGAGAATAAACCTCAGTTCTCTACTCAGGTGATAATGAGGGTTGAACCTGATCATCAGGAGAGTTGCAAATTTTTGGTGCTGTATAATCTGCATGACATTATCGTACTGGGTTTCCCTTGGTTACAGTCTCATAATCCTGTTTTGGATTGGAAATCTGTGTCTGTAACCAGTTGGGGCTGCCAATGTGTTAATACCAACACTCCTGTTTTTTCTGCCTCCCCCCAGGCTCAGGATGTTCCTGACTTTTTGACTGATTTTTCTGATGTGTTTAGCGAAAGTAAATCTGCATCCTTGCCCCCCCATAGGAGCTATGACTGCGCTATTTAATTAGTGCCTGGTAGTAAATTCCCTAAAGGTCGCCTTTTTAACTTGTCTGTACCTGAACATGACGCTATGCGGTCTTATATCAAGGAGTCATTGGAGAAGGGTCATATCATCCTCTTCACCCTTGGGTGCCGGTTTTTTCTTTGTGGCCAAAAAGGATGGTTCATTAAGGCCGTGTATTGATTATCGTCTCTTGAACAGTATCACTGTGAAATATCAATATCCGTTACCCTTGATTTCTGACCTGTTTTCCAGGGTGAAAAGTGCTACTTGGTTTACCAAGCTTGACCTCAGGGGGGCGTATAACCTTATTCGCATTAAGCACGGGGATGAATGGAAGACGGCATTTAATACCCCAGAGGGGCATTTTGAGTACCTAGTGATGCCCTTTGGGCTCACTAATGCTCCTTCTGTCTTCCAGTCCTTCATGAATGACATTTTCAGGGATTTTGTGGATAAATTTCTGATTGTTTATTTGGATGATATCTTGATTTTTTCCAATGACTGGGACTCTCATGTGAAACATGTTCGGACTGTGTTCCAGATTTTGAGAGAGAATGCTCTGTATGTGAGGGATCAAAGTGTCTTTTTGGCATACAGAGGATCTCATTTCTGGGATTCATTTTGTCCCCATCTGTTATTGAAATGGACCCGGTCAAGGTTCAGGCCATCTGTGATTGGGTCCAACCTACTTCATTAAAGGCTCTTCAAAGATTCTTGGGTTTTGCCAATTTTTATCGTAAATTTATTGGTAATTTCTCTGTTATTGTTAAACTATTGACTGATTTGACCAAAAAGGGTTCTGATGTGGTGAATTGGCCTCCTGAGGCAGTCTCTGCGTTTCAGGAACTTAAGCAGAGATTCACTTCTGCTCCTGTTCTACGGCAAAAAAAAAATCATTTTTAGCAAAAGCAAATCATGAAAAACAATCATACCCAGTCTGATCAAATGACCAAATGCACTAGCAGGATGCAGCAGGCTCCCATGGATAAAGGCTGGAGAAGCAACAGGTGCTTACCACTGATAAAGGCAGCCACCCTATCACAAAAATAGTGATGATGAAGGTGTTAACTGCTTAGTGGGAAAAAAACACACAGATACAGGTTGCTTAAAACATGAATGTCATGCACAGTGTCTGGATAACAGCCTATTTTAAACGCCTATGATGGAAGGCAGGCTGGTCAGCACTGAATGTGCACAACACAAAAAAACAAGCCATCAAAAAGAGCCCGGGTGCACCCTGCAAAAGATGATAAAAAGTGCAAAAAATGATGCATATGATAAATGCATCAGATGAGGTATTAGTTACTATTTTGGCCAAAGCAGATAAGCTCGCAACCCAACGTCAAGGGTCCTCATTTTATTGCGAGTAACTAACTAGACATAAATCCAAAAAAAAAATCATTTTTAGCAAAAGCAAATCATGAAAAACAATCATACCCAGTCTGATCAAATGACCAAATGCACTAGCAGGATGCAGCAGGCTCCCATGGATAAAGGCTGGAGAAGCAACAGGTGCTTACCACTGATAAAGGCAGCCACCCTATCACAAAAATAGTGATGATGAAGGTGTTAACTGCTTAGTGGGAAAAAAAACACACAGATACAAGTTGCTTAAAACATGAATGTCATGCACAGTGTCTGGATAACAGCCTATTTTAAACGCCTATGATGGAAGGCGGGCTGGTCAGCACTGAATGTGCACAACACAAAAAACCAAGCCATCAAAAAGAGCCCGGGTGCACCCTGCAAAAGATGATAAAAAGTGCAAAAAATGATGCATATGATAAATGCATCAGATGAGGTATTAGTTACTATTTTGGCCAAAGCAGATAAGCTCGCAACCCAACGTCAAGGGTCCTCATTTTATTGCGAGTAACTAACTAGACATAAATCCAAAAAAAAAAATCATTTTTAGCAAAAGCAAATCATGAAAAACAATCATACCCAGTCTGATCAAATGACCAAATGCACTAGCAGGATGCAGCAGGCTCCCATGGATAAAGGCTGGAGAAGCAACAGGTGCTTACCACTGATAAAGGCAGCCACCCTATCACAAAAATAGTGATGATGAAGGTGTTAACTGCTTAGTGGGAAAAAAAACACACAGATACAAGTTGCTTAAAACATGAATGTCATGCACAGTGTCTGGATAACAGCCTATTTTAAACGCCTATGATGGAAGGCGGGCTGGTCAGCACTGAATGTGCACAACACAAAAAACCAAGCCATCAAAAAGAGCCCGGGTGCACCCTGCAAAAGATGATAAAAAGTGCAAAAAATGATGCATATGATAAATGCATCAGATGAGGTATTAGTTACTATTTTGGCCAAAGCAGATAAGCTCGCAACCCAACGTCAAGGGTCCTCATTTTATTGCGAGTAACTAACTAGACATAAATCCAAAAAAAAAAATCATTTTTAGCAAAAGCAAATCATGAAAAACAATCATACCCAGTCTGATCAAATGACCAAATGCACTAGCAGGATGCAGCAGGCTCCCATGGATAAAGGCTGGAGAAGCAACAGGTGCTTACCACTGATAAAGGCAGCCACCCTATCACAAAAATAGTGATGATGAAGGTGTTAACTGCTTAGTGGGAAAAAAACCACACAGATACAAGTTGTTTAAAACATGAATGTCATGCACAGTGTCTGGATAACAGCCTATTTTAAACGCCTATGATGGAAGGCGGGCTGGTCAGCACTGAATGTGCACAACACAAAAAACCAAGCCATCAAAAAGAGCCCGGGTGCACCCTGCAAAAGATGATAAAAAGTGCAAAAAATGATGCATATGATAAATGCATCAGATGAGGTATTAGTTACTATTTTGGCCAAAGCAGATAAGCTCGCAACCCAACGTCAAGGGTCCTCATTTTATTGCGAGTAACTAACTAGACATAAATCCAAAAAAAAAAATCATTTTTAGCAAAAGCAAATCATGAAAAACAATCATACCCAGTCTGATCAAATGACCAAATGCACTAGCAGGATGCAGCAGGCTCCCATGGATAAAGGCTGGAGAAGCAACAGGTGCTTACCACTGATAAAGGCAGCCACCCTATCACAAAAATAGTGATGATGAAGGTGTTAACTGCTTAGTGGGAAAAAAAACACACAGATACAAGTTGCTTAACCCCTTCACCCCCAAGGGTGGTTTGCACGTTAATGACCGGGACAATTTTTACAATTCTGACCACTGTCTCTTTATGAGGTTATAACTCTGGAACGCTTCAACGGATCTTCGCAATTCTGAGATTGTTTTCTCGTGACATATTGTACTTCATGTTAGTGGTAAAATTTCTTCGATATAACTTGCGTTTATTTTTGAAAAAAACGCAAATATGGCTAAAATTTTTAAAATTTTGCAATTTTCAAACTTTGAATTTTTATTCCCTTAAAACAGAGAAATATATCACACAAAATAGTTAAGAAATAACATTTCCCACATGTCTACTTTACATCAGCACAATTTTGGAACCAAAATTTTTTTTTGTTAGGAAATTATAAGGGTTAAAAGTTGACCAGCGATTTCTCATTTTTACAGCAAAATTTACAAAGCCATTTTTTTTAGGGACCACCTCACATTTGAAGTCACTTTGAGGGGTCTATATGGCAGAAAATACCCAAAAGTGACACCATTCTAAAAACTGCACCCCTCAAGGTACTCAAAACCACATTCAAGAAGTTTATTAACCCTTCAGGTGCTTCACAGTAACTAAAGCAACGTGGAAGGAAAAAATGAATATTTTACTTTTTAGCCACAAAAATTATCTTTTACAAACTTTTTTTTATTTTCACAAGGGTAAAAGGAGAAAATGGACAGATAAGGTTGTTATGCAATTTCTCCTGAGTACGCCAATACCCCATATGTGGGGGAAAACCACTGTTTGGGTACACGGCAGAGCTCGTAAGGGAAGGAGTGACGTTTGACTTTTTCAAACTAAAATTGGCTGGAATTTAGATTGGATGCCATGTCGCGTTTGGAGAGCCCCTGATGCGCCTAAACAGTGGAAACCCCCCACAAGTGACACCATTTTGGAAACTAGACCCCCTAAGGTACTTATCTAGATGTGTGGTGAGCACTTTCAACCCTCAAGTGCTTCACGCAAGTTTGTAATGTAGAGCCGTGAAGAAAAAAAATCATATTTTTTCCACAAACATGATGTTTTAGTCCCCAAATTTTTATTTTCCCAAGGGTAAGAGGAGAAATTGGACCACAAAAGTTGTTGTCCAACATGTCCTGAGTACGCTGATACCCCATATGTGGGGGGGAACCACTGTTTGGGCGCACGGCAGGGCTTGAAAGGGAAGGAGCGCCGTTTGACTTTTCCAAACCAAAATTGGCTGGAATTGCGAACGGACGCCATGTCGCGTTTGGAGGGCCCCTGATGTGCCTAAACAGTGGAAGCCCCCACATGTGACCCCATTTTGGAAACTAGACCCCCTAAGGAACTTATCTAGATGTGTGGTGAGCACTTTGAACCCTCAAGTGCTTCACGCAAGTTTGTAATGTTGAGCCGTGAAGAAAAAAAATCATATTTTTTCAACAAGCATGATGTTTTAGTCCCCAATTTTTTATTTTCCCCAGGGTAAGAGGAGAAATTGGACCACAAAAGTTGTTGTCCAACATGTCCTGAGTACGCTGATACCCCATATGTGGGGGGGAACCACTGTTTGGGCGCACGGCAGGGCTTGAAAGGGAAGGAGCGCCGTTTGACTTTTCCAAACCAAAATTGGCTGGAATTGCGAACGGACGCCATGTCGCGTTTGGAGGGCCCCTGATGTGCCTAAACAGTGGAAACCCCCCACATGTGACCCCATTTTGGAAACTAGACCCCCTAAGGAACTTATCTAGGTGTGTGGTGAGCACTTTGAACCCCCAAGTGTTTCACTAACGTTTATAATGCCCTGGCGTGAAAAAAAATATATATTTTTTTTTTTCCACAAAAGTGATGTTTTAGTCCCCAATTTTTTATTTTCCCAAGGGTAAGAGGAGAAATTGGACCCCAAAAGTGGTTGTCCAATTTGTCCTGAGTACGCTGATATCCCATATGTTGGGGGGATTCACTGTTTGGGCACACGGCAGGGCTCGGAAGGGAAGCAGTGACGTTTTGGAATGCAGACTTTGATGGAATGGTCTGCGGGCGTCATGTTCCGTTAGCAGAGCCCCTGATGTGCCTAAACAGTGGAAACCCCCCACATGTGACCCCATTTTGGAAACTAGACCCCCTAAGGAACTTATCTAGGTGTGTGGTGAGCACTTTGAACCCCCAAGTGTTTCACTAACGTTTATAATGCCCTGGCGTGAAAAAAAAAATATATTTTTTTTTTCCACAAAAGTGATGTTTTAGTCCCCAATTTTTTATTTTCCCAAGGGTAAGAGGAGAAATTGGACCCCAAAAGTGGTTGTCCAATTTGTCCTGAGTACGCTGATACCCCATATGTTGGGGGGATTCACTGTTTGGGCACACGGCAGGGCTCGGAAGGGAAGCAGTGACGTTTTGGAATGCAGACTTTGATGGAATGGTCTGCGGGCGTCATGTTCCGTTAGCAGAGCCCCTGATGTGCCTAAACAGTGGAAACCCCCCACATGTGACCCCATTTTGGAAACTAGACCCCCTAAGGAACTTATCTAGGTGTGTGGTGAGCACTTTGAACCCCCAAGTGTTTCACTAACGTTTATAATGCCCTGGCGTGAAAAAAAAAAAAAAATTTTTTCCACAAAAGTGATGTTTTAGTCCCCAATTTTTTATTTTCCCAAGGGTAAGAGGAGAAATTGGACCCCAAAAGTGGTTGTCCAATTTGTCCTGAGTACGCTGATACCCCATATGTTGGGGGATCCACTGTTTGGGCATACGGCAGGGCTCTGAAGGGAAGCAGTGACGTTTTGGAATGCAGACTTTGATGGAATGGTCTGCGGGCGTCATGTTCCGTTAGCAGAGCCCCTGATGTGCCTAAACAGTAGAAACCCCCCACATGTGACCCCATTTTGGAAACTAGACCCCCTAAGGAACTTATCTAGGTGTGTGGTGAGCACTTTGAACCCCCAAGTGTTTCACTAACGTTTATAATGCCCTGGCGTGAAAAAAAAAAATATTTTTTTTTTCCACAAAAGTGATGTTTTAGTCCCCAATTTTTATTTTCCCAAGGGTAAGAGGAGAAATTGGACCCCAAAAGTTGTTGTTCAATTTGTCCTGAGTACGCTGATACCCGATATGTTGGGGGGATCCACTGTTTGGGCATACGGCAGGGCTCGGAAGGGAAGCAGTGACGTTTTGGAATGCAGACTTTGATGGAATGGTCTGCGGGCGTCATGTTCCGTTAGCAGAGCCCCTGATGTGCCTAAACAGTGGAAACCCCCCACATGTGACCCCATTTTGGAAACTAGACCCCCTAAGGAACTTATCTAGGTGTGTGATGAGCACTTTGAACCCCCAAGTGTTTCACTAAAGTTTATAATGCCCAGGTGTGAAAAAAAAAAATCCTACTTTTTACCTCACACAAATGATGTTTTAGTCCCCAATTTTTTATTTTCCCAAGGTTAAGAGGAGAAATTGGACACCAAAAGTTGTTGCTCAATTTGTCCTGAGTACACTGGTACCCCATATGTGGGAAAAAACTGTTCGGGCACAATTTGGGGCTCAGAAGGGAAATTGTGACGTTTTGGAAGCAGACTTTGATGGAATGGTCTGCGGGCGTCATGTTCCGTTTGCAGAGCCCCTGATGTGCCTAAACAGTAAAAGAAACCCACAAGTGACATAATTTTGGAAAGTAGACTCCCAAGGAACTTTTCTTAATGTGCCCCCCTTCTGGAACTAATCTTTCCTGTAAAGTAAATTAGTAGTGCATTGAGGTGTGGTACAATTTGAAACAATCCTTCATACACAGGCCAGGTTTTTTCGGGGCAGGTGTCGCATTGGTAAGTGGTGTCCTTGCGTATTCCCCTTTTGTAACACACTCGGCACCTTTTTTGTGGCTTACCTTTTCTTCCAGTTGGCGGGACCACCCCCGGGAAATGCTGACCTGGTATGATACGAGCACCTTCAGTTCCGGAAGTACTGGGGCCCGCTGTTTCCTGAGCGCCAAACATCAGGGCCTTAACCACTACCTCCTGAAACTGAAGGTACGTCGTATCGCTGTTTCGTGCACATCGGGACAGCAGGAAAGCGTTGAGCATTGCCATTTGGACGATGTGCACGGACAGCTTCTTGTACCACACCTTGGCCTTTCTCAAAGCACTGTACAGTTGGAGGAGTTGATCAGAGAGATCAACACCCCCCATGTATTTATTGTACCCCAGTACACAGTCCGGTTTGCGGACCTGTGTAGAGGTACCCCATACAGTGCTGAGGGCGCTGCCATCACCATGTATGGTGGTCAAGAGAAGGACATCCCTCTTGTCCTTGTACTTGACCACCAACAGGTGGTCGCTACATTGGGCTCTGCTCTCACCCTTTCTGAGCATCAGCCCAAGTAGCGTCTTTGGGAGGCCTCTCTGATTTTTGCGGACGGTACCGCAGGCTGCGGTACCTCGCGCAGAGAGGGATTTGTAGAGTGGGATGCTGGAATAAAAGTTATCAGTGTAAAGGTGATAACCTTTATCCAGCAGTGGGTGCACCAAATCCCACACAATTTTCCCACTCACTTCCAGGACGGGGGGACACTCAGGGGGTACAATCCTGGTGTCCTTTCCTTCGTAAACTCTAAAGCTGTGTGTGTACCCTGAGGTACTCTCACACAGCTTGTAGAGTTTGATTCCGTACCTTGCCCTCTTGCTGGGCAGGTACTGGCGGAATGCGAGCCGTCCCTTAAAATGAACCAAGGACTCATCCACGCAGATGTCCCTTTGGGGCACGTACACTTCAGCAAACTTTTTGTTGAAGTGTTCGATGACCGGCCGAACTTTGAACAGGCGGTCAAAGTTGGGGTCATCTCGTGGGGGACACTGTGCATTATCATTATAATGCAGGAATTTGTGGATGGCCTCAAAACGCGTCCGAGCCATGACCATTCGGAACAGTGGAGTGTTGTATAAAATATCAACACTCCAATATTGCCGAATTTCTGGCTTCTTCAGGATCCCCATATGGAGGACCAGGCCCCAAAACTGCATCATTTCAACTGCGTCTACAGGAGACCAGTTGGAAAATGATGAACGGGGTTTTGCGCCAAAAATTGCCGAGCGTACAAATTTGTTTGCTCCACCCTGAGGTTAATTAAATCCTCAGAGAAAAAGACTTTGAAAAAGTCTATTTCTGTGAAGCCGGTGGAGTCAAACCTGATTCCTGATTCTGCCACAAAATCAGGAATCAGTGGCTCGTAATTTTCGGGGGCCGGGGTCCATACGGGGTCCGAAGAGGGGTGCGCTGGTTCATTTTCAGGGGCGGGCGCTGCCTCATGTTCTGTCCTGGGGCGTCTGCGTGGCGGTTCCGCAGGACCTGAGAAGGAAGATGAGGAGGAAGAAGAATCTTCATCTGAAAAATAAAGAAATGTGGGATCCTCTCCCTCGCTATCAGTGTCGGAGGCAAGGAAAGCGTATGCCTCCTCCACTGAATAGCGCTGTTGGGATGAGCGTGACGAGCGGGACATTTTTTTTGTGAATGTGGTGCTTTGTGTGAACTTTATTTATAACTGTGTGTGTGTGTGGGGGGGGGATAGTGATTGGTGTAAACTAAGCTGAAAAGAAAAAGCTAAAAGAAAAGAAAGCGAATAGGGAAAAAAAAGGCCTGTGAAAAAAAGTCTAAACCAGCAGGCACGAGCTCTGATAAGTGACCGGTGTCACTTATCAAAGTTCCGTGGCTGCTGGATGTGCGCACGGGAGTGACGGAAAGGGGGGTGAAAAAAAAAACTGGCAGGCACGAGCTCTGATAAGTGACCGGTGTCACTTATCAAAGTTCCGCGGCTGCTGGATGTGTGCACGGGAGTGGCGGAAAGGGGGGTGAAAAAAAAAAAAACTGGCAGGCACGAGCTCTGATAAGTGACCGCTGTCACTTATCAAAGTTCCGCGGCTGCTGGATGTGCGCACGGGAGTGGCAGAAAGGGGGGTGAAAAAAAAACTGGCAGGCACGAGCTCTGATAAGTGACCGCTGTCACTTATCAAAGTTCCGCGGCTGCTGGATGTGCGCACGGGAGTGGCGGAAAGGGGGGTGAAAAAAAAAACTGGCAGGCACGAGCTCTGATAAGTGACCGCTGTCACTTATCAAAGTTCCGCGGCTGCTGGATGTGCGCACGGGAGTGGCGGAAAGGGGATGAAAAAAAAACAAAAAAAACAGCAGGAACGAGCTCTGATAAGTGACTGGTGTCACTTATCAAAGTTCCGCGGCTGCTGGATGTGCGCACGGGAGTGGCGGAAAAGTTGGTGGGAAAAAAAACAAAAAACAGCAGGAACGAGCTCTGATAAGTGACTGGTGTCACTTATCAAAGTTCCGTGGCTGCTAGGTGTGCGCACGGGAGTGGCGGAAAAGTTGGTGAAAAAAAACAAAAAAAAACAGCAGGAACGAGCTCTGATAAGTGACTGGTGTCACTTATCAAAGTTCCGTGGCTGCTGGGTGTGCGCACGGGAGTGGCGGAAGAGTTGGTGGAAAAAAAAAAAAAAAAACAGCAGGAACGAGCTCTGATAAGTGACTGGTGTCACTTATCAAAGTTCCGTGGCTGCTGGGTGTGCGCACGGGAGTGGCGGAAAAGTTGGTGAAAAAAACAAAAAAAAAACAGCAGGAACGAGCTCTGATAAGTGACTGGTGTCACTTATCAAAGTTCCGTGGCTGCTGGATGTGCGCACAGGAGTGGCGGAAAGGGGGGGTGAAAAAAAAAACGGCAGGCACGAGCTCTGATAAGTGACCGCTGTCACTTATCAAAGTTTGCGGCTGCTGGATGTGCGCACGGAGGGGGGTGCGAAAGTGTTGATGGGTGAACTGCGTCACCAATCAACGCTCGGCGGCACAAAGGGGGGGTAAAAAGAGGGGGAAAGGGAAGGGGGGAGGGGGGAATGGGGGGATTGGGGTGGATCGGGCAGGGATCGGGGCTCAAAAACTCACGTTTGTAGTCTTTTCTTTCTTTTCTCTTCTTTCTTCTCTCTTCTTTCTTCTCTCTTCTTTCTTCTCTCTTCTTTCTTCTCTCTTCAGCAGGAGTTGTGGTGTCACAGGCTACTGTGGCACCACAAGGCCCAGCACAGGAGGAGATCTGGCAGTGTGACCGCACAGCAGGAATCCTCAGCAAGTGTGAGGACCCCTGCAGTGCGGTCAGACAGGTCAGATCCAGTTTGCAGACAGGTCACAGAGCGGTCACATCGCTGCTGTGACCTGTCATTGGTGGGATCGATGATCACATCAATCCCACCAATCAAAGGAGACCCCTGCATTGCCGGTTGCTAGGCACCGGCCTAGTAATCGGAGCTCACAGCTCCGATTCCTAGGCAGGTCACCGGCAGGTCACCTAGCAGGGCACAGAGCGGTCACACCGCTGCTGTGCCCTGTGATTGGCGCGATCGTCGATGACATCGATCGCGCCAATCAGCTCCTTCATGCCCTACAGGCCCTGGCCTAGGATCAGTGCTATTACTGCACCGATCCAGGCAGGTACAGGCAGGGCACAGCGCGGATATACCGCGGCTGTGCCCTGCGATTGGCGCGATCGATGTGATCGGCAATCGCGCCAATCCGGGAGGGGTCTGGACTTTCCTAGGCCCAGGCCTAGGATCGAGTACATCGGTACTCGATCCTAGCCTGCGATCTCACTGTTTTAGCCGCTCTGATTGGCTGAAACAGTGAGAAAGGCTGTGATTGGCTGTTCAGAATTCAACAGCCAATCACAGCGATCGGGAGGCCTGAGGGGGGAGGACGCAGCCCGGATGCCGACGCCAACTTCCAAGAGGTAAGCTGGCGTCGGAATTTTAATGCGATCACCGCTACTTAAGTCGCGATGTCGCATTAAAGGGCATGACGTACTATCCCGTCCATGGTCAGAATGGCACGGGTTTTATGGACGGGATAGTACGTCTAATGTCAGAGAGGGGTTAAGCAACTTGTATCTGTGTGTTTTTTTTCCCACTAAGCAGTTAACACCTTCATCATCACTATTTTTGTGATAGGGTGGCTGCCTTTATCAGTGGTAAGCACCTGTTGCTTCTCCAGCCTTTATCCATGGGAGCCTGCTGCATCCTGCTAGTGCATTTGGTCATTTGATCAGACTGGGTATGATTGTTTTTCATGATTTGCTTTTGCTAAAAATGATTTTTTTTTTGGATTTATGTCTAGTTAGTTACTCGCAATAAAATGAGGACCCTTGACGTTGGGTTGCGAGCTTATCTGCTTTGGCCAAAATAGTAACTAATACCTCATCTGATGCATTTATCATATGCATCATTTTTTGCACTTTTTATCATCTTTTGCAGGGTGCACCCGGGCTCTTTTTGATGGCTTGGTTTTTTGTGTTGTGCACATTCAGTGCTGACCAGCCCGCCTTCCATCATAGGCGTTTAAAATAGGCTGTTATCCAGACACTGTGCATGACATTCATTTTTTAAGCAACTTGTATCTGTGTGGTTTTTTTCCCACTAAGCAGTTAACACCTTCATCATCACTATTTTTGTGATAGGGTGGCTGCCTTTATCAGTGGTAAGCACCTGTTGCTTCTCCAGCCTTTATCCATGGGAGCCTGCTGCATCCTGCTAGTGCATTTGGTCATTTGATCAGACTGGGTATGATTGTTTTTCATGATTTGCTTTTGCTAAAAATGATTTTTTTTTTTGGATTTATGTCTAGTTAGTTACTCGCAATAAAATGAGGACCCTTGACGTTGGGTTGCGAGCTTATCTGCTTTGGCCAAAATAGTAACTAATACCTCATCTGATGCATTTATCATATGCATCATTTTTTGCACTTTTTATCATCTTTTGCAGGGTGCACCCGGGCTCTTTTTGATGGCTTGGTTTTTTGTGTTGTGCACATTCAGTGCTGACCAGCCCGCCTTCCATCATAGGCGTTTAAAATAGGCTGTTATCCAGACACTGTGCATGACATTCATGTTTTAAGCAACTTGTATCTGTGTGTTTTTTTTCCCACTAAGCAGTTAACACCTTCATCATCACTATTTTTGTGATAGGGTGGCTGCCTTTATCAGTGGTAAGCACCTGTTGCTTCTCCAGCCTTTATCCATGGGAGCCTGCTGCATCCTGCTAGTGCATTTGGTCATTTGATCAGACTGGGTATGATTGTTTTTCATGATTTGCTTTTGCTAAAAATGATTTTTTTTTGGATTTATGTCTAGTTAGTTACTCGCAATAAAATGAGGACCCTTGACGTTGGGTTGCGAGCTTATCTGCTTTGGCCAAAATAGTAACTAATACCTCATCTGATGCATTTATCATATGCATCATTTTTTGCACTTTTTATCATCTTTTGCAGGGTGCACCCGGGCTCTTTTTGATGGCTTGGTTTTTTGTGTTGTGCACATTCAGTGCTGACCAGCCCGCCTTCCATCATAGGCGTTTAAAATAGGCTGTTATCCAGACACTGTGCATGACATTCATGTTTTAAGCAACTTGTATCTGTGTGTTTTTTTTTCCCACTAAGCAGTTAACACCTTCATCATCACTATTTTTGTGATAGGGTGGCTGCCTTTATCAGTGGTAAGCACCTGTTGCTTCTCCAGCCTTTATCCATGGGAGCCTGCTGCATCCTGCTAGTGCATTTGGTCATTTGATCAGACTGGGTATGATTGTTTTTCCTGTTCTACGGCAGCCTGATGTTTCTCTGCCATTTCAGGTGGAGGTTGATGCCTCTGAAATTGGGGCAGGTGCTGTTTTGTCCCAAAGAGATCCAGAGACCTCTAAAAGTAACCCTTGTGCCTTTTTCTCTCGAAAATTTTCTCCAACTGAACGTAATTATGACGTGGGTAATCGGGAGTTATTGGCCATGAAGTGGGCTTTTGAAGAGTGGAGACATTGGCTGGAGGGAGCCAAACATCAGGTGGTGGTCCTCACGGACCATAAGAATCTGGTTTATCTGGAATCAGCCAAGCGACTTAATCCTAGACAGGCCAGGTGGGCCTTGTTTTTCACACGTTTTAATTTTGTGGTTTCTTTTCTTCCTGGCACTAAGAATGTTAAGGCGGATGCCCTCTCGAGGAGTTTCCTTGCGGACTCTCCTGAGTTATCTGATCCTGCTGTTATTTTGAAAGAGGGTGTAGTTCTTTCCGCCATCTCACCCAATTTGAGACTGGCTCTGGAAGGGTGTCAGGAGGATAAACCCGAGCGCTGCCCTATTGGGAAATTGTTTGTCCCAGACCGGTGGAAAAAGAGTGTGATGTCTGAGATTCATTGTTCCGCGTTGGCCGGTCATCCCGGAATTTTTGGTACCAGAGACTTGGTTAGTCGGTCCTTTTGGTGGCCTACTTTGTCTCATGACGTCAGGGAATTTGTGCAGTCCTGCGGGACTTGCTCTCGCTCCAAGCCTTGCTCTCGCTCTAGTGGTTTGTTGATGCCATTGCCTGTGCCCAAGAGACCATGGACCCATATCTCTATGGATTTCATTTCCGACCTCCGTGTTTCTCAGAGAATGACCGTTATCTGGGTGATTTGTGATAGGTTTTCCAAAATGATACATCTTGTGCCATTACCTAAGTTGCCTTCCTCCTCTGAATTGGTGCCTTTGTTCCTTCAGCACGTGGTTCGGTTATACGGCATTCCTGAGAACATTGTGTCTGACAGAGGAGTCCAGTTTGTTTCCAGATTTTGGAGGACTTTTTGTTCTAAACTTGGTGTTCAATTGTCTTTCTCCTCGGCTTTTCATCCTCAGACCAATGGACAAACTGAGAGAACAAACCAGACATTGGAGACTTATCTGAGATGCTTTGTGTCTGCTGATCAGGATGACTGGGTCTCTTTTTTGCCTTTGGCTGAGTCTGCTCTTAATAATAGGGCTAGCTCTGCCACTTTGATGTCTCCATTTTTCTGCAATTTTGGGTTTCACCCTCGATTTTCTTCAGGACAGACGGAGGCTTCTGTCTGTCCAGGTGTTGACTCTGTTGTGGAGCGTATGCAGCAGATTTGGGACCAGGTAGTGGAGAGGTTGTCCCTCTCTCAGGAGAGGGCCCAGCGGTTTGCCAACCGGCATAGGACTGATGGTCCTCGGTTTGAAGTGGGGGACTTGGTCTGGTTGTCCTCAAGAAATATCCCTATGAGAGTTGCATCTCCTAAGTTTAAGCCTAGGTTCATTGGACCTTATAAGATCATGGAGATTCTTAATCCTGTTTCCTTTCGTTTACTTCTTCCAGGGACATTTAAGATCCATAACGTGTTCCACAAGTCCTTATTGAAGAGGTTTGTCGAACCAGTGGTTCCTATGGCTGTGCCTCCTGACCCTGTTTTGGTTGAGGGCAATCTGGAGTATGTGGTTGAGAAAATATTGAATTCTCGTTTTTCTAGACGGAAACTCCTGTATTTGGTTAAGTGGAGAGGTTATGGTCAGGAGGACAATTCTTGGGTGTTTGCTTCGGACATCCATGCTAGGAGACTCATCCGTGCGTATCACAGAGCTCATCCTGACCGACCTGGTTGCTCAAATGAGGGTTCGGTGACCCCTCCTCAAGGGGGGGTACTGTTGTGAATGTGCTAGAAATGAATTCTGAGCAGAAGCGCCCTCTGGTGATTACAAACAGTACTGAACTATCCAATGAAGATTGTGAAGATTGGCGATCAGGTGTTACTGACTGGTCGTATATAAGGGAGGTTACTTCCCATCAGGGTTGCCGGTGATCAATTGTTCTGGTCTCATCTTTGATTCCTGTTCACTTTGTAGCTTGCTGTTTCGTGCCTGCATCTTCTGCTAACAGATAAGACATTTTCTTCTTTTAGTTTTTTGTGCTTGCTTTTTGCATTTTGTCCTGCACTTCTGTGGGGGTCTGCCGGGTCCCCTCCGGGGGCTTGTGCTCCTCTCAGTTTAGTTCAGCCACTGTTGTTTGTTCATTTGCCTTTTCCAGTTTTTTCAGTGGCTGCTGTTTAGTTTTGTTATACCAGAGAACTAATTTAGGTGGCAGAGGTCGTGTGATCTCAGGTGTTTTTGTAATTAGTAGAGTTGGTACTTTTCAGGGTTTTTTGGGATTGCAGTAAGTGTCCTTCCTATCCTTTTCTATTTAGTTTGGGCCCCAACGTTTGCTCATACTATTTTCTGTCTGTGTCAGTATTTCCTCTTGTCTAACCGCCATTACATGTTTGGGGGCTTTCTATGTTCTTTGGGGATCTGCTCCGGGGCAGATAGTTTTCCTCTTTCTGTCTTTAGTTGTAGTTAGCTTCTCAGGCTGTGACGAGGCGTCTAGGACCAACGTAGGTACGCTCCACGGCTGCCTTTAGTTGTGGTGGTTAGTCAGGGTACTGCAATCCCATAGATTCCAACCTCTCTGGTGTATTTCCTTTTTTTGCCTGCTCTCCTCAGCTACCAAATCATAACATGTAGCCAGGCCGACACAAAAGGCCAGAGAGAACTTTGAGATTACTAGAAACGAGTTCCATGATAACCTAGAACATTTATGAGGCAGAGTTGATCATGATTTAGTAGTTCTTCCACGCTCTCACAGCAACGCCGCAGATTTAACCGCCAAATTGAAGAGTTTATCTGCCGCCTATGATCGCTACCAGAAGCTGTCTGCAAGGTATATAACATTCCTGAGTAGGTGTAACATGGAAGATGCCTCAGCAGAACTAGCTGTAAGAGAAACTCTTCTCTAAGAATAGACCGCATTAGTACGAGATGCCCAAAATAAAGCAGAACTCCGCTTTGCTCACCTCCAAGAAACCAGGTCACATCGCACTAAATCGACCAGAAGCACATCCTCGTCTTCCAGATCATTTTACTCCAGGAAATCAACATTGCCCGACAAGATACTGGAGATCCGTGCGGCTGCAGAGGAAGCTAAAGTAAAAAGCTCCTTTGCTAAAAGGGAGGCTGAAGTGGAAGTAGAAGCCCAAATGGAAGCTTAAAGAAATGAGATGGAGGCCCAAAGAAGCAGAATGGAAGCTCAGAGGAAATTAAAAATACTCCAAGCAGAAAGGGAAGAAGCAACAGCCCTTGCTAAACTGAAGGTTCTGGAACAAGCATTGGGACAAAAAGATAATTCGGATTGTCTTATTCCAGCAGAAATGGAAGACCCAGCTGATCGCACTTCTAACTACGTACTAAGTCATTTAAAATCTGCACCAGCACCACCTCCAGTTTCTAACACCGATGCGCCCGCAAGTCAAGAAATGTCTTCATCTACTGCCGACAAGGTAACTTCCAGCATTAACTCACAATTTAGGCCACAACCAGCAGAACCTATAGAGACTAAATCGCAGTTTAACCCTTATGCCGCATCATTTCGTCCTGATTTGTCGCAGTCATATAAGCCAGAGAACTTACATCCCCTAAGGATACCACAAATTCATCCTACAACAATGACCGGGAGATCGGACATGTCTGACTTTGCCAGATACATGATTCGTTGGGAGTTGATAAACATTAATCTCACAAAGTTTGATGACCGTGCCGAGAATTATAGAGCATGGAAATCGACCTTTCAAGCAGTGATGCAAGACCTTAATCTCACTGGCAAGGAACAACTGGATTTGCTTGTTAACTGGTTAGGCCCTGAATCAGCAGAGCGCATAAAGACAATAAGGGCAGTTCTTGTGGATTATTCTGATGTAGGTCTTATTGCAGCCTGGGAAAGACTGGAGCAAACCTATGGCAGCTCAGAAGCCATAGAAGGTGCCTTATTTAAAAGATTGCAAACTTTCCCAAAGATAACTAACAAGGACAAAAGGAAACTTCAAGATCTGAGCGACCTGCTAAAGGAAATAGAATTGGCAAAATTAGACCCACGTCTCTCAGGACTGAGCTACCTTGATACTGCTCATGGCGTTAATCCAATAGTGTCCAAGTTGCCACACAGCATGCAGGATAAATGGGCAGACCACGGCTCACGGTATAAAAAGCAGCATGATGTGTCTTTTCCCCCTTTTTCCCATTTTTCCAGGTTGATCAGTGACCAAGCTCGGAAGAAGAATGATCCCAGCTTCGACTTCACTGAGCTTACTCCACCAGCATCATCATCATCTACAAGGTATGATAACACTGCCAAACATAGAGACTTAAGGAACACAGTATCCGTGAGAAAGACTGACGTTCCACTTACTACACCTGCCTTCACTAAAACAAATAATGTTACTTCGAAGGCCATGGACAGTAATCTTATGTGCCCTATCCACAAAAGGCCTCACCCGCTTAAAGAGTGCCGTGGATTCAAAGCAAGGACTTTGCAGGAGCATAAAGATACCCTCAAGGAGCTTGGAATATGTTATAAGTGTTGCGCCTCCTCAGACCACCTCGCTAAGGACTGTAGGGCCCCTATTAGGTGCATTGAATGTAATAGTGATAAACACGTCACAGCCTTGCATCCCACGCCAGCTCCATACAGCTCACAACCTTCTGCGACACCCAATCCTGCCCAAAAGCATGGCGGGAAGCTACAAATTCATAATCCTACTACAACTGATGTTTCCTCCTCATGTATTGAGGTATGTGGAGAAAGGACTGGTCCTAAATGCTGTGCCAAGGTGTGTCTGGTTAAGGTCTATCCAGAAGGAGAACCTGATAAGGCCTTCAGAATGTATGCCATAATAGATGAGCAAAGTAACCGATCTCTTGCAAGACCCAAATTCTTTGAGATCTTTAACATAAAAGGACAAACGATTCCATACACCCTCAACACCTGCTCTGGTCGTATTGAGACTTCTGGCAGGAGAGCCTCTGGGTACATAGTCTCTTCAATCAAAGGAAACGAGCATATACCCTTGCATAAAATTGCCTCCAATAGTACTGTTGTCATGCAAGCCTTTCATCCTAATGATCATGCCGCTGAATTTAGGGACTTGAATCTAGGCCCGGACAACCCACCAGTACAGAGAAGCCTAGGCCTGAGGTGGAACTTTCTAAAGGACTCCTTCAGCTTTCAGGTTAGTGGGGCGAAAAAACCCTTTACTAAGCGCGGAGTTTTGTCAGTGGTGAACAGTCTATATGATCCACTTGGATTTGTCGCACCCCTGACTATACAAGGCAAGCGCCTGTTGAGAAAACTCTCAGAGTGCATTAAGGACTGGGATGTACCACTCCCTGCAGACCAACAACTATGGTGGAAGGCATAGAGAAAATCTCTTTGCGCCATAGATAAGATCCACATACCACGTTGTTACTCATCCCTAGCTAAGAGTCAAAGGAAAGAGATTCATGTATTCGCAGACGCTTCCACTGAAGCTATTGCTGCTGTCGCTTACTTGAAGGTTGTTGACTGTAACAATGCAGCCCATGTTGGATTTCTGTTTGGAAAGGCTAAACTGGCCCCTAAACCCGAGCACACCATACCCAGACTTGAGCTCTGTGGGGCTGTACTAGCCATAGAGATTGCAGACTTCATACAGAGCGAACTAGCTATTCACATGGAAGACATAAAATTCTACACAGACAGTAAGGTAGTTCTGGGCTACATATATAACCAGACGAAGCGCTTTTACATCTATGTCAGTAACCGCGTGGAAAGTATCAGGAAATCCTCTAAGCCTCAGCAATGGCAGCATGTCCCATCTCATCTTAACCCTGCGGACCTTGCTACAAAACCATTGTCTATTGATGCCTTCGTAAGCTCTTCTTGGATAACAGGACCAGGGTTCCTTCACGACCAATGCGAAAAGACTGCCGGTGAAGACTGCTTCAAACTTCAGGATCCAGATGTCGACCCAGAGATCCGTCCGGATGTCAGCAGTTTCATTACCAAATTCAAGGAGAAGGTTGACTTGGATTGTCGGCGTTTTGATCGCTTCTCAAGATGGACGAGGTTGGTTCGTGCCATTGCAAGGTTAGTACACATTGTACAATGCTATCGCAATAAGGACGGTAACACTGATTGTCATGGTTGACATATCTGCCATAAGCCCCTCTCTGCAGAAGACATTGCTCTGAGTGAACTCTTTGTGATACACAATGTGCAGCAGAATGTTTTTCACAAGGAACTATTTCAAGAGACTTAGACCTTTGGATTACTTCAAGAATTCGTTATAGACATTTTTCTATCTTGTTAAACAATATTTTATTGTTGCATAGCATGCATTGTTTTTTATCTTACAGGTTGAAGCATCTCCCCATGTACTTCAGGAAAACACTCCCAATTTGAGATTGTTTGATATGTGAAATCCAAGGATTTCAGACGGGGAGTGTACTATTTCAGTTATTCTGAAAGATTTTCAGACATACATGATGATACAGACATACATGGACATTCACCATTCATGTAATTGTATATATTTAACATCATCTATTGTATTTGTTATACTTTGCTGCCATCTGCTGGCCATTGTTTGTATTGCACTCTAATATTTGTTATGGTGTTTCCCATAATGCCTCTCTGCCTAAAGCTCCTCCTTTTTTTGGCTGGCTTTTCCTGTCTTGTACTCTGGCCATCTTGGTTTGACACATGTGCTGCAGAGCTGGAGAAAGGATTCTCTTGTTACCTCCAGCTTGGAGCTCCCACCGTCTCTAATCTGGTGCTGCTATAACCTCTTCTTCTACAGTCTTCACCTTTACCTCATCTCCATTTCTTCAACTTCCTTGACATCTTGTCTCATCAAGGTACTGTAATAAAGCCTGTTGAATTTATTACTGCATCATCTTTCCAGACTACCACGCGCCGCTGATAGAGATAGGAGCACGAGCTGGCGAGTTAACGCTATCCGCCATTGTTTATATAGAGATTCGTGATCACACCCTTCAGATACATCTTGTTCACTTATATCAGTGGCAGAATACTCCCTATCATTTTTTTCACTACATTATTCTCAAGGAACAAATTAATGTCTTCCTGCAAGTGCGCCCTCGGATTTCTGAACCGGTTTTAAATTTACTTTGCAACTTAGATCATAACATTTTTTGGAGTCTTAACTACGTTTACCAATGGTTTAACCACAGGACGCAGTTGGTCAAAACACAAAACATGGTTAAATGGGAGTCGGAACTTCATTTAACGTTTGACCACTCTGAATGGGAATATGCATGTACGCTTTCCTATGCATCTTCTCTCTCCATAGCCATTCAAGAATCATACCACAAACTCCTCACAAGGTGGTATTTTACTCCTGCTAGATTATCTAAAATTAACAAAATTCATTCACCTAATTGCTGGAGAAACTGTGGTCGTTATGGTAATCTCTTACACGTTTTCTGGCAATGCCCGAAAATTCGTCCCCTCTGGAAGAAAGTTTCGGGTCTTATTAATGCCATCTCTTCTAAACAAATTCTACTAACACCTCAATTGGCCCTTCTCACACTAAATACTTACAAAATTGACCCACATTTGAGATTATTAATAGTCCACATCCTACTGGTAACCAAAAACAGCATTGCTCTCTACTGGAAAAAATCAAAGTCACCCTCTTTTCAAGACATTGTTGATAAAATCACACTTCATAAATCGTTTGAATATAAACTAGCATTGGTTAATAACCACTGCGATACATTCTTTAAAAAATGGTCCAAATGGATGGAATTGTTTCCCTAATATGCGAAATGTACTTGTCTGTTTTCTTTCTTTATTAGTTCATTTTATGTTATAAACTTTGTCACTAATGTACTATAGTTACAATTTCATATTGTTTCCTCCTTCACCCCCTTTCCTGCTTTTTACTTTCCCTTTCCTTGTATCTCCCTCTTTCCCTTCCTTATTCCCTATTGTTTCCCTTCCCTTCCTTGAAAATTTGAATAAAATTATTGGAAAAGAAATAGAGCCAGGTTTGATTTCTATAGAATGATAGACATTTGTAAATAAAAGTATTAGTTTTTTTATATTTACAATAGAAACACCACAAAATACAATGATTTAATGTCTGTGTCCCAAGTAAACTACGACAGAAAAAAGTGTTAGGGGTCATACCCATCACCGTTAACTAAAAATCGGTCCGATTTTGCTGCCTGCAACATCCTTCAGCATGACCGGTTTGGCAGTGGGTCAGTAATGGTGTGGGGTTGCATTGCTTTGGAGGACCACATAGCCCTCCATGTGCTCGCCAGAGGTAGCCTGACAGCCATTAGGTACCGAGATGAGATCCTCAGACCCAGTAGCGTAGCTACCGGGGGGCAGAGGGGGCTGTGGCCCCGGGCCCCGCACTCTGAGGGGGCCCACCCGGAGCTACGCTACTGTAACTATTGGCGTGCACAGCGCGCCGATACAGTTACATTCTGCAGCAGAGCTATGGGGCCTGAACAGGCGGTGGGGGACCCGGTGCCAGCAGTGGGCCCCCCGCCCGTCATTAGAGTGTCAGCTGTATCGGCATCCAGCCGATACAGCTGACCGCATTGAGAGCTCCCATAATCCCCCTCTCAGCTTCTGACAGTGGGCGCGATGACGTCACTGCCCGGCGCCTGCTGTCAGGAGATGAGAGGGAGAGCAGTGAGCAGCGCAGGAGTCGGGAGCAAGAGAGGTGAGTACTGGATTTATTATTTTTGTAATGGGGGTGCATTATAATACAGAGGCTGCCTATTGGGGGCTGCATTATAATACAGAGGCTGTCTATGCATTATAATACAAAGGCTGCCTATGGGGGTCCATTATAATACAGAGCCTGCCTATGGGGGTGCATTATAATACAAAGGCTGCCTATGGGGGCTGCATTATAATACAGAGGCTGCCTATGGGGGGCTGCATTATAATACAGAGGCTGCCTATGAAGGGGGCTGCATTATAATACAGAGGCTGTCTATGGGGGGCTGCATCATAATACAAAGGCTGCCTATGGGGGTGCATTATAATACAAAGGCTGCATATGGGGGGCTACATTATAATACAAAGGCTGCCTATGGGGGTTCATTATAATACAACGGCTGCCTATGGGGGTTCATTATAATACAAAGGCTGCCTATGGGGGTGCATTATAATACAAAGGCTGCCTATGGGGGTTAATTATAATACAAAGGCTGCCTATGGGGGTGCATTATAATACAAAGGCTGCCTATGGGGGTTCATTATAATACAAAGGCTGCCTATGGGGTTCATTATAATACAAAGGCTGCCTATGGGGGTTCATTATAATACAAAGGCTGCCTATGGGGGGCTGCATTATAATACAAAGGCTGCATATGGGGGGCTACATTATAATACAAAGGCTGCCTATGGGGGTTCATTATAATACAAAGCTGCTTATGGGGGGCTGCATTATAATATAGAGGCTGCCTATGGGGGTTCATTATAATACAAAGGCTGCTTATGAGGGTGCATTATAATATAGAGGCTGCCTATGGTGGTGCATTATAATATAGAGGCTGTCTATGGGGGTGCATTATAATATAGAGGATGTCTATGGGAGTGCATTATAATATAGAGGCTGCCTATGGGGGTGCATTATAATATAGAGGCTGTCTATGGGGGTGCATTATAATACAGAGGCTGCCTATGGGGGCGCATTATACTATATTGAGGACTATCTGGTGTATTATGCTATATGGATGCTATCTAGGGGCCATCATACAGTGTGGGGATTATAGTGGCGGGGCCATCATACAATGTTGGAGCCATTAAATAGTTTGCGGATATTAAGGGGTCAGTATATATCCAGTCAGGGGCATTATATGGTGTATAGGAGAGCTGTACAGGGGGAGACTTGGGACATTATTAAATGTAAAGTGGGCACTTATTGTTATAGGGGAACTCGGGTCGCTGTGACTGTAAAAGGGGCACACAGGGCAATATTACTTTCTAGGGGACAAAATCTGAGCTCTGTTTTCTAGGGCACTTGCACCCGGCATTACTATATTCTAGAGGGTTGCTTTAGAATTTAGAGGGCTCAGAGAACCACACAGTAGATGCAGTAATAGGGACACATATGGCAGCAGCGGCTCAGTATTGGGGTATCAGATGCAGCAATAGGGACACATATTGCAGCAGCGGCTCAGTATTGGGTATCAGGTGCAGTAATAGGGACACATGGCAGCAGCGGCTCAGTACTGGTGTATCAGAGAACAAGGGAATCGACGAATACCTGTACAATAAAAGTTGGTCAAAAAATGTGTATTTATTTCATTAAAATGATTTTTCATTAATGTATGTGTATTTTTTAACCATTTCATACAATAGGATTAATAATTGAGAGTTGTCTAATTGACAACTCTCAATTATTAACCTGGCTTAAAGTCACCTTCCAATAGCAAGGTGGCTTTAACCCATTATTAACCCATTCGCCACCGCTACAGGGAAATGGGAATAGACGGGCTAAGTGCCAGAAAGGGCGCATCTAATTATAGATTTGCCTTTTCTGAGGTGGCTGGGGGCAGATGTTAGTAGCCGGGGGGGCACAAAATAAATGCACCCTCTCTAGGCTATTATTATCTGCCCCCACTCGCTGGCTTTGTCTGTCTGGTTGAGAAAATAGCGCGGGAGCCCACGCATTTTTTTCAACGAATTTACACCTTTAATTAACCCTTAAATGTATGAAATTTTGCACACATATACTCATGTAATTGTTAGTGAAAATCATATATCAAACTACATTAAAATTACATGGTTAAATGTATGTAAACCATGTGTCATTTCATGTCGGGTCTGTAATTTCACAAAAGCCGGCAATTGAATTAGCGGCTATTATACTATGTAGAAGTGCATGAACTATAAATATATGTATATACAGTCATGGCCAAAAGTTTTGAGAATGACACAAATATTATATTTTCACATGATCTATTGCCCTCTGGTTTTTATGTGTGTTTGACAGATGTTTTTATCACAGACAGAAATATAATTGCAAACATATGAGTAACAAAAGCTTATATTGACAGAATGAGTTAATGCAGCAAGTCAATATTTGCAGTGTTGACCCTTCTTCTTCAGGACCTCTGCAATTCTCCCTGGCATGCTCTCAATCAACTTCTGGACCAAATCCTGACTGATAGCAGTCCATTCTTGCACAATCAATGCTTTCATTTTGTCTGAATTTTTAGGTTTTTGTTTGTCCACCTGTCTCACAAGTTCTCAATGGGATTAAGATCTGGGGAGTTTCCCGGCCATGGACCCAAAATCTCTATGTTTTGTTCCCTGAGCCATTTAATTATCACCTTAGCTTTATGGCAAGGTGCTCCATCATGCTGGAAAAGGCATTGTTGATCGCCAAACTGCTCTTGGAGGGTTGGGAGAAGTTGCTCTTGGAGGACATTCTGGTACCATTCTTTATTCATGGCTGTGTTTTTAGGCAAGACTGTGAGAGAGCCGATTCCCTTGGCTGAGAAGCAACCCCAAACATGAATGGTTTCAGGATGCTTAATAGTTGGCATGAGACAAGACTGGTGGTAGCGCTCACCTTGTCTTCTCCGAATGAGGCGTTTTCCTGATATCCCAAACAATCGAAAAGGGGATTCATCAGAGAAAATAACTTTACCCCAGTCCTCAGCAGTCCACTGCCTGTACCTTTTGCAGAATATCAGTCTGTCCATGATGTTTTTTCTGGAGAGAAGTGGCTTCTTTTTGCCCTCCTTGAGACCAGGCCTTGCTCCAAGAGTCTCCGCCTCACAGTGCGTGCGGATGCACTCACACCTGCCTGCTGCCATTCCTGAGCAAGCTCTGCACTGCTGGTAGCCCGATCCCGCAGCTGAAACACTTTTAAGACACAGTCCTGGCGCTTGCTGGTCTTTCTTGGGTGCCCCAGAGCCTTTTTGGCAACAATGGAACCTCTCTCCTTGAAGTTCTTGATGATGCGATAGATTGTTGACTGAGGTGCAATCTTTCTAGCTGCGATACTCTTCTCTGTTAGGCCATTTTTGTGCATTGCAATGATGACTGCATGTGTTTCTTTAGAGATAACCATGGTTAACAGAAGAGAAACAATGATGCCAAGCACCAGCCTCCTTTTAAAGTGTCCAGTGGTGTCATTCTTACTTAATCATGACAGATTGATCTCCAGCCATGTCCTCATCAACACCCACACCTGTGTTAATGGAGCAATCACTGAAAAGAGGTTAGCTGGTCCTTTTAAGGCAGGGCTGCAATGATGTTGAAATGTGTTTTGGGGGATAAAGTTCATTTTCTAGCCAAATATTGACTTTGCAAGTAATTGCTGTTAAGCTGATCACTTTTTATACCATTCTGGAGTATATGCAAATTGCCATTAGAAAAAGTGAAGCAGTAGACTTTGTAAAAATTAATATTTGTGTCATTCTCAAAACTTTTGGCCATGACTGTATATTAGTGTTGAGCGATACTGCTCGATATCTAAAAATATCGGATCGGAATGGTATCGCCGATATCACTAAAATATCGGCGATACCCGATACCGATACCGGAAGTCCAATGTAAGTCTATGGGAACCAAATATCGACATTAAAAAAAAACCATTCTTGCCTTGTTGGTTAATTGTACATGAAGGAAAACAACAAAGAGTAATGTAGAATGTATTGGGGGAGGTTGAGGAGACAATAAAGGCATACATGTTTAACCCAATGCATTGGAATAGCATTAATATATATTTTTTTTGGAAATACGTTTGGATTGACGAACAAATTGACAATGTTGTTAACCTTTTTTCTATTTTGGCAAATATGTATGTTTCACAACTTCCATGCTCTTCACCTTTTAACTTTTGCCAGTGCCACACTTTCTCCTTCATAATCTTCAGCAGCATCATCTTTCTCATCAAATTATTCTTCATCTTCACCTTCTTAATCTTCTTCTTAAACTTCTTGCTATTCATGTTTTTGTTTACATTACTCATATTGTTATTATTAAACTATTAATCTTCTTCATATTCAAATTCTTCATCTTCTTCCTCTTCATCTTCTTCATCATATTCTTATTTGTGACAGAGATTCCTGTACTTGTAATCTGTAAAAGTATGAATTTTTCATCCTTCCGTTCTTGCTGTCACAAAAGATTTAAATTACAACAGTATTTGTCCGTGTTCAGTTTAGCCTGCAGGAGCAGGCATTTTCCAGGGGCACCACGAGGAGGAACGGACTCAACCCATACACTGCTTAGTCTTCTTCTGCTTAGAATTTAGAGCATATATTTTGCTCTTCATTTTGGTCTTATACTTCATGTTCTTCTGCTTTTTGATCTTCTGCTTATTGTTCTTCTGTCTGTTGTTCTGTATCTTGTAGTTTGTCTTAACCTTCTTTGTCCTGTTGGTGATCTTCTTCTGGGTAATCTTTTATTTTTTCTTTGTGATGGTGTTCAGGCTGGTTGGCTTCATGCTCGTCGTCCTTGTTGTCGTCATCTTCTTCTGGGTGGTCTTTAAGGTCGTCTAATTTCCGAGAACCAGCTGACGTTACTGGAACCCGGACGGGTATCAGATGGAACAAGAGACAATGGAAGTAACGAGGACCAGCTGACTGTGCTGGAACCCGGAGGGGCAGCAGAAGGAAAAGAGGCAATGTCACAACCGAGTACCAGCTGACGTTACTGTGACACGGTTACTAAGCAGGAGGTACCTGTGCTCCAAAGCACTACCAAGGACCAGCAGACGTTGCTGGAACTCGTATACGGAGATGGAGGCACCTAGGCCAAAGGCACTGGGGAGAACCAGTTGACGGTACTGGACCCCGGACGGGTAGCAGAAGGAAAAGAGGCAATGTCACAACCGAGTACCAGCTGACGTTACTGTGACACGGTTACTAAGCAGGAGGTACCTGTGCTCCAAAGCACTACCAAGGACCAGCAGACGTTGCTGGAACTCATATACGGAGATGGAGGCACCTAGGCCAAAGGCACTGGGGAGAACCAGTTGACGGTACTGGACCCCGGACGGGTAGCAGAAGGAAAAGAGGCAATGTCACAACCGAGTACCAGCTGACGTTACTGTGACACGGTTACTAAGCAGGAGGTACCTGTGCTCCAAAGCACTACCAAGGACCAGCAGACGTTGCTGGAACTCGTATACAGAGATGGAGGCACCTAGGCCAAAGGCACTGGGGAGAACCAGTTGACGGTACTGGACCCCGGACGGGTAGCAGAACGCACCCATGAAAATGTAAGTTGACAGGACGCAAGCCGTCCGCAGTTACCGAATCACACAGTCCTACAGTGGGTGCTTGTCCTATTGTCACAATGGAAACAGCCTTTATTTACATATCCCACAGCACACATAGGAATCACCTAAACTGCAGGCACCATAGAGTCGGCTAACCCGAATGCAACACGACAGCACAACTTATTGGAGGATAATTGACGTTCACACTGCCAGGAAACAGCTGTCGTGCTGTAACCAGGCTGGCCAGGAGTCAGTACCCTGCCAATTACTTACGAGCAACAAATGGCGGTGTTGTAGCCCAGGGAGTAGAGTTCAGGTGGTAGAAAGATGAACATAACAGGAGACATGGAAAACGTTGCCAAACAGTTATTTAATCTGAAAACGGACAGGCAAATTCAGGTGATATCCATGCCTTGTTCATTTTCAGAAAAGTAAGCCGGTCTACATTCTCTGAGGATAGTCGCATGCGACGGTCTGTTAGTACACCACCTGCAGCACTAAAGACGCGCTCAGATAATACACTGGCAGCAGGGCAAGCCAGCACCTCCAATGCATACTGGCTAAGCTCTGGCCATGTATCCAACTTAGAGACCCAAAATTTGAAAGGGGAAGAGGCATCTGGGAGTACATTTAGAGGGAAAGACAAGTAGTCTGTCACCATCTTACAGAAACGTTGCTTCCTGGTGACTGGAGCCGTCTCGGATGGTGTAGACCTTGCTGGTGCTGTCACAAAACTTTGCCACATTTGTAACATACAGCTCTTGCCCTGTGCAGAGGCGCTGCTTGTGCTCCCTCTTGTTGTAGAGGTGTCTACACTGCCTCGACGCACAGAGCTGCTTTGTAAAGCAGTAGCAGTAGCATCTCTTTCGGCTGGAATGTACAACAGTATGGATTGCACCAGTGTGTCTTGGTACTCCCGCATTTTATGGTCCCGGTTCCCCGGTGTGATGAGGGTTTGTAAGTTGTCCCAGTAGCGAGGGTCTAGGAGGGTGTACACCCAATAATCTGACGTGGTGAGAATGTGGGCGATGCGGCGGTCGTTTCTCAGGCACTGAAGCATGAAATCAACCATGTGCTGCAGACTCCCAACTGGCCAACAAAAGCTGTCCTGTTGAAGAGGCGTCATCTCTGCCTCCTCTGCATCACCCCACCCTCGCTCTACATACTGACTAGAGCGTTGTGTACCTCCCTCTGTAGGGATTTCTTCCTCCTCCATTGACTCCTCCTCCTCCTCATCCTCCTCACAAAGTGAGCCCTGCCCAGCCCTTTGTGAGGAACCACGTTGCGCTGACTGTCCTGAAGGTAATTGAATTTGTGACTCTTCATCCTCCACCTCTTCCAAAACCTCTTCCTTTAGTGCTTTCAGTGATTTCTGAAGCAGGCAGATAAGGGGGACAGTCATGCTGACTAGTGCATCATCTGCACTCGCCATCCGCGTTGAGACATCAAACGCACGCAAAACGTCGCAGATGTCCTTCATAGAGGCCCACTCAGTAGTAGTGAAGTGTGGACGGCGCAAAGAGCGACTTGATTGCGCCTGATGCAGCTGATACTCCATTACTGCTGTCTGCTGCTCACACAACCGCTCCAACATATGTAACGTGGAATTCCACCTGGTGGGTACGTCACATATGATGCGATGTTCAGGAAGGCGAAATCGGCGTTGCAGAGCAGCAATGCGCGATCTGGCTATGCTGGAACGTCGCAAGTGAGCGCACTTTAGGCGGACCTTCTGCAGCAGTCCAGCAAGATCCGGATAGTCCCTCAAAAAACTTGCATGACCAAGTTGAGCACATGTGCCAGACATGGTATGTGAGTAAGGTTGCCAAGGCCCAGAGCTGCCACCAGATTTCGGCCATTGTCACACACTACCAAGCCTGGCTGGAGATTCGCAGGCAAAAACCACACATCGCTCTCCTGCTTGATGACATTCCAGACCTCCTGCGCTGTGTGGCTTAGAATCCCCGTTGAAATAATTTTCAGGACGGCCTGTTGACGTTTGGCCACGGCTGTGCTCATATCGGTCGCAACAGGTAAGCGTTCACGGGTCCATGTGGAGGTATACCGTGACGGCTCGTGCAGCGATGATTCTGAGGAATTGGAGTAGGAGGAGGAATCAATGTGTACAGACTGGATTCCTGCAATCCTTGGAGTTGGCAGAACACGTACAGCGCCACTGGCAAGATCTGTACCCGGCTCCACAACATTGACCCAATGGGCAGTGAGGGAAAGGTATCGTCCCTGGCCATGGGTACTGGTCCACGCATCGGTGGTCAGGTGGACCCTGCTACTGACGGCGTTTAGTAGCGCATGTTTAACCCCTTACTGCCATCGGACGTACTATCCCGTCCATGGTACCTGGGCCCGTATGACCGGGGACGGGATAGTACGTCCAGCCCTTTAATGCGACATTGCGACTTAAGTCGCAATGATCGCATTAAAATTCCGACGCCATCTTACCTCAGGAGAGATGGCGCCGGCATCCCGGGGTCTGTCACCGCCCACCCTCACTCCCGATCGCTGTGATTGGCTGTTCAATTCTGAACAGCCAATCGCAGCCTTTCTCACTGTTTCAGCCAATCCGATGGGCTGAAACAGTGAGATCCCAGGCTAGAATCGAGTACCGATGTACTCGATCCTAGGCCTGGGCATAGAAAGGAGCAGACCCCCCCTGGATTGGCGCGAACGCCGATCACATCGATCGCGCCAATCACAGGGCACAGCCGCGGTGTATCCGCGCTGTGCCCTGCGTGTACCTGCCTGGATCGGTGCAGTAATAGCACCGATCCTAGGCCGGAGCCTAGGACAGGCCCAGTAGGGCCTGCAGCTGCTGATTGGCGCGATCGATGTCATCGACGATCGCGCCAATCACAGGGCACAGCAGCGGTGTGACCGCTCTGTGCCCTGCTTCCTGACCTGCCGGTGACCTGCCTAGGAATCGGAGCAGTGAGCTCCGATTACTAGGCCGGTGCCTAGCAACCGGCAAAACAAGGGTCTCCTCTGATTGGTGGGATCGATGTGATCATCGATCCCACCAATGACAGGTCACAGCAGCGATGTGACCGCTCTGTGACCTGTCTGCAAACTGGATCTGACCTGTCTGACCGCACTGCAGGGGTCCTCACACTTGCTGAGGATTCCTGCAGTGCGGTCACACGCCAGATCTCCTCCTGTGCTGGGCCTTGTGGTGCCACAGTAGCCTGTGACACCACAACTCCTGCTGAAGAAAGAAGAGAGAAGAAAGAAGAGAGAAGAAAGAAGAGAGAAGAAAGAAGAGAGAAGAAAGAAGAGAGAACTACAAACGTGAGTTTTTGAGCCCCGATCCCTGCCCGATCCACCCCAATCCCCCCATTCCCCCCTCCCCCCTTCCCTTTCCCCCTCTTTTTACCCCCCCTTTGCACACATTTAGCAGCCGCCGAGCGTTGATTGGTGACGCAGTTCACCGATCAACACTCGTGCTCGTTTTTCTTTTGCACCCCCCTCCGTGCGCACTTCCAGCAGCCGCGGAACTTTGATAAGTGACACCAGTCACTTTTTAGAGCTCGTTCCTGCAGTTTTTTTTTTTTTTTCACTCCCCTTTCTGCCACTCCTGTGCGCACATCCAGCAGCCGCGGAACTTTGATAAGTGACACCAGTCACTTATCAGAGCTCGTTCCTGCAGTTTTTTTTTTTCACCCCACTTTCCGCCACTCCCGTGCGCACATCTAGCAGCCGCGGAACTTTGATAAGTGACACCGGTCACTTATCAGAGCTCGTTCCTGCCGTTTTTTTTTTTTTTTTTCACTCCCCTTTCCGCCACTCCTGTGCGCACATCTAGCAGCCGCGGAACTTTGATAAGTGACACCGGTCACTTATCAGAGCTCGCTCCTGCCGTCTTTTTTTTTTTCACTCCCCTTTCCGCCACTCCTGTGCGCACATCCAGCAGCCGCGGAACTTTGATAAGTGACACCAGTCACTTATCAGAGTTCGTTCCTGCAGTTTTTTTTTTTTCACTCCACTTTCCGCCACTCCCGTGCGCACATCTAGCAGCCGCGGAACTTTGATAAGTGACACCGGTCACTTATCAGAGCTCGTTCCTGCCGTTTTTTTTTTTTTTCACTTCCCTTTCCGCCACTCCTGTGCGCACATTCGGCAGCCGCGGAACTTTGATAAGTGACACCGGTCACTTATCAGAGCTCGTTCCTGCCGTTTTTTTTTTTTTTTTTCACTTCCCTTTCCGCCACTCCTGTGCGCACATCCGGCAGCCGCGGAACTTTGATAAGTGACACCGGTCACTTATCAGAGCTCGTTCCTGCCGTTTTTTTTTTTTTTCACTTCCCTTTCCGCCACTCCTGTGCGCACATCCGGCAGCCGCGGAACTTTGATAAGTGACACCGGTCACTTATCAGAGCTCGTGCCTGCTGGTTTAGACTTTTTTTCACAGGCATTTTTTTCCCTATTCTCTTTCTTTTCTTTTAGCTTTTTCCTTTCAGCATAGTTTGCACCAACCACTATCCCCCCCCCCACACACACACAGTTATAAATAAAGTTCACACAAAGCACCACATTCACAAAAAAAATGTCCCGCTCGTCACTTTTCTTCCCAACAGCGCTATTCAGTGGAAGAGGCATACGCTTTACTTGCCTCCGACACTGATAGCGAGGGAGAGGATCCACATTTCTTTACTTTTCAGATTCTTCATCCTCTTCTTCTTCTTCCTCCTCTTCCTCATCTTCCTCCTCGGGTCCTGCGGAACCGCCACGCAGACGCCCCAGGACAGAAGATGAGGCAGCGCCCACACCTGAAAATGAACCAGCGCACCCCTCTTCGGACCCGATATGGACCCCGCCCCCCGAAAATTACGAGCCACTGATTCCTGATTTTGTGGCAGAATCAGGAATCAAGTTTGACACCACGGGCCTCAGAGAAATAGACTTTTTCAAAGTCTTTTTCTCTGAGGATTTTATTAACCTCGTGGTGGAGCAAACTAATTTGTACGCTCGGCAATTTTTGGCGCAAAATCCAGTGTCATCATTTTCCAACTGGTCTCCTGTAGACGCAGGTGAAATGATGCAGTTTTGGGGCCTGGTCCTCCATATGGGGATCCTGAAGAAGCCAGAACTTCGGCAATATTGGAGTGTTGATATTTTATACAACACTCCAATGTTCCGAATGGTCATGGCTCGGACGCGTTTTGAGGCCATCCACAAATTCCTGCATTATAATGATAATGCACAGTGTCCCCCACAAAATGACCCCAACTTTGACCGTCTGTTCAAAGTTCGGCCGGTCATCGAACACTTCAGCAAAAAGTTTGCTGAAGTGTACGTGCCCCAAAGGGACATCTGCGTGGATGAGTCCTTGGTTCATTTTAAGGGACGGCTCAGATTCCGCCAGTACCTGCCCAGCAAGAGGGCAAGGTACGGAATTAAACTCTACAAGCTGTGCGAGAGTACCTCAGGGTACACGCACAGCTTTAGAGTTTACGAAGGAAAGGACACCAGGATTGAACCCCCTGAGTGTCACCCCGTCCTGGGAGTGAGTGGGAAAATTGTGTGGGATTTGGTGCACCCACTGCTGGATAAAGGTTATCACCTTTACACCGATAACTTTTATTCCAGCGTCCCACTCTACAAATCCCTCTCTGCGCGAGGTACCGCAGCTTGCGGTACCGTCCGCAAAAATCAGAGAGGCCTCCCGAAGACGCTACTTGGGCAGATGCTCAGAAAGGGTGAGAGCAGAGCCCTATGTAGCGACCACCTGTTGGTGGTCAAGTACAAGGACAAGAGGGATGTCCTTCTCTTGACCACCATACATGGTGATGGCAGCGCCCTCAGCACTGTACGGGGTACCTCTACACAGGTCCGCAAACCGGACTGTGTACTGGGGTACAATAAATACATGGGGGGTGTTGATCTCTCTGATCAACTCCTCCAACCGTACAGTACTTTGAGAAAGGCCAAGGTGTGGTACAAGAAGCTGTCCGTGCACATCGTCCAAATGGCAATGCTCAATGCTTTCCTGCTGTCACGATGTGCACGCAACAGCGATACGACGTACCTTCAGTTCCAGGAGGTAGTGGTTAAGGCCCTGATGTTTGGCGCTCAGGAAACAGCGGGCCCCAGTACTTCTGGAACTGAAGGTGCTCGTATCATACCAGGTCAGCATTTCCCGGGGGTGGTCCCGCCAACTGGAAGCAAAGGTAAGCCGCAAAAAAGGTGCCGAGTGTGTTACAAAAGGGGAATACGCAAGGACACCACTTACCAATGCGACACCTGCCCCGAAAAACCTGGCCTGTGTATGAAGGATTGTTTCAAATTGTACCACACCTCAATGCACTACTAATTTACTTTACAGGAAAGATTAGTTCCAGAAGGGGGCACATTTAGAAAAGTTCCTTGGGAGTCTACTTTCCAAAATTATGTCACTTGTGTTTTTTTTTTACTGTTTAGGCACATCAGGAGCTCTGCAAACGGAACATGACGCCCGCAGACCATTCCATCAGTCTGCATTCCAAAACGTCACGACTTCCCTTCTGAGCCCCGACTTGTGCCCAAACAGTTTTTTCCCACATATGGGGCACCAGTGTACTCAGGACAAATTGGACAACAATTTTTGGTGTCCAATTTCTCCTCTTACCCTTGGAAAATAAAAAATTGGGGACTAAAACATCATTTTGTGGAGGATAAAAGTAGGATTTTTTATTTTTACACCTGGGCATTATAAACTTTAGTGAAACACTTGGGGGTTCAAAATGCTCACCACACACCTAGGTAAGTTCCTTAGGGGGTCTAGTTTCCAAAATGGGGTCACTTGTGGGGGTTTCCACTGTTTAGGCACATGAGGGGCTCTGCTAACGGAACATGACGCCCGCAGACCATTCCATCAAAGTCTGCATTCCAAAACGTCACTGCTTCCCTTCTGCGCCCTGCCATGCGCCCAAACAGTGGTTCCCCCCAACATATGGGGTATCAGTGTACTCAGGACAAATTGGACAACAACTTTTTGGTCCAATTTCTCCTGTTACCTTGGGAAAATAAAAAATTGGGGACTAAAACATCATATTTGTGGAAATTTTTTATTTTTTTTTATTCACGCCAGGGCATTATAAACTTTAGTGAAACACTTGGGGTTCAAAATGCTCACCACACACCTAGATAAGTTAATTAGGGGGTCTAGTTTCCAAAATGGGGTCACTTGTGGGGGTTTCCACTGTTTAGGCACATGAGGGGCTCTGCTAACGGAACATGACGCCCGCAGACCATTCCATCAAAGTCTGCATTCCAAAACGTCACTGCTTCCCTTCTGCGCCCTGCCATGCGCCCAAACAGTGGTTCCCCCCAACATATGGGGTATCAGCGTACTCAGGACAAATTGGACAACAAATTTTGTGGTCCAAGTTCTCCTGTTACCCTTGGGAAAATAAAAAATTGGGGACTAAAACATCATATTTGTGGAAATTTTTTTTTTTTTTTTATTCACGCCAGGGCATTATAAACTTTAGTGAAACACTTGGGGTTCAAAGTGCTCACCACACACCTAGATAAGTTCCTTAGGGGGTCTAGTTTCCAAAATGGGGTCACATGTGGGGGGTTTCCACTGTTTAGGCACATCAGGGGCTCTGCTAACGGAACATGACGCCCGCAGACCATTCCATCAAAGTCTGCATTTCAAAACCTCACTGCTTCCCTTCCGAGCCCTGCCGTGTGCCCAAACAGTGTATCCCCCCAACATATGGGGTATCAGCGTACTCAGGACAAATTGGACAACCACTTTTGGGGTCCAATTTCTCCTCTTACCCTTGGGAAAATAAAAAATTGGGGACTAAAACATCACTTTTGTAGAAAAAAAAAAATATTTTTTTTTTCACGCCAGGGCATTATAAACGTTAGTGAAACACTTGGGGGTTCAAAGTGCTCACCACACACCTAGATAAGTTCCTTAGGGGGTCTAGTTTCCAAAATGGGGTCACATGTGGGGGGTTTCCACTGTTTAGGCACATCAGGGGCCCTCCAAACGTGACATGGCGTCCGTTCGCAATTCCAGCCAATTTTGGTTTGGAAAAGTCAAACGGCGCTCCTTCCCTTTCAAGCCCTGCCGTGCGTCCAAACAGTGGTTCCCCCCCACATATGGGGTATCAGCGTACTCAGGACATGTTGGACAACAACTTTTGTGGTCCAATTTCTCCTCTTACCCTGGGGAAAATAAAAATTGGGGACTAAAACATCATGCTTGTGGAAAAAATATGATTTTTTTTCTTCACGGCTCTACATTACAAACTTGCGTGAAGCACTTGAGGGTTCAAAGTGCTCACCACACATCTAGATAAGTTCCTTAGGGGGTCTAGTTTCCAAATGGGGTCACATGTGGGGGGTTTCCACTGTTTAGGCACATCAGGGGCCCTCCAAACGCGACATGTCGTCCGTTCGCAATTCCAGCCAATTTTGGTTTGGAAAAGTCAAACGGCGCTCCTTCCCTTTCAAGCCCTGCCGTGCGCCCAAACAGTGGTTCCCCCCACATATGGGGTATCAGCGTACTCAAGACATGTTGGACAACAACTATTGGTGTCCAATTTCTCCTCTTACCCTTGGGAAAATAAAAAATTGGGGACTAAAACATCATGCTTGTGGAAAAAATATGATTTTTTTTCTTCACGGCTCTACATTACAAACTTGCGTGAAGCACTTGAGGGTTCAAAGTGCTCACCACACATCTAGATAAGTTCCTTAGGGGGTCTAGTTTCCAAAATTGGGTCACATGTGGGGGGTTTCCACTGTTTAGGCACATCAGGGGCCCTCCAAACGCGACATGGCGTCCGTTCGCAATTCCAGCCAATTTTGGTTTGGAAAAGTCAAACGGCGCTCCTTCCCTTCAAGCCCTGCCGTGCGCCCAAACAGTGGTTCCCCCCCACATATGGGGTATCAGCGTACTCAGGACATGTTGGACAACAACTTTTGTGGTCCAATTTCTCCTCTTACCCTTGAGAAAATAAAAATTTGGGGACTAAAACATCATGTTTGTGGAAAAAATATGATTTTTTTTTCTTCACGGCTCTACATTACAAACTTGCGTGAAGCACTTGAGGGTTCAAAGTGCTCACCACACATCTAGATAAGTTCCTTAGGGGGTCTAGTTTCCAAAATGGGGTCACATGTGGGGGGTTTCCACTGTTTAGGCACATCAGGGGCCCTCCAAACGCGACATGGCGTCCGTTCGCAATTCCAGCCAATTTTGGTTTGGAAAGTCAAACGGCGCTCCTTCCCTTTCAAGCCTGCCGTGCGCCCAAACAGTGGTTCCCCCCACAATGGGGTATCAGCATACTCAGGACATGTTGGACAACAACTTTTGTGGTCCAATTTCTCCTCTTACCCTTGAGAAAATAAAAATTTGGGGACTAAAACATCATGTTTGTGGAAAAAATATGATTTTTTTTCTTCACGGCTCTACATTACAAACTTGCGTGAAGCACTTGAGGGTTCAAAGTGCTCACCACACATCTAGATAAGTTCCTTAGGGGGTCTAGTTTCCAAAATGGGGTCACATGTGGGGGGTTTCCACTGTTTAGGCACATCAGGGGCCCTCCAAACGCAACATGGCGTCCGTTCGCAATTCCAGCCAATTTTGGTTTGGAAAAGTCAAACGGCGCTCCTTCCCTTTCAAGCCCTGCCGTGCACCCAAACAGTGGTTCCCCCCCACATATGGGGTATCAGCGTACTCAGGACATGTTGGACAACAACTTTTGTGGTCCAATTTCTCCTCTTACCCTTGGGAAAATAAAAATTTGGGGACTAAAACATCATGTTTGTGGAAAAAATATGATTTTTTTTCTTCACGGCTCTACATTACAAACTTGCGTGAAGCACTTGAGGGTTCAAAGTGCTCACCACACATCTAGATAAGTTCCTTAGGGGGTCTAGTTTCCAAAATGGGGTCACATGTGGGGGGTTTCCACTGTTTAGGCACATCAGGGGCCCTCCAAACGCGACATGGCGTCCGTTCGCAATTCCAGCCAATTTTGGTTTGGAAAAGTCAAACTGTGCTCCTTCCCTTTCGAGCCCTGCCGTGCGCCCAAACAGTGGTTCCCCCCCACATATGGGGTATCAGCGTACTCAGGACATGTTGGACAACAACTTTTGTGGACTAATTTCTCCTCTTACCCTTGGGAAAATAAAAATTTGGGGACTAAAACATCATGTTTGTGGAAAAAAATATGATTTTTTTTCTTCACGGCTCTACATTACAAACTTGCGTGAAGCACTTGAGGGTTCAAAGTGCTCACCACACATCTAGATAAGTTCCTTAGGGGGTCTAGTTTCCAAAATGGGGTCACATGTGGGGGTTTCCACTGTTTAGGCACATCAGGGGCCTCCAAACTCGACATGGCGTTCGTTCGCAATTCCAGCCAATTTTGGTTGGAAAAGTCAAACGGCGCTCCTTCCCTTCGAGCCCTGCCGTGCGCCCAAACAGTGGTTCCCCCCACTATGGGGTATCAGCGTACTCAGGACATGTTGGACAACAACTTTTGTGGTCCAATTTCTCCTCTTACCCTTGGGAAATAAAAATTTGGGGACTAAAACATCATGTTTGTGGAAAAAATATGATTTTTTTTCTTCACGGCTCTACATTACAAACTTGCGTGAAGCACTTGAGGGTTCAAAGTGCTCACCACATCTAGATAAGTTCCTTAGGGGGTCTAGTTTCCAAAATGGGGTCACATGTGGGGGGTTTCCACTGTTTAGGCACATCAGGGGCCCTCCAAACCGACATGGCGTCCGTTCGCAATTCCAGCCAATTTTGGTTTGGAAAGTCAAACGCTCCTTCCCTTTCGAGCCCTGCCGTGCGCCCAAACAGTGGTTCCCCCCCACATATGGGGTATCAGCGTACTCAGGACATGTTGGACAACAACTTTTGTGGTCCAATTTCTCCTCTTACCCTTGGGAAAATAAAAATTTGGGGACTAAAACATCATGTTTGTGGAAAAAATATGATTTTTTTTCTTCACGGCTCTACATTACAACTTGCGTGAAGCACTTGAGGGTTCAAAGTGCTCACCACACATCTAGATAAGTTCCTTAGGGGTCTAGTTTCCAAAATGGGGGTCACATGTGGGGGGTTTCCACTGTTTAGGCACATCAGGGGCCCTCCAAACCGACATGCGTTCGTTCGCAATTCCAGCCAATTTTGGTTTGGAAAAGTCAAACGGCGCTCCTTCCCTTTCGAGCCCTGCCGTGCGCCCAAACAGTGGTTCCCCCCCACATATGGGGTATCAGCGTACTCAGGACATGTTGGACAACAACTTTTGTGGTCCAATTTCTCCTCTTACCCTTGGGAAAATAAAAATTTGGGGACTAAAACATCATGTTTGTGGAAAAAAATATGATTTTTTTTCTTCACGGCTCTACATTACAAACTTGCGTGAAGCACTTGAGGGTTCAAAGTGCTCACACACATCTAGATAAGTTCCTTAGGGGGTCTAGTTTCCAAAATGGGGTCACAGTGTGGGGGGTTTCCACTGTTTAGGCACATCAGGGGCCCTCCAAAACGCGACATGTCGTCCGTTCGCAATTCCAGCCAATTTTGGTTTGGAAAAGTCAAACGCGCTCCTTCCCTTCAAGCCTGCCGTGCGCCCAAACAGTGGTTTCCCCCCACATATGGGGTATCGCGTACTCAGGACATTGGACAACAACTTTTAGTGTCCATTTCTTCTCTTTTTCCCTTGGAAAATAAAAAATTGTTGGACTAAAACATCATGTTTGTGGAACAAAAATAATATGTTATTTTTTCTTCACGCTCTACATTACAAAGCTTCCTGTGAAGCACTTGAGGGTTAAAGCTCAAACCTTCTGAAAGTTCCTTGAGGGGTCTAGTTTCAAAATGGGTCACTTGTGGGGTTTTCCACTGTTTAGGCCATCGGTGACTCTCCAAACGCGACATGGGTCCGTTCTCATTCAGCCAATTTTGGTTTGTAAAAATGCAAACTGCGCTTCACTTCATTACGAGCTCTCCATGTTCCCAAAAATGGTTTTTCCAAATATGGGTATCGGCGTATCAGGTAGAATTGGACATACTAACTTTTTCAGTCCTTTTTCTCTGTTTTTCCTTGTGAAAATATTAAAAAATGTTTTAAAAGATATTTTTTTTGTACTAAAATGAAGTTTATGAATGTTAATTTTTCCTTCCATGTAGTACATGTCCTGGAAACCTGAGGTAATAAACTTCTTGAATGTGGTTTTCAGTACCTTGAGGGGTGTAGTTTTTAGAATGGTGTCACTTTTGGGTATTTTCTGCTATATAGACCCCTCAAAGTGACTTCAAATATGAGGTGGTCCCGAAAAAAAATGGCTTTGTAAATTTTGTTGTAAAAATGAGAAATCGCTGGTCAACTTTTAACCCTTATAATTTCCTAACAAAAAAAAATTTTGTTTCCAAAATGGTGCTGATGTAAAGTAGACATATGGGAAATGTTATTTCTTAACTATTTTGTGTGACATATTTCTCTGTTTTAAGGGAATAAAAATTCAAAGTTTGAAAATTGCAAAATTTTCAAAATTTTTGCCATATTTGCGTTTTTTTCATAAATAAATGCAAGTTATATGGAAGAAATTTTACCACTATCATGAAGTACAATATGTCACGAGAAAACATTCTCAGAATCGCGAAGATCCGTTGAAGCGTTCCAAAGTTATAACCTCATAAAGAGACAGTGGTCAGAATTGTAAAAATTGGCCCGGTCATTAACGTGCAAACCACCCTTGGGGGTGAAGGGGTTAATGTTTCCCTCGACATGTTTTTGCAGAGCAGGGACGGCTTGCCTGCTGAAATAAAATCGGCTTGGCACATTATATTGTGGGACTGCCAATGCCATTAAGTTCCTGAAACTGTCAGTCTCCACCAGCCTGAATGACAGCATTTCAAGGGACAGGAGTTTTGCAATGCCAGCATTCAGAGCCTGTGCTCGTGGATGGTTTGCCGAGTATGGCCGTCTTTTATCCTATGCCTGTGCTACCAATGGCTGTTTTGTGGCCTGGGAGTGTGACGATGACTGTGAACTTGCTGCTGTGGGTGGAATAACAGTTTGTCTATGGACAACAGTGACCGAGGTTCTTCCATGGAGATCCTGTGAGGAAGCTGAACCAGGTGTGTGTGAGCTGGAGGTAGAGGCTCCAACACGACCTGAAGATGTAGGTGCTGCTGTAGGTTGGCCTACATCTCCAGTGTGTCTTTGTAACTCAGCTATGTGCTTTGTCCGTACATGTTTCCACATATTTGTGGTATTCAGGTTACTGATATTTTTACCTCTTTTAACTTTTTGCTTACACAGCTTGCATTTAACATAGCAAATATCATCTACAAGTCTGTCAAAAAAGGACCACGCAGTGCAAGTCATGGGAGCGCCAATTTTGACATTTGTAAGAGAACTGCTCCCAACAGGTGCCAAACTGGAGGCTACAGGCAAGCGAGTCTGCAGCCTACCTCTCCCTCCTCTTTGTACCGTTGGGCCAATCTCTTCCTCAGAGCTGCTCCCACCACCTTCCTGTTGCTCACGCCATGTTGGGTCTCGGACTTCATCATCTCCACTACCCTCTTCCAACACCTGCTGCTGTTGGATGGTCTGGGCAGCACCATGCTCCACAAAACCTGGCACCTGAGTCTCATCATCATCATGAGATGCGTTCTGCGGTGTGCTGTCCATCGGCACTGGCTCACCCGCCTCTTCAGATTGAGAGAGACACAGCTGTTGCGCATCACTGCATACTCTCTCTTCTTCAAATTGCAGAATACTGCTTGCCTGTGCCAGTGTTTGCGAGCCAACAGATTCTGAGAACAGAAGCAGAGACTCAGCTGGCTCCTGTACAGAACTCTCTGACTGCCTGGGCAATTTGACAGGCGGTGAACAGACAGATGGTTGCTCAACAGTGTTGTGTTCCTGAGAGAAGGTGGAAGGAATTGAAGTCGATGCATTGGCTGCCATCCAACCAACAACGGCTTCAATTTGTTCTTCCCGCAGCAGTGGGGCACGCCGAGCTCCTACCAAAGTGCGCATAAAGGAACGCTCATGGGGAAAACTGGTGGATGCTGTGTCACTGAGGGCGGCAGCAGCCACAGAATCCCCACGTCCTCTCCCTGCTGAAACTCCACGGCCACGACCACGTGCCTTACTCACTGACTTCTTCATCTTGGTAGATTGATAAAGAAAGTTAGAAAAGTTATAAGGCCTAAGTGTGGTTATTACGCAGAGACTGAAGTGAACACTGAAACACAACTGTTCACAATCTGTGAAAGGCTACTCCTTTGTCTACTTCTATAGTGTTTGCAACCAATGTATTGGATACGGATGGAAGCGCGTCACACTAATAGATTATATTTATTTTAAATGGAATGGAGCAGAACCAATTGGAGAGAAATGACAAGGATGAGGCACTGAGACACGCTCAGCAGAGTACAAGCAGCAGTGCTTGAACAAGTAACTGGAGCGTGATGTGCACTCAAAAAATAAAAAACACAGACTGAAGTGAACACTGAAACACAACTGTTCACAATCTGTGAAAGGCTACTCCTTTGTCTACTTCTATAGTGTTTGCAACCAATGTATTGGATACGGATGGAAGCGCGTCACACTAATAGATTATATTTATTTTAAATGGAATGGAGCAGAACCAATTGGAGAGAAATGACAAGGATGAGGCACTGAGACACGCTCAGCAGAGTACAAGCAGCAGTGCTTGAACAAGTAACTGGAGCGTGATGTGCACTCAAAAAATAAAAAACACAGACTGAAGTGAACACTGAAACACAACTGTTCACAATCTGTGAAAGGCTACTCCTTTTTCTACTTCTATAGTGTTTGCAACCAATGTATTGGATACGGATGGAAGCGCGTCACACTAAAATTTAAATTGCATGGAGCAGCAAGAATTACACTGAAGAAAAAAAAAAGAGTCTGTGAGTGACACGTGCAGATGCCTACAGACAGCGTTGCATGCAGAGCAAACTGCAGCGTCACCTGCACTCACACACACCTTGCAGAGCTGTTAAAACAACACTGCAGGCAAAAGGAAGCTTTACACAGCGGTTGGTGCTAGCCTGCCTACAGCACAGTACACTAAATCGCAATCTCTAACTGTCCCTCAGAGTCAGCACAGCAGCGTTCTGTCCCTTACTGAATTCACAGCACAGTGACGCTAAAATGACGGCGGCGCCTTTTATAGTGCATTCTGACATCATTTCAGCATCCAATCACAGCCATGCCATTAGTTAACATGACCGCAGCAGTACAGGATGTGCCCACACTTCTTAGGATTCCTCATTGGCTGACTAAAATCACATTGCCTCTCAAAGAATTATGGGAACTTCCGATTCCGGTATACGATATATGGAAAATATCGGAACTAAGTATCGAAAGGCCGATACAGCTAATATCGGCCGATACCCGATACTTGCGGTATCGTATCGCTCAACACTACTGTATATATGTCTCAATGACATATATATATATATACAGTTATATGAAAAAGTTTGGGCACCCCTATTAATCTTAAGCTTAATGTTTGATAAAATTGGTGTTTTTGCAACAGCTATTTCAGTTTGATATATCTAATAACTATTGGACACAGTAATGTTTCTGCCTTGAAATGAGGTTTATTGTACTAACAGAAAATGTGCAATCTGCATCCAAACAAAATTTGACAGGTGCATAAGTATGGGCACCTCACCAGAAAAGTGACATTAATATTTAGTAGATCCTCCTTTTGCAAAAATAACAGCCTCTAGTCGCTTCCTGTAGCTTTTAATGAGTTCCTGGATCCTGGATGAAGTTATTTTTGACCATTCCTCTTTACAAAACAATTCCAGTTCAGTTAAGTTTGATGGTCGCCGAGCATGGACAGCCATCTTCACATGATCCCACAGATGTTCAATGATATTCAGGTCTGGGGAATGTGATGGCCATTCCAGAACATTGTAATTGTTCCTCTGCATGAATGCCTGAGTAGATTTGGAGCGGTGTTTTGGATCATTGTCTTGCTGAAAGATCCATCCCCTGCGTAACTTCAACTTTGTCACTGATTCTTGAACATTATTGTCGTTCCTCAACTTTAACAAGATTCCCGGAGCCGGCATTGGCCACACAGCCCCAAAGCATGATGGAACCTCCACCAAATTTTACTGTGGGTAGCAAGTGTTTTTCTTGGAATGCTGTGTTTTTTTGACGCCATGCATAATGCCTTTTTGTATGACCAAACAACTCAATCTTGGTTTCATCAGTCCACAGGACCTTCTTCCAAAAAGAAATTGGCTTCTCCAAATGTGCTTTTGCATACCTCAGCTGACTCTGTTTGTGGCGTGCTTGCAGAAACGGCTTCTTTCGCATCACTCTCCCATACAGCTTCTCCTTGTGCAAAGTGCATTGTATAGTTGACTGATGCACAGTGACACCATCTGCAGCAAGTTGATGCTGCAGCTCTCTGGAGGTGGTCTGAGGATTGTCCTTGACTGATCTCACCATTCTTCTTCTCTGCCTTTCTGATGTTTTCCTTGGCCTGCCACTTCTGGCCTTAACAAGAACTGTCCCTGTGTTCTTCCATTTCCTTACTATGTTCCTCACAGTGGAAACTGACAGGTTAAATCTCTGAGACAGCTTTTTGTATCCTTCCCCTGAACAACTATGTTGAATAATCTTTGTTTTCAGATCATTTGACAGTTGTTTTGAGGAGCCCATGATGCCACTCTTCAGAGGAGATTCAAACAGGAGAACAACTTGCAAGTGGCCACTTTAAGTAGCTTTTCTCATGATTGCATACACCTGGCTATGAAGTTCAAAGCTCAATGAGGTTACAAAACCAAAAAAAGGGCTTTAGTAAGTCAGTAAAAAGTAGGCAGGAGTATTTAAATCAAGAAAATGATAAGGGTGCCCATACTTATGCACCTGTCAAATTTTGTTTGGATGCAGATTGCACATGTTCTGCTAGTACAATAAACCTCATTTCAAGGCAGAAACATTACTGTGTCCAATAGTTATTAGATATATCAAACTGAAATAGCTGTTGCAAAAACACCAATTTTTATCAAACATTAAGCTTAAGATTAATAGGGGTGCCCAAACTTTTTCATATAACTGTATGTATTCTATGTGTATATATCTATACTTTCTTTTGTGGTTAAAAAACTATTCATTTGGATCCATTATATGTCGGTTTTGCTAGCCACCGACAAAATCTCTCAAGTCAGATGTCAGTCGGATGTTACACGTACGCTCAGATGCGACTAAATCGCATCCTCCCTGGAAAATCGGATGACAGACGGATGAATGTTCATGAAATTTTTGTGCGATAATCGACCGACTAAAACAGTCCGATTTTTTTAGATGTTGTGTGTGACCCCAGCCTTAAAGGAATAATCATTCAAAGTTTGAAAATTGCAATTTTTTTAAAATTTTTTGTAAAATTTCTAATATTTTTATAAATAAACGCAAAACATATAGACCTAAATTTACCATTATCATAAAGTACAATATGTCACGAAAAACATTCTCAAAACCAATAAGCTATGTTGAAGCATGCAAGAGTTATTATCTCATAAAAGGACTCTGGTCAGATTTCAAAAATGTGGCTTGGTCACCAAGGGGTTAAAATAGAAATGGTTATTATAGTTAATAAATGTAGCTATCAAGGTTGGTAGATTTACATGACCATAAGCAGGCAGTGAATAATGTCTTGGAGACAAGAGCAACTTGGAGAGGTCTGAATGAGATGCTAATATTCTTAAGTATTGTCTGTCCTTCACTAATAGATGTACAATTCCAGGAAAAAAGTTCTTCAACATAGCATAGTACACAGTGTACTTGAAATTATAACATTGTTTTTCTTGTAACAAAACACAAAAGATTTTTTTGTTGTACATCATATATTTGTCAATTATTACCAGGAATATTTAGAAATGACAGTACAAGTAATAGGTAGACAATGGAAAACAAGCAAATCCTCGACTCTGCATCTTCATTAGCTGGGATACACAGACATTCATTTACTAAGCAATGTTAATCCTTATGCAACCTGAAAATCCTTGTTTATGAAGTCAGTAATGAAAGGCTTACTTAATTTTGTGCAGGGAAGATATCAATCTTCAACCAAATTATAATTAATACTGATAGCTGAAGAAAAATATACTAGCTACTTTCTATAGTTACATATTCATAGTACTGTATCTGCATACTGACACTGGATTACAAGTAAGACTATTAACCCTTTCGAGAGCAGGCTATTTTTCATGTTTGCACTTTTGTTTTTCCCTTCTCTTCCGAGAGCCATTTTTGCTTTTCACATAGCCATAATGGCACTTGTTTATTCACAGGACAAGCTGTAGTTTCAAATGTCATTCACATTAACATATAACATACTGAAAAACAGGAAAAAGAAATATCCATCAGTTTTTTTTAATTTATTTTTATGGCTTTCCTTGTGTGGTAAAAATTACCTGGCAATAAGATTTTTCAAAACAGTACATTTATGGCAGTACCAAACTTATTTATTTGTTTCTTACATTTTAGAGATTAAAAAAAAATTCTGAACTTTTAAAAAAAAAAAATTAGTTTGTGTTACCAGTTTTTGAGACCCATAACTTTTTCTATTTTTGCATTGATTAACCTGTGTGAGGGTTTGTGTTTAATGTAATAAACAGTAGTTTTTATTGATACCATTTTCAGAGATATACAATTTTTTTTTCCAAAAATGGTAATTCTGGGCTTTCATTTTTTTTTTACCTTTATGCAGTTTACCATGCAAGTGACTTCATGTATTTTTTATTATCCTCTTTAAATTCAGAAAAGGGGAGCAATTTTCACTTTTTTTAAAATGCTTTTATAAGCTTTTATTTATTATTTTCCACTTTATTGTTAGTCCACCTCAGGACTTGAAACTGTAATCATGTGATCTCTAGTACTACAGATAGGTCCAGAAATATTTGGACAGTGACCAGATCTTCATGATTTGGGATCTTCATGCCACTATTTTTTATTTACATGAAACAACAGAGGTGCAATTGAAATGGAGACTTTCAGGTTTAATTAAAGGCATTGAACAAAAATCCTGTGAAACGTTTAGGAATTGTAGCCATTTTTCTACAAAGCCTCCTCATCTCAGGGGCTCAAATGTAATTGGACAAATTATAAAATGTTCACTTTTAATACTTTGTAGAGAATTCTTTGCAGGCAATCATTGCCTGAAGTCTGTAAGCTATGGACATCACCAAACGCTGAGTTTCCTCCTTTGTGATGCTTTGCCAGGACTTTACTGCAGCTGACTTCAGTTATTGTTGACTTACTGCCCTATTACTCTATTAAATCTAGATTATAAGCTTCTGGCAAAAATCCTTGCGACTTGTTTTCAAAGCTATCTACCATATCTCTTGAATCCAGCTCAAAAAGCTTCACTAGATGTAGACACGCTGCTAAAAATATGTAATATACCATAGCAGCCACTGTATATGCTCAGGATCAGTCACATGCGCCTTGATGCAAGAAGGCCTTTGACACTGGGTCCTGGCCATTCCTGCATGCCACACTTTCACAGTGTTGTTTTGTGGCTTCTTTCAATAATCTCACATATACTCAGCAGGAGGCGGGGACCCAGATAGCAGTGAATAACCTTATTACTCCATACTTTGATATATGTATAGGCGGTTCCCCTATACCTTCTTTTATTTAATTTAGCCCTTGACCCATTACTCTAACAATTAGGCCGGAGTCACACTAGCGAGAAATACGGACTAGTGCAATGCAAGAAAAAAAATGCCATTGCACTTGGACCAATGTTAATCTATGGGGCAGCTTCCATCAGCCGATTTTTTGTCGGCCGTTTTATACGGGCTGAGAAAATCGCAGCATGCTGCGATTTGCACCGTATATCGGCCGAGAATCACCAATGCAAGTCTATGGGGGCGAGAAAAATAAGGATTACACACGGACCACATGTGTGACTTGCGAGAAATACGCACCGGTGTCATTCAGAAAAGCCGGTAATTCAGTGCGGTATATTGTAAAATCACACTGACAGGTCTAAAAAAGAATGTAAAGAATAGATATATATACTCATAGAATACATATATATATATATATATATATATATATATATATACAGTACAGACCAAAAGTTTGGACACACCTTCTCATTCAAAGATTTTTCTGTATTTTCATGACTATGAAAATTGTACATTCACACTGAAGGCATTAAAACTATGAATTAACACATGTGGAATTATATACTTAACAAAAAAGTGTGAAACAACTGAAAATATGTCTTATATTCTAGGTTCTTCCAAGTAGCCACCTTTTTCTTTGATTATTGCTTTGCACACTCTTGGCATTCTCTTGATGAGCTTCAAGAGGTAGTCACCGGAAATGGTTTTCACTTCACGGGTGTGGCCTGTCAGGTTTAATAAGTGTGATTTCTGGCCTTATAAATGGGGTTGTGACCATCAGTTGTGTTGTGCAGAAGTCTGGTGGATACACAGCTGATAGTCCTACTGAATAGACTGTTAGAATGTGTATTATGGCAAGAAAAAAACAGCTAAGTAAAGAAAAACGAGTGGCCATCATTACTTTAAGAAATGAAGGTCAGTCAGTCCGAAAAATTGGGAAAACTTTGAAAGTGTCCCCAAGTGCAGTTGCGAAAACCATCAAGCGTTACAAAGAAGCTGGCTCACATGAGGACCGCCCAGGAAAGGAAGACCAAGAGTCACCTCTGCTTCTGAGGATAAGTTTATCCGAGTCACCAGCCTCAGAAATCGCAGGTTTACAGCAGCTCAGATTAGAGACCAGGTCAATGCCACACAGAGTTCTAGCAGCAGACACATCTCTACAAACAACTGTTAAGAGGAGACTTTGTGCAGCAGGCCTTCATGGTAAAATAGCTGCTAGGAAACCACTGCTAAGGACAGGCAACAAGCAGAAGAGACTTGTTTGGGCTAAAGAACACAAGGAATGGACATTAGACCAGTGGAAATCTGTGCTTTGGTGTGATGAGTCCAAATTTGAGATCTTTGGTTCCAACCACCGTGTCTTTGTGCGAAAAGGTGAACGGATGGACTCTACATGCCTGGTTCCCACCGTGAAGCATGAAGGAGGAGGTGTGATGGTGTGGGGGTGCTTTGCTGGTGACACTGTTGGGTATTTATTCAAAATTGAAGGCATACTGAACCAGCATGGTTACCACAGCATCTTGCAGCGGCATGCTATTCCATCTGGTTTGCGTTTAGTTGGACCATCATTTTTTTTCAACTGGACAATGACCCCAAACACACCTCCAGGCTGTGTAAGGGCTATTTGACCAAGAAGGAGAGTGATGGGGTGCTACGCCAGATGACCTGGCCCCCACAGTCACCAGACCTAAACCCAATCAGGATGGTTTGGGGTGAGCTGGACCATGGAGTGAAGGCAAAAGGGCCAACAAGTGCTAAGCATCTCTGGGAACTTCTTCAAGAATGTTGGAAGACCATTTCCGGTGACTACCTCTTGAAGCTCATCAAGAGAATGCCAAGTGTGTGCAAAGCAGTAATCAAAGCAAAAGGTGGCTACTTTGAAGAACCTAGAATATAAGACATATTTTCAGTTGTTTCACACTTTTTTGTAAAGTGTAATGTATAATTCCACATGTGTTAATTCATAGTTTTGATGCCTTCAGTGTGAATGTACAATTTTCATAGTCATGAAAATACAGAAAAATTTTTGAATGAGAAGGTGTGTCCAAACTATTGGTCTGTACTGTATATATATACATGTCATTGAGACACATATATATGTATATACAGTACAGACCAAAAGTTTGGACACACCTTCTCATTCAAAGATTCTTCTGTATTTTCATGACTATGAAAATTGTAGAATCACACTGAAGGCATCAAAACTATGAATTAACACATGTGGAATTATATATTACACTTTACAAAAAAGTGTGAAACAACTGAAAGTATGTCTTATATTCTAGGTTCTTCAAAGTAGCCACCTTTTGCTTTGATTACTGCTTTGCACGCAGAAAAGGTGAACGGATGGACTCTACATGCCTAGTTCCCACCGTGAAGCATGGAGGAGGTGGTGTGATGGTGTGGGGGTGCTTTGCTGGTGACACTGTTGAGGATTATTCAAAATTGAAGCGGTGAGCGGTCCAGCTCACCCCAAACCATCTCGATTGGGTTCAGGTCTGGTGACTGTGGAGGCCAGGTCATCTGGCGTAGCACCCCAACACTCTCCTTCTTGGTCAAATAGCCCTTACACAGCCTGGAGGTGTGTTGGGTCATTGCCCTGTTGAAAAATAAATGATGGTCCAACTAAACGCAAACTGGATGGAATAGCATGCTGCTGCAAGATGCTGTGGTAGCCATGCTGGTTCAGTATGCCTTCAATTTTGAATAACTCCCCAACAGTGTCACCAGCAAAGCACCCCCACATCATCACACCACCTCCTCCATGCTTCAAGGTGGGAACCAGGCATGTAGAGTCCATCCGTTCACCTTTTCTGCGTGCAAAGCAGTAATCAAAGCAAAAGGTGGCTACTTTGAAGAACCTAGAATATAAGACATATTTTCAGTTGTTTCACACTTTTTTGTAAAGTGTAATGTATAATTCCACATGTATTAATTCATAGTTTTGATGCCTTCAGTGTGATTCTACAATTTTCATAGTCATGAAAATACAGAAAAATCTTTGAATGAGAAGGTGTGTCCAAACTTTTGGTCTGTACTGTATATATATATATATATAATATACATACTGTATATATATATATATATATATATATATATATATATATAAAACGATTTTTCTGTATTTTCATGACTATGAAAATTGTAGAATCACATTGAAGGCATCAAAACTATGAATTAACACATGTGGAATTATACATTACACTTTACAAAAAAGTGTGAAATAACTGAAAATATGTCTTATATTCAAGGTTCTTCAAAGTAGCCACCTTTTGCTTTGATTACTGCTTTGCACGCAGAAAAGGTGAACGGATGGACTCTACATGCCTGGTTCCCACCGTGAAGCATGGAGGAGGTGGTGTGATGGTGTGGGGGTGCTTTGCTGGTGACACTGTTGGGGATTTATTCAAAATTGAAGGCATACTGAACCAGCATGGCTACCACAGCAACGTGCAGCAGCATGCTATTCCATCCGGTTTGCGTTTAGTTGGACCATCATTTATTTTTCAACAGGACGATGACCCCAAACACAACTCCAGGCTGTGTAAGGGCTATTTGACCAAGAAGGAGAGTGTTGGGGTGTTATGCCAGATGACCTGGCCTCCACAGTCACCAGACCTAAACTCAATCGAGATGGTTTGGGGTGAGCTGGACCGCTCACCGCTTCAATTTTGAATAAATCCCCAACAGTGTCACCAGCAAAGCACCCCCATACCATCACACCACCTCCTCCATGCTTCACGATGGGAACCAGGCATGTAGAGTCCATCCGTTCACCTTTTCTGCGTGCAAAGCAGTAATCAAAGCAAAAGGTGGCTACTTTGAAGAACCTAGAATATAAGACATATTTTCAGTTGTTTCACACTTTTTGGAAAGTGTAATGTATAATTCCACATATGTTAATTCATAGTTTTGATGCCTTCAGTATGATTCTACAATTTTCATAGTCATGAAAATACAGAAGAATCTTTGAATGAGAAGGTGTGTCCAAACTTTTGGTCTTTACTGTATATACACATATATATATATATATATATATATATATATATTTATAGTCCATACACTTCTACATAGGATAATAACCGCTAATTTAATTGCAGGCTTCTGTAAAATCATTACAGAACCCGACATGAAGTGACACATGGTTTACATACAGTAAACCATATCATTTCAAGTAGTTTGATATATGGTTTTGATTAACAATTATATGAGTGTATGTGTTAAGGGTCTGCGGAACGCACCAATATATAAAGTAGAGAGGTGCATTCGCAGCCCGGGGTCCACCGTGCAAGCGAAGCCTGCTGCTAGTAAGATGGCGAAAGTAGCGAACTCTGTTATCCCGCAGAGTCGCTAAAATAAACGCCGTAGCGCGTTGTGGCAGTAAGTGTAAACTCTGTTAATCCCCAGAGCCGCTAGCGGGATGCCACAGCGCTATATGGCGATAGGTGCGAACTCACTTAGCTTCAGTGAGCCGCAAAGTAAAACGCTAGGGCGCTGTCTAGCGTCGAGAGCGAACCCTGTTACGTCACAGAGCCGCTGAGAAAAAGCACCGTGTCCTGTCAGGCTCTCTGACACACGGTTAATTGCTAAGCGAGCATAATACGTGGTCATGCGCTAATGTCCTCGCGGGAGTCACCCGCAATCTATGGCGTCTGAACGCCAGACCCTGAATACGGCAATCAAACTCCTCACCGGTTATGCCGGTAATCTAGGGCATCTAGGACACCGACCCTGACCAGCTAGCACACCAAACTCCTCACCGATTAAGTCGGTATTCTAGTGGCTTATTTCAGCCGGGTCCCTAACCACACACACGCATGACCACACTGGCGCATAGCATACAATGGTTGATATTAGCACATGGCGGCCCAGCCATGCTACCCTTTTATAGCAACAGCTACAGGACCTTCCAGGAACAAGGACCAATGAGAAACCTGTTCAGAAGACTAGTAGTAACAGGGCCTTCCTGGCGGGCCAATAGGAGCTGCTGCAGTACCTGAGCATGTGACCCCTGATCTCCAATGAGAGATCTCACTCTGGGCACGCTCAGAAGGGAAAATGCAGGACTTTGTCCCAAAGACGTCTGCTCCAGAACTGGCTATAATAGCAGATCCAGGAAAGGCAGCAGCAAGTCACTGCCCAGTAGTGGAGTGAGCAAGACGCTTGGACCGACGTCTCTGCTGAGCAGGCTCCACTGCGGCTGGAGATGAATGGGAGACCGCAACGGCACTGGTTCGAGACTCCCCTTGTGCAGGAGGGGGAACTCGAACCCTAACATTACCCTCCCTCCTAGTGCCCCCCTTCTCTGGGCCTCGCTGCGTTCAAAGGCAGCGATGAGCTGCGGAGCGTGAACATGCTCGGCAGGCTCCCAAGACCTATCCTCAGGCCCATAGCCCCTCCAGTCCACCAAATAAAACTTTTTGCCCCATACAACCTTACACCCCACGATGGCGTTCACCTCATGGTCATCCGCAGATGAACCCGATGTCCCGGCAGATGACTCAGAAAACCGGGACATGAGCACGGGTTTCAGGAGGGACACGTGAAAGGTGTCGGAGATACCCAGGCGTGGTGGAAGAGCTAAACGGTATACCACAGGGTTAACCTGCTCGAGGACCTTGAAAGGACCCAGGTAGCGGGGTGCCAACTTAGTGGACTCAACTCGCAGCCTGATGTTACGGGCGGAGAGCCACACCATGTCCCCAGGACCAAATGTAGGAGCGGGGCGCCGATGGGCATCGGCCGAAGACCTCATCCTCTCTTTGGAGGCCTGAATGGCATCCTGAGTGCGGTCCCAAATGTCCTGTGCCTCCACAGCCCAGTCTGCCACCCTGGAATCGGCGGAAGACACAGGCATAGGCACTGGTACCCGCGGATGCTGACCGTAGTTCAGGAGGAATGGGGTCTGTCCGGTGGAATCAGCCACAGCATTGTTTAATGAAAACTCAGCCCATGGTAGCAAGGATGCCCAGTCATCCTGCCTAGCTGAGACAAAATGTCGTAGATAGGTGACCAAGGTCTGGTTGGCCCTCTCTACCAACCCATTTGTCTCAGGATGGTACGCTGAAGAGAGATTTAACTCAATACTGAGTAGACGACAAAGCTCTCTCCAGAACCGAGACGCAAACTGGGGACCTCGGTCACTGACAATTTTGTCCGGCATGCCGTGTAGACGGAAGACATGCCTAACGAACAACGCTGCCAGAGCCCGTGCAGAAGGTAACCGTGGAAGCGGCACCAAATGCACCATTTTGGAAAAATGGTCGGTGATTACCCAAATGATGGTGCAACCCCGAGACTTGGGCAAGCCCACCACAAAGTCCATCCCAACCATCTCCCAGGGCCTATCTGCCACTGGCAAAGGGTAAAGTAACCCAGCTGGCCGTTGTCGTGGAGACTTATTCTTGGCGCAGGAGACACATGCCCGAACATAGTCCCCAACGTCACGGACCATATGTGGCCACCAGTATGTCCTCGCCAGCAATTCGGATGTCCTCTTAGCCCCAAAGTGTCCACCCACCTGGACGAATGTGCCCAAGAGAGTACCTCTGGTCGCAAATTAGTAGGCACAAAAGTCTTGCCCGGGGGCACAGACTCTAGCGAAACCGGGGCCACTGTTCTCAGGCTCTCTGTGGGGACGATAAGCCGAGGCTCCTCTACCTCCTCCTCCGAGGACACCACAGAGCGAGAGAGAGCGTCGGCACGAATGTTCTTCTCTCCGAAAGGAAATGCAGTGTGAAATGAAACCGGGAGAAGAACAAGGACCATCTGGCTTGGCGAGAATTAGGCCGCTGGGCTGTCTGAAGATATACCAGGTTTTTGTGATCCGTGAAGACTTGGAAGGGAAAGCGAGCTCCCTCCAACAGATGTCTCCACTCCGAGAAGGCCAACTTCATTGCTAGCAACTCCCTGTCCCCGATGGAATAATTCCTCTCCGCTGGTGTGAAGGTCTTGGAGAAAAAGAAGCATGGATGCTTTCGACCATGAGCATCCTTTTGGAAGAGGACTGCTCCAGCACCAACGGACGAGGCATCCACCTCCAAAATAAATGGTTTATCAACATCGGGGCGATGTAGGATGGGAGCACTAGTGAAATGGGACTTAATAGACGTGAAGGCCTTGGAGACCTCTTCAGACCACAATTTGGGATTAGCTCCCTTTTTGGTGAGGGCAACCACGGGAGCTACCAAAGTTGAGAAGTGAGGGATAAACTGGCGGTAGTAATTAATGAACCCCATAAAGCGCTGCACCGCCTTTAGAGAATGGGGTTCTTGCCAGTTCATCACCGCCTGTAGTTTGGCTGGATCCATAGCCAATCCCTGGGCGGAGATGATATAGCCCAGGAAAGGTAAGGACTCCTGCTCAAACACACATTTCTCCAACTTTGCGTAGAGGGAATTTGCCCGTAGGAGGTCGAAGACTCTGCAGACATCTCTCCGGTGGGAGTCAATATCTGGAGAGAAGATGAGTATATCATCCAGATAGACTACGACCGAGGTGGAGAGCATATCCCGGAAGATGTCATTGACAAAGTCTTGGAAAACGGCTGGAGCATTACAGAGCCCAAAGGGCATCACCAGATATTCGTAATGCCCATCCCTGGTATTAAAAGCCGTCTTCCATTCGTCCCCCTCACGGATCCGAATCAGGTTATAAGCACCGCGCAGATCTAATTTAGTGAATACTCTTGCTCCCCGAAGCCTATCAAATAGCTCAGAAATCAGGGGCAACGGGTACTTGTTTTTAACGGTGATGGCGTTAAGACCCCTGTAATCAATACACGGACGCAATTCTCAGTTTTTCTTCTGCACGAAGAAAAATCCCGCCCCTGCCTGTGACACCGACTTCCTAATAAACCCTCTTGCCAGGTTCTCCTGAATATATTGCGACATGGCCTCTGTCTCAGGAAGAGAGAGGGGATAGACCCTTCCCGAGGAGGTTCTGCGCCAGGCAAGAGGTCGATAGGACAGTCATAGGGGCGATGAGGCGGAAGAGTCTCCGCAGCCTTCTTGGAGAACACGTCTGCATATGACCAGTAGTGCTTGGGAAGTGGAGTAAGATCTGCGGGTAACTCAGTAGTGGTAACCTGAACGCAACTCCTGACACATCTGCCTCTACATGCATCACTCCAACCCAGTATCCTACCCGAAGTCCACTCTATATGTGGGGAGTGGAAACGGAGCCAAGGTATACCTAGTAGGATCTCGTCTATTCCCTCGGGAAGGACGAGTAGGGAAATAAGTTCCTGATGGGAAGGAGATACAGATAATGCAAGTGGAACAGTCTGGAGTGTAATTTGTGAGGGCAATGTCGACCCATTCACTACCCGGACAGTCACTGATTTGTCAAGCGCCACCAGAGGTATTGCATGACGGCGAGCAAAGCTAGAGGACATGAAATTCCCCTCTGCTCCTGAGTCCACGCAAAGGTCGGCAGTGAGAATGGAAGTACCAACAGTGATTGTCCCTTTAAGTGTCATCTTGGAGGAAAATGCATCTGTCTCTAGTGAACCTCCTCCCAGGGCCACTAGACGCGATCGCTTCCCCGATCGCTGTGGACATTTGTTGGCATAGTGTCCTGTCTGCTGACAACGGTTACAGACCACGGATACTCGGACGGACCGAGACTTAGGTCCAGCATTAGGAACTTCTGTGGCCTTTTGGGGTTCGGACGCCAGATCAGGGAATTCGAGAGGTTTGGCAAAGGTAGGAGCCAACCGAAACCTCTGCCTACACTGGGCCCGCTCCAACCTCCGCTCATGAAAACGGAGGTCAATGCGGGTAGATATGGAGATAAGCTTCTCCAGTGTGGCGGGAATCTCCCTGGTAGCCAAAGCGTCTTTAACATGGTCAGCCAGTCCTCGCCAGTAGATTGAAATAAGAACTTTATCAGACCAATTTAGCTCAGAAGCCAGAGTCCGAAACTGGACGGAAAACAGACTGACCAAAGACGAACCCTGTGCCAATGCCAGCAGTTGTAGCGCCGTATTGTGGGTGACCTGAGGTCCTAAAAAGACCTTTTTAAGAGCCTCCAAGAAACGAGGAGCACTCCGCACCACACGATCGTCGCGCTCCCACAGCGGCGTTGCCCACTCCAACGCTCTGCCCGAGAGTAGAGAAAGTACAAAACCCACGTGTGCCCGATCTGTGGGAAAACGTGCAGCCAGAAGCTCGAGCTGTATAGAGCACTGACTCACGAATCCCTGACATTGCTTGCTATCACCGGCAAACTTGACAGGAAGCGGGAGGTGGGATAATGTAGGGGCAGAGGTGGCAGAAGACAAACTGGCTGCAGCCACGCTAGCAGCCTGAACAGCGACTGCGGTAACATCCACAGCTGAGGTTGTACGCTCAAGAGCCGCCAACCTACCTCCAGCTGCTGGATGTACTGCGATAGACGCTGTTCATCCGCCATTTTACTAGCCAGACCCTGGCGCTAATATTATGTTAAGGGTCTGCGGAATGCATCAAATATATAAAGTAGAGAGGTGCGTTCGCAGCCCGGGGTCCACCGTGCAAGCGAAGCCTGCTGCTAGTAAGATGGCGAAAGTAGCGAACTCTGTTATCCTGCAGAGTCGCTAAAATAAACGCCGTAGCGCGTTGTGGCAGTAAGTGCAAACTCTGTTAATCCCCAGAGCCGCTAGCGGGATGCCACAGCGCTATATGGCGATAGGTGCGAACTCACTTAGCTTCAGTGAGCCGCAAAGTAAAACGCTAGGGCGCTGTCTAGCGTCGAGAGCGAACCCTGTTACGTCACAGAGCCGCTGAGAAAAAGCACCGTGTCCTGTCAGGCTCTCTGACACACGGTTAATTGCTAAGCGAGCATAATACGTGGTCATGCGCTAATGTCCTCGCGGGAGTCACCCGCAATCTATGGCGTCTGAACGCCAGACCCTGAATACGGCAATCAAACTCCTCACCGGTTATGCCGGTAATCTAGGGCATCTAGGACACCGACCCTGACCAGCTAGCACACCAAACTCCTCACCGATTAAGTCGGTATTCTAGTGGCTTATTTCAGCCGGGTCCCTAACCACACACACGCATGACCACACTGGCGCATAGCATACAATGGTTGATATTAGCACATGGCGGCCCAGCCATGCTACCCTTTTATAGCAACAGCTACAGGACCTTCCAGGAACAAGGACCAATGAGAAACCTGTTCAGAAGACTAGTAGTAACAGGGCCTTCCTGGCGGGCCAATAGGAGCTGCTGCAGTACCTGAGCATGTGACCCCTGATCTCCAATGAGAGATCTCACTCTGGGCACGCTCAGAAGGGAAAATGCAGGACTTTGTCCCAAAGACGTCTGCTCCAGAACTGGCTATAATAGCAGATCCAGGAAAGGCAGCAGCAAGTCACTGCCAGTAGTGGAGTGGGCAAGACGCTTGGACCGACGTCTCTGCTGAGCAGGCTCCACTGCGGCTGGAGATGAATGGGAGACCGCAACGGCACTGGTTCGAGACTCCCCTTGTGCAGGAGGGGAACTCGAACCCTAACATTACCCTCCCTCCTAGTGCCCCCCCTTCTCTGGGCCTCGCTGCGTTCAAAGGCAGCGATGAGCTGCGGAGCGTGAACATGCTCGGCAGGCTCCCAAGACCTATCCTCAGGCCCATAGCCCCTCCAGTCCACCAAATAAAACTTTTTGCCCCATACAACCTTACACCCCACGATGGCGTTCACCTCATGGTCATCCGCAGATGAACCCGATGTCCCGGCAGATGACTCAGAAAACCGGGACATGAGCACGGGTTTCAGGAGGGACACGTGAAAGGTGTCGGAGATACCCAGGCGTGGTGGAAGAGCTAAACGGTATACCACAGGGTTAACCTGCTCGAGGACCTTGAAAGGACCCAGGTAGCGGGGTGCCAACTTAGTGGACTCAACTCGCAGCCTGATGTTACGGGCGGAGAGCCACACCATGTCCCCAGGACCAAATGTAGGAGCGGGGCGCCGATGGGCATCGGCCGAAGACCTCATCCTCTCTTTGGAGGCCTGAATGGCATCCTGAGTGCGGTCCCAAATGTCCTGTGCCTCCACAGCCCAGTCTGCCACCCTGGAATCGGCGGAAGACACAGGCATAGGCACTGGTACCCGCGGATGCTGACCGTAGTTCAGGAGGAATGGGGTCTGTCCGGTGGAATCAGCCACAGCATTGTTTAATGAAAACTCAGCCCATGGTAGCAAGGATGCCCAGTCATCCTGCCTAGCTGAGACAAAATGTCGTAGATAGGTGACCAAGGTCTGGTTGGCCCTCTCTACCAACCCATTTGTCTCAGGATGGTACGCTGAAGAGAGATTTAACTCAATACTGAGTAGACGACAAAGCTCTCTCCAGAACCGGACGCAAACTGGGGACCTCGGTCACTGACAATTTTGTCCGGCATGCCGTGTAGACGGAAGACATGCCTAACGAACAACGCTGCCAGAGCCCGTGCAGAAGGTAACCGTGGAAGCGGCACCAAATGCACCATTTTGGAAAAATGGTCGGTGATTACCCAAATGATGGTGCAACCCCGAGACTTGGGCAAGCCCACCACAAAGTCCATCCCAACCATCTCCCAGGGCCTATCTGCCACTGGCAAAGGGTAAAGTAACCCAGCTGGCCGTTGTCGTGGAGACTTATTCTTGGCGCAGGAGACACATGCCCGAACATAGTCCCCAACGTCACGGACCATATGTGGCCACCAGTATGTCCTCGCCAGCAATTCGGATGTCCTCTTAGCCCCAAAGTGTCCACCCACCCTGGACGAATGTGCCCAAGAGAGTACCTCTGGTCGCAAATTAGTAGGCACAAAAGTCTTGCCCGGGGGCACAGACTCTAGCGAAACCGGGGCCACTGTTCTCAGGCTCTCTGTGGGGACGATAAGCCGAGGCTCCTCTACCTCCTCCTCCGAGGACACCACAGAGCGAGAGAGAGCGTCGGCACGAATGTTCTTCTCTCCCGAAAGGAAATGCAGTGTGAAATGAAACCGGGAGAAGAACAAGGACCATCTGGCTTGGCGAGAATTAGGCCGCTGGGCTGTCTGAAGATATACCAGGTTTTTGTGATCCGTGAAGACTTGGAAGGGAAAGCGAGCTCCCTCCAACAGATGTCTCCACTCCGAGAAGGCCAACTTCATTGCTAGCAACTCCCTGTCCCCGATGGAATAATTCCTCTCCGCTGGTGTGAAGGTCTTGGAGAAAAAGAAGCATGGATGCTTTCGACCATGAGCATCCTTTTGGAAGAGGACTGCTCCAGCACCAACGGACGAGGCATCCACCTCCAAAATAAATGGTTTATCAACATCGGGGCGATGTAGGATGGGAGCACTAGTGAAATGGGACTTAATAGACGTGAAGGCCTTGGAGACCTCTTCAGACCACAATTTGGGATTAGCTCCCTTTTTGGTGAGGGCAACCACGGGAGCTACCAAAGTTGAGAAGTGAGGGATAAACTGGCGGTAGTAATTAATGAACCCCATAAAGCGCTGCACCGCCTTTAGAGAATGGGGTTCTTGCCAGTTCATCACCGCCTGTAGTTTGGCTGGATCCATAGCCAATCCCTGGGCGGAGATGATATAGCCCAGGAAAGGTAAGGACTCCTGCTCAAACACACATTTCTCCAACTTTGCGTAGAGGGAATTTGCCCGTAGGAGGTCGAAGACTCTGCAGACATCTCTCCGGTGGGAGTCAATATCTGGAGAGAAGATGAGTATATCATCCAGATAGACTACGACCGAGGTGGAGAGCATATCCCGGAAGATGTCATTGACAAAGTCTTGGAAAACGGCTGGAGCATTACAGAGCCCAAAGGGCATCACCAGATATTCGTAATGCCCATCCCTGGTATTAAAAGCCGTCTTCCATTCGTCCCCCTCACGGATCCGAATCAGGTTATAAGCACCGCGCAGATCTAATTTAGTGAATACTCTTGCTCCCCGAAGCCTATCAAATAGCTCAGAAATCAGGGGCAACGGGTACTTGTTTTTAACGGTGATGGCGTTAAGACCCCTGTAATCAATACACGGACGCAATTCTCAGTTTTTCTTCTGCACGAAGAAAAATCCCGCCCCTGCCTGTGACACCGACTTCCTAATAAACCCTCTTGCCAGGTTCTCCTGAATATATTGCGACATGGCCTCTGTCTCAGGAAGAGAGAGGGGATAGACCCTTCCCCGAGGAGGTTCTGCGCCAGGCAAGAGGTCGATAGGACAGTCATAGGGGCGATGAGGCGGAAGAGTCTCCGCAGCCTTCTTGGAGAACACGTCTGCATATGACCAGTAGTGCTTGGGAAGTGGAGTAAGATCTGCGGGTAACTCAGTAGTGGTAACCTGAACGCAACTCCTGACACATCTGCCTCTACATGCATCACTCCAACCCAGTATCCTACCCGAAGTCCACTCTATATGTGGGGAGTGGAAACGGAGCCAAGGTATACCTAGTAGGATCTCGTCTATTCCCTCGGGAAGGACGAGTAGGGAAATAAGTTCCTGATGGGAAGGAGATACAGATAATGCAAGTGGAACAGTCTGGAGTGTAATTTGTGAGGGCAATGTCGACCCATTCACTACCCGGACAGTCACTGATTTGTCAAGCGCCACCAGAGGTATTGCATGACGGCGAGCAAAGCTAGAGGACATGAAATTCCCCTCTGCTCCTGAGTCCACGCAAAGGTCGGCAGTGAGAATGGAAGTACCAACAGTGATTGTCCCTTTAAGTGTCATCTTGGAGGAAAATGCATCTGTCTCTAGTGAACCTCCTCCCAGGGCCACTAGACGCGATCGCTTCCCCGATCGCTGTGGACATTTGTTGGCATAGTGTCCTGTCTGCTGACAACGGTTACAGACCACGGATACTCGGACGGACCGAGACTTAGGTCCAGCATTAGGAACTTCTGTGGCCTTTTGGGGTTCGGACGCCAGATCAGGGAATTCGAGAGGTTTGGCAAAGGTAGGAGCCAACCGAAACCTCTGCCTACACTGGGCCCGCTCCAACCTCCGCTCATGAAAACGGAGGTCAATGCGGGTAGATATGGAGATAAGCTTCTCCAGTGTGGCGGGAATCTCCCTGGTAGCCAAAGCGTCTTTAACATGGTCAGCCAGTCCTCGCCAGTAGATTGAAATAAGAACTTTATCAGACCAATTTAGCTCAGAAGCCAGAGTCCGAAACTGGACGGAAAACAGACTGACCAAAGACGAACCCTGTGCCAATGCCAGCAGTTGTAGCGCCGTATTGTGGGTGACCTGAGGTCCTAAAAAGACCTTTTTAAGAGCCTCCAAGAAACGAGGAGCACTCCGCACCACACGATCGTCGCGCTCCCACAGCGGCGTTGCCCACTCCAACGCTCTGCCCGAGAGTAGAGAAAGTACAAAACCCACGTGTGCCCGATCTGTGGGAAAACGTGCAGCCAGAAGCTCGAGCTGTATAGAGCACTGACTCACGAATCCCTGACATTGCTTGCTATCACCGGCAAACTTGACAGGAAGCGGGAGGTGGGATAATGTAGGGGCAGAGGTGGCAGAAGACAAACTGGCTGCAGCCACGCTAGCAGCCTGAACAGCGACTGCGGTAACATCCACAGCTGAGGTTGTACGCTCAAGAGCCGCCAACCTACCCTCCAGCTGCTGGATGTACTGCGATAGACGCTGTTCATCCGCCATTTTACTAGCCAGACCCTGGCGCTAATATTATGTTAAGGGTCTGCGGAATGCATCAAATATATAAAGTAGAGAGGTGCGTTCGCAGCCCGGGGTCCACCGTGCAAGCGAAGCCTGCTGCTAGTAAGATGGCGAAAGTAGCGAACTCTGTTATCCTGCAGAGTCGCTAAAATAAACGCCGTAGCGCGTTGTGGCAGTAAGTGCAAACTCTGTTAATCCCCAGAGCCGCTAGCGGGATGCCACAGCGCTATATGGCGATAGGTGCGAACTCACTTAGCTTCAGTGAGCCGCAAAGTAAAACGCTAGGGCGCTGTCTAGCGTAGAGAGCGAACCCTGTTACGTCACAGAGCCGCTGAGAAAAAAGCACCGTGTCCTGTCAGGCTCTCAGGCACACGGTTAATTGCTAAGCGAGCATAATACGTGGTCATGCGCTAATGTCCTCGCGGGAGTCACCCGCAATCTATGGCGTCTGAACGCCAGACCCTGAATACGGCAATCAAACTCCTCACCGGTTATGACGGTAATCTAGGGCATCTAGGACACCGACCCTGACCAGCTAGCACACCAAACTCCTCACCGATTAAGTCGGTATTCTAGTGGCTTATTTCCCTAACCACACACACGCATGACCACACTGGCGCATAGCATACAATGGTTGATATTAGCGCATGGCGGCCCAGCCATGCTACCCTTTTATAGCAACAGCTACAGGACCTTCCAGGAACAAGGACCAATGAGAAACCTGTTCAGAAGACTAGTAGTAACAGGGCCTTCCTGGCGGGCCAATAGGAGCTGCTGCAGTACCTGAGCTTGTGACCCCTGATCTCCAATGAGAGATCTCACTCTGGGCACGCTCAGAAGGGAAAATGCAGGACTTTGTCCCAAAGACGTCTGCTCCAGAACTGGCTATAATAGCAGATTCAGGAAAGGCAGCAGCAAGTCACTGCCCAGTAGTGGAGTGGGCAAGACGCTTGGACCGACGTCTCTGCTGAGCAGGCTCCACTGCGGCCAGAGATGAATGGGAGACCGCAGCGGCACTGGTTCGAGACTCCCTTGTGCAGGAGGGGGAACTCGAACCCTAACAGTATGTGTGCAAAATTTCAGACATGTAGGTGTTAATTTAATGTGTAAATTCGTTGAAAAAAAATGCATGGGCTCCCGTGGTATTTTCTCCGCCAGACAGGGAAAGCCAGTGACTAAAGACAGATAATAATAGCCTAGGGAGGGAGCATTGTTTTTGTGCCCCCCGGCTACTAACATCTGCCCCCAGCCACCTCAGAAAAGGCACATCTATTATTTGATGCGCCTTTTCTGGCACTTAGCCCGTCTATTCCCATTGCCTTTAGCGGTGGCTAATGGGTTAATGCCAACTTGCTATTGAAATGTGACATTAAGCCGGGTTAATAATGGAGAGTTGGCAATTAGACAACTCTCCATTATTAATCCTATTGTATTAACCCTGCTGTTCTGTTCGCATTTGCTATACACTTGTACTGTTCCCGGGTCAATATGACCCGACCTATCAATTCTTGGTTTTTAGCTATTCTAAGTGTTTTATTTGAATAGTTTTTTCATTATTATACTGTATGTGAACATGGTTGATCATAAACAAATGAAAAATTTAAATTGAAACTTAATATTTTTTTTTTTCATAAAAAGGTTACACAGGCTTTTTACAATTATCTTTGATTCTTGGCATTCTGCACACAAATAACAAAGAAGCTTTACATTACTATTACTAAAACATGAAATTTAAGTTTTTTAAAACAATATTTATAAATCAACAAATGAAAAATCATAAAAACTTCAACCTTTTTAGAAAGAAAAAAAAAAAAACTGAACATGTTCATGCGTTTTTACACTGAACACAATAATAAGACACATGTCCTTTACACAGATATTTTGAACATCCAGCACATGTCAGATTAGTCTTATTGTCACAGGAAGATGGACAGAAGCTATATCTCTTCCTTTTTTTGCTGGTAGCTGTGCTGGTGGAGGCCGTGGATGTGGAGTCTCTTTCTTGAGCATGCTGGACACTTTTTACAATGGCTGTTGCTCCTTCACTTCTGAGGGTCACTTTTCTGCTCTCACTAAATGGCCTAACTAGGGATTTTCCCATTTCCTCAAGAAATAATCTTCTTTTATGCAGCTTATTCCGGTTCCAATTGGGGTTGATTTCTCTCCGTAAGACAAATGTATTGTATGCAGGAACGTCCAGTATGTTATAAAATTAAATCATTGGCCACCGATTGGTTTTGCGTTTGCATGTATATGTTGATATTGCTTGGTCTAAGTATCAACTGCTCCCTTTGTGGCATTATAATCTAAAATAATGTCAGCCTTTCTGTCTTCTCTATCACTTACGGCAGGGGTCTCAAACTCAATTTACCCGGGGGCCGCTAGAGGTAGAATCTGGGTGAGGCTGGGCCGCATCATATTTTCCACAAGAAAAGCTCTTACAAAACAGGTGGAAATAGGCTATCACGACTAAATGAATAATTCTTAATATGTTACAATACCAGGATCTGAGGATTTTCTGTTTCGAGGTCAAGAGCTCTCTGATGCGATGTTGCTGCCTGTCTCGCTTCCTTCCTCTTTTGACACTGCAGTGTGGTGGACAAGAAAACATTAACTGGTTAACAGCAAGAAGTCTTTCCCCCCCAGCGCTCATTCTCCCCCATTGCTTTTTCCCCATCACCCCATCGTTGCTTTTCCCCATCACTCTCATCATTGCTTTTTCCCCAGCATTGCTTTTCACCCATCACACCCATCATTGCTTTTTCTGCATCATTGCTTTTCCCCATCACTCCCATCATTGCTTTTCCCCCATCACTCCCATCATTGCTTTTCCCCATTACTGTTTTCCCCCATTACGCCCATCATTGCTTTTCCCCATTACTCCCACATTGCTTTTCCCCATCATTGCTTTTATCCATTACTCCCACATTGCTTTTCCCCATTACTCCCACATTGCTTTTCCCCATCATTGCTTTTCCCCATTACTCCCACATTGCTTTTCCCCATCATTGCTTTTCCACATTACTCCCACATTGCTTTTCCCCATTACTCCCACATTGCTTTTCCCCATCATTGCTTTTCTCCATTACTCCCACATTGCTTTTCCCCATTACTCCCACATTGCTTTTCCCCATCATTGCTTTTCCCCATTACTCCCACATTGCTTTTCCCCATCATTGCTTTTCCACATTACTCCCACATTGCTTTTCCCCATCACTGTTTTTCCACATTACTCCCACATTGCTTTTCCCCATCATTGCTTTTCCCCACTACTCCCACATTGCTTTTCCCCATTACTCCCACATTGCTTTTCCCCATTACTCCCACATTGCTTTTCCCCATCATTGCTTTTCCCCATTACTCCCACATTGCTTTTCCCCATCATTGCTTTTCCCCATTACTCCCACATTGCTTTTCCCCATTACTCCCACATTGCTTTTCCCCATTACTCCCACATTGCTTTTCACCATTACTCCCACATTGCTTTTCCCCATTACTCCCACATTGCTTTTCCACATCACTGTTTTTCCACATTACTCCCACATTGCTTTTCCCCATTACTCCCACATTGCTTTTCCCCATCAGTTTTTCCCCTTTGCTTTTCCCCATCACTGCTTTTTCCCCATCACTCTCATGCACACACACCATCTCTCACCTGTACATACACATACACACACACCACCTCACACCTGTACACACACACACCTCTCACCTGTACATACACACACATACACACACCCCACCTCTCACCTGTCCGCAGAATCACCGGCGCCCGCGCTTCCTCACTCTGACAGAGCAGGCCGCTGAATGATGACGTCATTCAGCGGCGCTGCTCTCTGTGTCAGAGACAGGAAGCATGGGCAGCGGCAGCAGCAGGAGATGAGGTGAGTATGCCCGGCAACATCTCTCTGTGGTATCGCTCATTAAGCTTATGAATATGGGCGGCACGCCTATGAGAGGAGTGGCGTCCATATTCATGACCTTAATGAGCGGTACTACCAGTGACTGGGATTTCACATGCGGTGTTTCTCGCATGTAAGATCCCAGCCGAGGGCCGCAAAATACCATACCGAGGGCCCATGATGTGAGGGCCGCAAACTCGTGTCCCGAGGGCTGCAGTTGGCCCGCGGGCCGCGAGTTTGAGACCCCTGACTTATGGCATTGTGATGGTGCACTGTGCTCATTATAATTATCTGTTTGTTTGTTTTTTGGAACATAAGAAGCAACAGTTGTATTTCCAGAAAAATAAAAAGTAGAACTGTACACCTCTCTCTTGCTAAGGATACCTTTGAGTAGTTCAGGTTTGTTTTTTCTTATAGTACCCAGCATGGTAAATTGTTTTTTCTTCAACATCTGGCCCAGTTGATAGGATGTAAAAAAGTTGTCACATGTGACATTTTGTCCTTTTAGTCCATGAGTCAAATCGAGAACAACACGCATACCCTGATTTTTTTCAGGTCTTTCACCAGGGGATTTTCCTGTATACACTTGAACATTTAGAGCATATGAACTTTTGCTGTCGCAGTGTCCAGATCTTGATGCCGTATTTTGCTGGCTTACTTGATATATATTGTCTGAATGGGCACCTACCTCGAAATGCCACCAGTTGCTCATCAACAGTTACATTTTCACCACTATTATACAATTTTGGTAGAATCTCTACCCATTGATTCCAAATATTTCTAATAGGTGCTAGTTTATCTTTAGCTCTTCTTTCCATTCTATCTGTTTTAGAATCAAACCGCAGTACTCTAGAAATTTCATGAAACCTTTCACGATAATTATCATAATTCATAATAATCATAATTACTTGCTTACTGATAAGAACAGTGAAGCCACCACCATTTTGAGATGAAGTACGCATAAAAAACCATAACTTTTGCAGTCAGAAATAATCAGAGACCTGTAGAATAGTATAAAATGCTACCGGGTCATATTGACCCGAACAGTACAAGTGTAACAATCAGCGTGTAACAAAAAGTAAACAAAAAAAAAACGAAAACAAAAAAAATATATAGAGCTCCACAAATGAGGAGAAGTCAAGATACCACTAGTTTCAAATCCTCATATAAAAAAATCTACAGGGTCTCAAAAATCATTTCGGGTCATATTGACCCGAACAGTACAGCAGGGTTAAATGGTTAAAAAAACACACACATTAATTTAAAAATATTTTAATGAAATAAATACATATAGTTTTTGACCATATTTTATTCCACTGGTAATCCATCTGAATCTCTTGTTCTCCTGTAATAAAAATAAAATAAAAAAGCAACAATATCCATACCTCAACGCCATTCAGTTAGGTCCCACGCTGCAATCCATCTGAAGGGGTTAACTGGTTTACAGCAGGGACCGATGCTAATGCGACCAGCCCTGCTGTAAACCCCCGCAGCCTCCCCGGCTGACAGGAGATGAACTCATTAGTGTGGAAAGCTTAATTGATTGTTTCCCACGCTATTGAGTTCACTTCAGGTCAGTTGGGGACTGCGCACAGCCTCAGTGACTTCATAGGGAATCCCCGGCTGACCTGAAGTGACCTCAATAGTGTGGGAAACAATCAATTAAGCTTCCCACACTAATCAGTTCATATCCTGTCAGCCAGGGAGGCTGCGGGGGTTTACAGCAGGGCTGGTCGCATTAGCATTGGTCCCTGCTGTAAACGAGTTAACCCCTTCAGATGGATTGCAGCGTAGGACCTGACTGAACAGCGGAGAGGTATGGATATTGTTGCTTTTTTATTTTATTTTTATTACAGGAGAACAAGGGATTCAGATGGATTACCAGTGCAATAAAATATGGTCAAAAACTATGTGTATTTATTTCATTAAAATAATTTTAAATTAAGGTGTGTTCATTTTTTAACCATTTAATACAATAGGATTAATAATGGAGAGTTGTCTAATTGACAACTCACCATTATTAACCCTGCTTAATGTCACCTTTCAATAGCAAGGTGGCATTAACCCATTATTAACCCATTAGCCACCGCTAAACACAATGGGAATAGACGGGCTAAGTGCCAGAAAAGGCACATCTAATAATAGATGTGCCTTTTCTGGGGTGGCTGGGGGCAGATGTTAGTAGCCGGGGGGGCACAAAAAACAATGCTCTCTCCCTAGGCTATTATTATCTGTCTTTAATCACTGGCTTTCCCTGTCTGGCAGAGAAAATACAGCGAGAGACCACACATTATTTTTCAACAAATTTACACATTAAATTAACACCTACATGTCTGAAATTTTGCACACATACACTCATATAATTGTTAATCAAAACCATATATCAAACTACATGAAATGAAATGGTTTACTGTATGTAAACCATGTGTCATTTCATGTCGGGTACTGTAATGATTTTACAGAAACCGGCAATTGAATTAGTGGCTATTACCCTATGTAGAAGTATGAACTATAAATATATATATATATGTGTCTCTATGACATGTATATATACTGTATATATATATATATATATATATATATATATGTATTCTATGTGTATATGTATTCTTTCTTTTGTGATTTAAAAACTATCATTTGGATCCATTATATGTCAGTTTTGCAAGCCGGCGAGAAAATCTCGTCATACAGATGCCATACGGATGACACACGGATATTTTTATGCGAGGAAAACGCATCCTCGCATTGCACACGGATGACATATGGATCACTGTCCAGGGAACTTTTGTGCGATTCTCGTCCATAAAATACGGTCCGTGTTTTTATACCTTATATGTGCTCCAGCCTTAATCTTCAACACACCTCAAGTAACCAAGGTCTTGTTGAGGCAAACTGAAGAGGCAAAGTTTCAGAGTGCAGCTTTTGCAGATGACATCATTATAATGATTTCAAATCGAAACATTCCTTAATGAATCTGCTAGATGATCTTCGGGGTATGTTTCCACTGTCCGGATTACATCAGGATTTTCTGTGGATTGGACGCTGCGTACAGCATCCGTCCAGAGGTTACAGCATAGTGGAGGGGATTTTATGAAACCCTGTCTCCACTATGTGTGCAGGGCCGCATCCGGCGGCCCTGCGTATCCAGACATGCGCCGTGTCTTCCAGACCGCAGCATGTCTATTTATCTTGCGGAGATGCTCCGTATCCGCAAGATAAATAACACAGTCTATGGATAGGATGCGGTGATTCCGCGTGTACAAAAGGGGACAGCGCTTTTGGCAGATCAGAGTTTTGGGAGGGTGGGCATCTTTTAATTCCTTTTTGTCTGCTTCCTCAACCTAGGCTAAATTGTGGCATAAATTTCCCCAACGTAAAACTACCGTATATTCTCGTGTATAAGCCGAGTTTTTCAGCACATTTTTTATGCTGCAAAAGCCCCCCTCGGCTTATATTCGAGTGTTGGTCCCACTTACGGTATTTTTCTAACTATAAGACGGAGGAGGATCGGCAGCGGCGGAGCAGCAAGTCACAGGAGACAGGAGATGTGTGCTGTGGCTAACACCCATACCTGCTGCTAAAGAGAAATGAATATTCACTGCTCTCCACACTCCACGCTCATGGGAGTGGAGAGCAGTGAATATTCATTTCTCTTTAATAGGGAACACGCTGTTAGCTGCAGCCACCTGCTTCCTGCAGCTGCCTAGGTCTGAAGTATGCAAGCTATTTAAGGGATTGAATATTCACTGCTCTCCACTCCCATGGGAGTGGAGAGCAGTGAATATTCATTTCTCTTTAATAGGGAACACGCTGTTAGCTGCAGCTACCTGATTCCTGCAGCTGCCTAGGTCTGAAGTATGCAAGCTATTTAAGGGATTGAATATTCACTGCTCTCCACTCCCATGGGTGTGGAGAGCAGTGAATATTCATTTCTCTTTTACGGCGAGCACAGTAGTTGCAGCCGCTGCCGTCCTGCAGCCGCCGGGTGATCATGTGTGCCCACTACTTAAGGCAAAGAATATTCACTGCTCTCCACTCCCATGGGCATGGAGAGCAGTGAATATTCATTCAATTTAGTAGTGGTCACAGGTGATAGCCCGGCTGCTGCAGCAAACCAGCAGCTGAGGTCACTGTGCCCACTATTAAAGATCAATGAATATTCACTGCTCCACACACCCATAGTCCCAGCGTGGAGAGCAGTGAGTATTCCAGCAGCTGTCCTCTGCTTGTAAACAGCGCATAACGTCACTTCCATGCTCTGCTTGCAAACATAAATCTGCTGCTGGCATCAGAACAGGACACTGCAAGGGAGCGCAGGGAAGGTAAGTTGGATGGTTTATTTTTTGAATGTTTTTCTGATTGGGGCCATGCATACCAGGATGGGGATGAGGGTGCCATGCATACCAGGATGGAGATGAGGATGAGGGGTGCCATGCATACCAGGATAGGGTTGAGGGGGCCATGCTTACCAGGAAGGGGATGAGGAGGCCATACCTACCGGGATGGGGATGAGAAGGCCATGCATACCAGTATAAGGATGAGGGGGTCATGGATACCAGGATAGGGGTGAGGGGGCCATGCATACCAGGATGGGGATGAGGATGCCACACCTACCAGGATGGGGATGACAAGGCCATGCATACCAGTATAGGGATGAGGGGGCTTACCAGGATAGGGATGACAGGACCATTCATACCAGGATGGGGATGACGAGGCCATGCATACCAAGATGGACATGAGGAGGCCTTGCATATTAGGATAGGGGTGAGGGTGCCTTGCATACCAGGCAATAAGTTTTCCCAGTTTTTTGTAGTAAAATTAGGTGCCTTGGCTTATATTTGGGTCGGCTTGTACTCAAGTATATATGGTGTATAGCTTGGCCTCTCTCCTTAGAGTGATTGGACACTGGCTGCATGTTACACCTATATTCACAGATAATTGTATTAATCAACAGTCCGTCTCTCATATACTGTATCTCTCACATGAGTGCTTCACCTGCCAGTTTCCCAATTGCCTGATAACTTCCAAATTAATACTTTATTAATATCAGCCTGGAGAGCATGGCAGAAGACTAGACAATTGTGGTCATTACACCCTAACTATTCCACCCACCTCCCCATAATTCAAAACCCTAACTTCCAACGTGGACAATCTTATCATACTTTTTAACTTTGGTTTAAATTGGGACTTAGATCTATTAATAATATATTTGATCATTCACATTGAGGTATACTAACTATTTCAGAGCTTAATTCTATATACCCCAAAATTTCTATTGCATTTTTCCCCTATCTACAAACTATGACATACCGCCATGGCCGACAGTGTTAGCAATATTGAAATTGTTCAAGAAATGAGCATGTGACCTCTGATCTCCAATGGGAGATCTTGCCCTGGGCATGTTCAGAAGGGGAAACAGAGGACTTAGTCCCAAAGCTGCCTGCTCCAACGATGGTTACAACAGAGGATCCAGGAGAGGCAGCAGCAAGTCTCCGCACAGCATCAAACTAGGCGAGACGCCGGGACCGACGTCTCTGCTGAGCAGGCTCCACTGCGGCCGGAGATGGATGGGGGACCGCAGCGGGAATAGCTCGAGATTCCCCCTGTGCAGAAGTGGGAACTCAAACCCTAACAGACAGTGCCTGAATCCCATCCCCTGGTTCCTTAGAGGCCAGTGTGTTGTGAATGTGTTAGAAATGAATTCTGAGCAGAAGCTCCCTCTGGTGGTTACAAACAGTACTAAACCATTCAATGAAGATTGGCAATCAGGAGTTACAGACTGGTCTTATATAAGGGAGGTTCCCTCCCATCAGGGTTGCCGGTGATCAATTGTTCTTGTCTCAACTTTGGTTTCTGGTTCACTTGGAAGCTTGCTGAGTCTTGCCTGCATCTTGTGCTAACAGATAAGATATTTTCTGCTTTTATTTTTGTGCTTGCTTTTTGCATTTTTTCCTGCACTTCTGTGGAGGTCAGCCAGGTCCCCTCCGGGGGTTTGTGCTCCTCTCAGTTTATCTGAGCCACTGTTATTTGTCCATTTGCCTTTTCCAGTTTTTTCAGTGGCTGTGGCTTAGTTTTGTTACACCAGAGAACTAATTTAGGTGGTAGAGGTCGTGTGATCTCAGGTGTTTTTGCAATTAGTAGAGTTGGTATTTTTTAGGGTTTTTTGGATTGCAGTAAGTGTCCTTCCTATCCTTTTCTTTCTAGGAAGATTGGGCCCCAACGTTTGCTCATACTATTTTCTGTCTGTGTCTGTATTTCCTCTTGTCTAACCGCCATTACATGTTTGGGGGCTTCCTATGTTCTTTGGGGATCTGCTCCGGGGCAGATAGCTTTCCTCTTTCTATCTTTAGGTGTAGTTAACCTCTCAGGCTGTGACGAGGCGTCTAGGACCAACGTAGGTACGCTCCACGGCTGCCTTTAGTTGTGGTGGTTAGTCAGGGTACTGCAATCCCATAGATTCCAACCTCTCTGGTGTATTGCCGTTTTTGCCTGCTCTCCTCAGCTACCAAATCATAACAGTATCACCGGCCAAACTGAAAATTATATGGTACTCATAGAAGGGAAAAATAGTGTAAAAAAAAAAAAAAAAAAAGTAGTGTAAAAAAAAAAGGTTGTCAGAGTTATCAGAGATTTTTTTTTTTTCTGTTTGTTGCATTTTTTTTTCCCTCTTTTTCTCTGGGTGCTGAGGATTTTTTTTTTCTCTCTCAATGGAGTTTGCACAGTTGTCTGGCCGTGTGGATCAGCTTGCCACTGAAGTTCGGAGTATTGCTACCTATTTTGCAGGGTTACCGGTTGTGGAACCTAGGATCCCCATGCCAGATTTGTTTTTAGGGGATCGAGCTAAATTTCTGAATTTCAAAAATAACTGTAAGTTGTTCTTTGCCTTAAAACCTAAGTCCTCAGGGAACGCAGCACAGCAGGTTCAAATTGTCATCTCTCTCCTGCGCGGCGATCCTCAGGATTGGGCTTTTTCCCTGACACCTGGGGACCCTGTTTTGAGTAATGTTGATGCATTTTTTCTGGCTCTGGGGTTATTGTACGATGAACATAATGTCACTGATCAAGCTGAAAAAACCTTGTTGGCATTAAATCAGGGGCAGTCCTGACCAAATGGAATGATGATGCTTTGGCAGCCCTTTTTCGGAAGGGTCTGTCAGAGAATGTAAAAGATGTTATGGTGGGTTTCCCTGCTCCCTCTGGTCTCAATGATTCTATGTCATTAGCGATTCAAATTGACAGACGTTTGCTTGAGCGTAGAGGTATGCGTGGAATAGTGTTGCCTTGTGAACCAGCTTCTGAACCCATGCAGTGTGATAGAGTGGCTTCTGGGGCACAGCGTCATGAGTTTCGAAAATGCAATGGGTTATGTTTCTACTGTGGTGACGCCTCTCATGCTATTTCAGTCTGCCCTAAGCGGGGAAGACGTTTTGCACGCTCAGTTGTCTTGGGTAGTGTTCAGACTAAATTTCTGTTGACTGTTACCCTGATTTGCTCCCTGTCCACATTTTCTGCTCAGGCTTTTGTTGATTCGGGAGCAGCTATTAACCTGATGGATTTTGATTTTGCTAAACGTTGTGGGTTTCCCTTGATACCCCTACGGAAGTCTATTCCCTACTGGGGATTGATTCTACCCTTTGGCTGAGAATAAACCCCAGTTCTCTACTCAGGTGATAATGAGGGTTGAACCTGATCATCAGGAGAGTTGCAAATTTTTGGTGCTGTATAATCTGCATGACATTATTGTACTAGGTTTCCCTTGGTTACAGTCTCATAATCCTGTTTTGGATTGGAAATCTGTAACCAGTTGGGGCTGCCAATGTGTTAATGCCAACACTCCTGTTTTTTCTGCCTCTCCCCAGGCTCAGGATGTTCCTGACTTTTTGACAGATTTTTCTGATGTGTTTAGCGAAAGTAAATCTGCATCCTTGCCCCCCATAGGAGCTATGACTGCGCTATTGAATTAGTGCCTGGTAGTAAATTCCCTAAAGGTTGCCTTTTTAATTTATCTGTACCTGAACATGACGCTATGCGGTCTTATATCAAGGAGTCATTGGAGAAGGGTCATATCAGACCATCCTCTTTACCCTTGGGTGCCGGTTTTTTCTTTGTGGCCAAAAAGGATGGTTCATTAAGGCCGTGTATTGATTATCGTCTCTTGAACAATATCACTGTGAAATATCAATCTCCGTTACCCTTGATTTCTGACCTGTTTTCCAGGGTGAAAAGTGCTACTTGGTTTACCAAGCTTGACCTCAGGGGGGCGTATAACCTTATTTGCATTAAGCACGGGGATGAATGGAAGACGGCATTTAATACCCCAGAGGGGCATTTTGAGTACCTAGTGATGCCCTTTGGGCTCACTAATGCTCCTTCCGTCTTCCAGTCCTTCATGAATGACATTTTCAGGGATTTTGTGGATACATTTCTGATTGTTTATTTGGATGATATCTTGATTTTTTCCAATGACTGGGACTCTCATGTGAAACATGTTCGGACTGTGTTCCAGATTTTGAGAGAGAATGCTCTGTATGTGAAGGGATCAAAGTGTCTTTTTGGCGTACAGAGGATCTAATTTCTGGGATTCATTTTGTCCCCATCTGTTATTGAAATGGACCCGGTCAAGGTTCAGGCCATCTGTGATTGGGTCCAACCTACTTCATTAAAGGCTCTTCAGAGATTCTTGGGTTTTGCTAATTTTTATCGTACATTTATTGGTAATTTCTCTGTTATTGTTAAACCATTGACTGATTTGACCAAAAAGGGTTCTGATGTGGTGAATTGGCCTCCTGAGGCAGTCTCTGCGTTTCAGGAACTTAAGCAGAGATTCACTTCTGCTCCTGTTCTACGGCAGCCTGATGTTTCTCTGCCATTTCAGGTGGAGGTTGATGCCTCTGAAATTGGGGCAGGTGCCGTTTTGTCCCAAAGAGATCCAGAGACCTCTAAAAGTAACCCTTGTGCCTTTTTCTCTCGAAAATTTTCTCCAACTGAACGTAATTATGACGTGGGTAATCGGGAGTTATTGGCCATGAAGTGGGCTTTTGAAGAGTGGAGATATTGGCTGGAGGGAGCAAAACATCAGGTGGTGGTCCTCACAGACCATAAGAATCTGGTTTATCTGGAATCAGCCAAGCGACTTAATCCTAGACAGGCCAGGTGGGCCTTGTTTTTCACACGTTTTAATTTTGTGGTTTCCTTTCTTCCTCACACTAAGAATGTTAAGGCGGATGCCCTCTCGAGGAGTTTCCTTGCGGACTCTCCTGAGTTATCTGATCCTGCTGTTATTTTGAAAGAGGGTGTAGTTCTTTCCGCCATCTCGCCCAATTTGAGACTGGCTCTGGAAGGGTGTCAGGAGGATAAACCCGAGCGCTGCCCTATTGGGAAATTGTTTGTCCCAGACCAGTGGAAAAGAGTGTGATGTCTGAGATTCATTGTTCCGCGTTGGCCGGTCATCCCGGAATTTTTGGTACCAGAGACTTGGTTAGTCGGTCCTTTTGGTGGCCTACTTTGTCTCGTGACGTCAGGGAATTTGTGCAGTCCTGCGGGACTTGCTCTCGCTCCAAGCCTTGCTCTCGCTCTAGTGGTTTGTTGATGCCATTGCCTGTGCCCAAGAGACCATGGACCCATATCTCTATGGATTTTATTTCCGACCTCCCTGTTTCTCAGAAAATGACCGTTATCTGGGTAATCTGTGATAGGTTTTCCAAGATGATACATCTTGTGCCATTACCTAAGTTACCTTCCTCCTCCGAATTGGTGCCTTTGTTCCTTCAGCACGTGGTTCGTTTACACAGCATTCCTGAGAACATTGTGTCTGACAGAGGAGTGCAGTTTGTTTCCAGATTTTGGAGGACTTTTTGTTCTAAACTTGGTGTTCAATTGTCTTTCTCCTCGACTTTTCATCCTCAGACCAATGGACAAACTGAAAGAACAAACCAGACATTGGAGACTTATCCGAGATGCTTTGTGTCTGCTGATCAAGATGACTGGGTCTCTTTTTTGCCTTTGGCTGAGTTTGCTCTCAATAATAGGGCTAGCTCTGCCACTTTGATGTCTCCATTTTTCTGCAATTTTGGGTTTCACCCTCGATTTTCTTCGGGACAGATGGAGGCTTCTGTCTGTCCAGGTGTTGACTCTGTTGTGGAGCGTATGCAGAAGATTTGGGACCAGGTAGTGGAGAGGTTGTCCCTCTCTCAGGAGAGGGCCCAGCGGTTTGCCAACCGGCATAGGACTGATGGTCCTCGGTTTGAAGTGGGGGACTTGTTCTGGTTGTCCTCAAGAAATATCCCTATGAGAGTTGCATCCCCTAAGTTTAAGCCTAGGTTCATTGGACCTTATAAGATCATGGAGATTCTTAATCCTGTTTCCTTTCGTTTACTTCTTCCAGGGACATTTAAGATCCATAACGTGTTCCACAAGTCCTTATTGAAGAGGTTTGTCGAGCCAGTGGTTCCTATGGCTGTGCCTCCTGACCCTGTTTTGGTTGAGGGCAATCTGGAGTATGTGGTTGAGAAAATATTGGATTCTCGTTTTTCTAGACGGAAACTCCAGTATTTGGTTAAGTGGAGAGGTTATGGTCAGGAGGACAATTCTTGGGTGTTTGCTTCAGACATCCATGCTAGGAGACTGATCCGTGCGTTTCACAGAGCTCATCCTGACCGACCTGGTTGCCCAAATGAGGGTTCGGTGACCCTCCTCAAGGGGGGGTACTGTTGTGAATGTGTTAGAAATGAATTCTGAGCAGAAGCTCCCTCTGGTGGTTACAAACAGTACTGAACCATTCAATGAAGATTGTGAAGATTGGCAATCAGGAGTTACAGACTGGTCTTATATAAGGGAGGTTCCCACCCGTCAGGGTTGCCGGTGATCAATTGTTCTTGTCTCAACTTTGGTTCCTGGTTCACTTGGAAGCTTGCTGAATCTTGCCTGCATCTTCTGCTAACAGATAAGATATTTTCTGCTTTTATTTTTGTGCTTGCTTTTTTCCTGCACTTCTGTGGAGGTCAGCCAGGTCCCTCCGGGGGCTTGTGCTCCTCTCAGTTTATCTGAGCCACTGTTATTTGTCCATTTGCCTTTTCCAGTTTTTTCAGTGGCTGCGGCTTAGTTTTGTTACACCAGAGAACTAATGTAGGTGGTAGAGGTCGTGTGATCTCAGGTGTTTTTGCAATTAGTAGAGTTGGTATTTTTTAGGGTTTTTTGGATTGCAGTAAGTGTCCTTCCTATCCTTTTCTTTCTAGGAAGATTGGGCCCCAACGTTTGCTCATACTATTTTCTGTCTGTGTCTGTATTTCCTCTTGTCTAACCGCCATTACATGTTTGGGGGCTTCCTATGTTCTTTGGGGATCTGCTCCGGGGCAGATAGCTTTCCTTTTTCTATCTTTAGGTGTAGTTAACCTCTCAGGCTGTGACGAGGCGTCTAGGACCAATGTAGGTACGCTCCACGGCTGCCTTTAGTTGTGGTGGTTAGTCAGGGTACTGCAATCCAGTAGATTCCAACCTCTCTGGTGTATTGCTGTTTTTGCCTGCTCTCCTCAGCTACCAAATCATAACACCAGTGCCTCAACATTGTTCCCTGGTTCCAGAACGGCCAGTCCTGTGTCTGTAGTCCCCTGGTCTTGGAGTGGCCAGTGTCTGAACCTCATCTCCTGATCCTGGAGTGGCCAGTGACTAAATCTTGTCCCTTGGTCCCAGAGTGGCCAGAGCCTGAACCTCATCTCCTGGTCCTGGAGCGGCCAGTGCCTGAACCTCATCCCATGGTCCTGTAACGGCCAGTCCCTGAACCTCATCCTCTTCTCCCAGGGCGGCCAGTGGCTGAACCTTGTCCCCTGGTCCTGGAGCAGCCAGAGCCTGAACCTCATCTCCTGGTCCTGGAGCAGACATTGCCTGAAAGTCGTCCCCTGGTCCCAGAGCGGACAGTGCCTGAATCTTGTCCCCTGGTCTAACCCTGAATCCTAGATCAGCATGTCTGAACTAAGCCCAAAGTAGTGTCAGAAACTGCAGTACCGGGTTCTGACCAGGAGTGGTACCTGATGGCTACCTGCCACACAAGCCTGACCTCACCACTAAAGGCTCCAGTGAACACCAAGGCACACACATAGTTACGCCCCTTCCTGGGTAGGTCCGATTCTGTGGCACAGTGGGTCCACAAATCCACGTGCGCCATGATTGGGTGTGACAGTCAGCTCGGCCCAGCCATGACCACAATAGTAGTCAATGCTGGCCACTTAAGAACTCTCCAATGCTTTGTTTCCATCCATTTCAGGGTATTTCTTGATGTATGTTTGGGATCATTGTCTTGTTGGAAGGCAAATGACCTAGGACGCAAACTCAGCTTTCTGACACTGGGCACTACATTGTAACCCAAAATCCTTTGGTAATCTTCAGATTTCATAATGCCTTGCACGCAGTGAATGCACCCAGTGCCTGAGGTAGCAAAGAAACCCCAAAACATCTTTGAAACTCCACCATATTTGACTGTAGATACTATGTTTTTTTCTTTGTAGGCCTCATTCCGTTTTCAGAAAATAAGATGAATTTTGGCTTACTCACGTACATTTTGGCAAACTGCAAATTAGCTTTTTATGTCTCTGTGTCAGCAGTGGGGTTCTACTGGGTCTCCTGCCATAGCGTTACATTTCATTCAAATGTGGACAAATAGTTTGAGCTGACATTGATGCACCCTGAGCCTACAGGAGAGCATGAATTTCTTTGGAACTTGATTGGGACTGCTTAGCTACCATCTGGACTATCCTGTTTTGCAACCTTTCATCAATTTGTCTCTGCTGTCCTTGTCCAGGGAGATTAACTGCAGTGCCATGTTTTATAAACTTTTTAATAATGTTGCGCACTGCGGACAAAGGACAGTGGCATAATCAGAGTCTGATGGGCCCCGGTTCAAGATTTGGATCTGGCCCCACATCCTGATATATATATATATACATATATATATATATATATACATATATATATATATATGTATATATATATATACACAGTATGTATATGTATATATTATATAATATACATATATATATCTCCATCCTGGTATTTATGTCCCTCATACTGGTATATATGTCCCACACCCTGGCCCCATTCTGATATATATATATATCCCACATCCTGATATACGACCCTAATCCTGGGCTTCATCCGGGTATATATCTGCCATCCTGGCATATACTGTATGCCCTGTTCTGCCACTGTTCTTTAATTTGCAGAATAAAATAAACCATTATACTCACCAGGGGCGTACATAGAAGTCACGGGGTCCCATAGCAGAAGTATAATGCACTCCACATAGTTCTCCATATACTATAATACACCCCCATGTAATATAATGCACTACATAGTCCTCCATACAGTATAATGGACCCCCATAATCCTTCATATAGTATAATGCAACCATCATAGTCCTCCATATAGCATAATGCACCCCCATAGTCCTCCATATAGCATAAAACACTCCCATAATCCTCCATATAGTGTAATGCATCCCATAGTCCTCATAAAGTATAATGCATAGCTCACAGTCCTCCATATAGTATAGTGCACCTCATAATCATCCATATAGTATAATCCATCCTGTAGTGTTACACAAAATATAAAACACTCTCTATAGTCCTCCATATAGTATAATGTGCCTCCATATTAGTATAATACACAGTCCATATCCTTCATATAATATAATGCACAGACCATAGTCATCAATGTAGTATAATGCACAGCCCATAGTCATCCATGTGATATAATGCACAGCCTATAGTCATTCATGTAGTATAATGCACAGCCCATAGTAATCCATATAGTAGCATGGCCACTGTGACTTCACTGATTTAAAAAAATAAATACTCACCTTCCCTTCTGAAAGAAATACTTCATTTTCTGGAACGATTTCAAAGGTATCACTACTGCTTACTATATCTCATTGTCATGGAGTGACATGACCCAAAGGGTGGTCGGTCAATGGACGGCACAACACTCAAACAACGGGATGGAAAAAGTGAAAGGAAGACCCTAACAACAGGGAAAGAGGGATGGTCACCACCTGAGCTCAAACCTGAGCCTGTCCCTGCACTCCCCTAATGCCCTATGCAGGTCCTTCCCCTGCCGCCGTCAGGATACCTTGACCCTCATAGTCACCTGTTACTGCCCTGGCTAGTGCACTGGCTGGCAAGGAGCACTAGCCTCACCTCTGCATATAATAGACAGGGGGAAGTGACAAACACCAAAGAGACAAGGTAGCAAAAAACAACACACTTAGCTTATGTACACTGCTGCTAAGCTCCATACCACAGATAACAACAGCAACTGGACTCCAAACACCAGATGTGGCTGACAGCAGAGAGCTGCTCCTGCTAGGCTGGTCTCCAGAAAGGAACTGTATCACCAACAGTCAGCTGATGCATCTGGTGATCTTTTAAAGGATGGTGAGAGTGGTCACCACCCACATCAGCTAACCCAGCAGCACTGCAATAACACCAGATTGCCAGTGGGGTAAAACTTACATTAACCCCCGTGGCCTGAAAGGAAAAAAGTTTTAAACTGAGTGAAACCAGAGATGCCACAAATCCAAAAATGGATCATGACACCCATTTAGATAACCTATCATTTATAACAACTCTTTGTTTCCTGTTATTTAGCCAATTTCTTACTCATATGCATATAGTTTCCCACAGTCCTTGCCTCTGTAGCTTCAGTATAAGACTGTTATGTAATACAGTATCAAATGCCTTTGCAACGTCCAGATAAATGACATCAGTCGCATTACCAACATCGAGATTTGCACTTACCACCTCATAGAAACTCAACATGTTACTTAGACACAACTTATTCTTCATGAATCCGCGCTAGTTGTCATTTATTATATTATTCTCTGCAATATATCTCTGCAGGTCGTCTCTTATAATGCCCTCAAAAACTTTGCACACTATTAATGTCAAGCTTACCGGACGGTAGTTACCTGGATCTACCTTCTTGCCTTTCTTAAATATCGGTACTATATCAGCCATCCTCCAATCCTGTGGCACTACCCCTGTTACAATAAAGTTTAAGAATATGAGATACAATGGTCTGTCAATTACTGAGCTCAATTCCCTCAGTATCCGTGGATGAATGCCATCTGGTCCGGGGAATTTGTCAATGTTTAATTTGCTCAGACGCAACTGTACTTTTTTTTGTGTTAAACTAGTTACATCAAATGGTGAACTTTGTTCCAATGATCTTTCAACAAGGTAAAAATCAAACAGATCATTGGTGAACATGGATGAAAAGTGCCTGTTTAATATCTTAGCCTTTTCTTTGTCCTTTATAATTATCTTTTTATTATCATATTATAAGGGGCCAATACTATCTGTTTTTTTTTCTTTTTGGCATTGATGTTTTTATAAATTTTTCGGTGATTCATTTTAATGTCTCTGGCTATTTCATTCTCTGTAGATAACTTTGCTAGCTTGATTTCTTTTTATGTTCCTTATTTAGATCTTTATACTCCTGAAATTCTATTTCTGTTTTCTCAGCCTTCAGGATTTTGAATGCCCTTTGTTTTTGTCTTATTAATTTTTATACTGTCTTATTTATCCATAATGGTTTCTTTTTATTCTTTGACATTTTAATAACAGAGGGTATAAGTTTTCTAAAGGATTCTAGTATTTCCTTAAACATTTATGTTCGGTATCCCCAGTTACCATGACATGGTCCCAGTCTACTCGATTAAGTTCTTTCCTTAATTTGTTGAAATCCGCTTTCCTAAAGTTCCAGTTTTTTTTTCATTTCCCCTTTTAAGTGTTTATTGAAATTTACATTGAAAATCACCATATTATGGTCACTGCTTCCCAAATGCTCCCTAACCTGTAGATCTGAATTTATGTCTGGTCTATTTGACAGGATTGAATAAGCAGAGGCTATTGTATCAAATCAAATTTAATTAACTGTGTAGCTGATTGATAAAACTTAACTTTTAGGCTAAGTGCACACGTTCAGGAATATTTGCGTTTTTTTCGCGTTTTTTCGCGGGAAAAAACGCGTCAAAAACGCATGTATTAAGCATCCTATCATTTAGAATGAATTCCGCAAATTTTGTGCACATGGTGCGTTTTTTTCCGCAAAAAAAACGCATCGCGGAAAATCTAGCAGTTTGTCCATTAATTTTGCGGATTTCTAGCGTTTTTCCCTCTTTATTATTGACCTAGAAAGTTCAGGAAAAAATCGCGGTAAAAACGCGTCAAAACCGCGCAAAAAACGCACCAAAAACGCGCAAAATCCGCGCAAAAAAACGCGCGTTTTTGCAGCGCAAAAAAGTCCGGTTTTGCTCAGGAATATTCTGCAAACATTCTGCAAACGTGTGCACTTAGCCTTAGGCTAAGTGCACACGATCAGGAATAATTGCGTTTTTTTTCGCGGTTTTTCCGCGGTTTTCCGCGGTAAAAACGAGATAAAAACGCAAGCATTAAGCATCCTATACATGTTAATTGATTCCGCATGTTTTGGCCACATGTTGCGTTTTTTTCCGCGAAAAAAACGCTTCGCGGAAAAAATAGCAACATGTTCATTAATTTTGCGGAATGTAAGCGGTTCATGTGCGGTGGTACCCAGGGTCTGGAGGAGAGGAGACTCTCCTCCAGGCCCTGGGTACCATATCCCTGGTAAAACAATAATTAAAATAAAAAATAATGATATTCTCACCTTCCGGCGGCCCCCGCAGCCTTCCCGCGGCCCCCGCAGCCTTCCCGCCTTCAGCGATGCTCCCGGCAACTTCCGGTCCCAGGAGTGCTTTGCGAGAATCACCCAGATGGCATAGCGGTCTCGCGAGATGTACGTCATCGGTGTGATTTGTCGCAAAGCACTCCTGGGACCGGAGTTGCCGGGAGCGTCACTGAGAGGCGGGAAGGCTGCGGGGGCCGCCGGAAGGTGAGAATATCATTATTTATTATTTTTTTTATTATTTTTACATTAGATCTTTTTACTATTGATGCGGCATAGGCGGCATCAATAGTAAAAAGTTGGTCACACGTGTCAAACACTATGTGTGACTCGTGTGACCAACCTGTCAATCAGTTTTCCAAGCGATGCTACAGATCGCTAGGAAAACGCTAGCATTCTGCAAGCTAATTACGCTTGCAAAACGCTATTATTCTGGCGGGAATCAGCATACAAAAAACGTGCGTATTTCCTGCGGGAGAAGTGCGGGATTGCCGCGGAAATTTCCGCGGCAATTCCGCAACGTGTGAACTTAGCCTTAATCTTATGGTTAAAAACCTAAAGTGCCAGAAGTGCATGTGCCAAACAAAAAAAAAACCAAAAATAGTGTATGTGAATAAAACAAAGAAAAAGAAAGAACCACTGATTAGATAGATATCTATTAAACTATTCAGCAGAAATAGTTCTATATCCTTATAGTCCTATCCATATCATGCAGATATTTCCCCTTTCTTTTCTTTTTTTTTTGGTGTATGGGGATACCTGCTGCTGTATAGATGAAATGTATTCTCTTTATACAGAGATATATGATTGGTGCAGTTTAGATATAGGTCGGAGGATGTATAGTATATACTGTTTTGAAGCCTCTTCTATATACAAATAATAGCCCGATTCCCACTGAATAAGAGGGGCTTTATGTCATAAGAGGTATAAACAATCAAACAAAAGGATACATCACTTTCTATGTTAAATAAATATATGCCCACCAATTCATGCATGGATATGCTAGTTTTCAGTGGCTCTAAAAAATGCTCCTTAAAGACACTGGAGCCATAGACAATTGTCTCCTGTCATCAAAGTATGCCTCTAATACAGACCATCATAATCCCAGCCTAGGAGCCCCAGAGTCATGCATTACTCTGTAATATATCAGTCTCACTGTGGGTATTAGGTTTGTATGATACTCATCTGCATCGTCATATTGCGGGCATAGATACTGATTCGGCCTAGGGGAGACCCACATTAACCATTTGTTTTAGGGTCAAGCGGTCTCTACCCCTGAGGCTCTCCCAACGCGTTTCATCGATCAAGAATCATCAGGGGAGGTAGCGTGCTCTTGTGTTAATAAGACAGGGATGGCGGTATGTGAAAGGTCTCACTTTTATAATTACTGGGTTTATGCTGCTGGAATTGACTTCCGGACGCCGAATGCGTCATTTCCGGCATATGGAACGCATCGTCTCATTCATGGGGCGCATGCGCAGTGGTTGCAAAACATTTAGGACTCCCAGAACGTCATTTCCGGTTTATAGAGCAGAGCGCTCTGAGACTGAGAGCAGGATTCAACGTCTGCAATTTGTGCAGTCATATGTTTAGGTATCCGGCGTTTGCAAGATTACGAAAATACACACAGTCGCTCCTCAAACTGATAGAAGCAATCTGAAGGAACTGTGTGTACCTAAAACGAGACTCTACTGGTATAAAATATCTAACATATCAATAGAGAAAAGCCTTATTTGTGCATATGTGCAGATGATTCAACGGTCCTTTTGGTATAGATATTCAATGCGCATAACATATTATATTAAATAATATAACTACTAAAATATAATATGTTATGCGCATTGAATATCTATACCAAAAGGACCGTTGAATCACCTGCACATATGCACAAATAAGGCTTTTCTCTATTGATATGTTAGATACGTCCAGTAGAGTCTCGTTTTAGGTACACACAGTTCCTTCAGATTGCTTCTATCAGTTTGAGGAGCGACTGTGTGTATTTTCGTAATCTTGCAAACGCCGGAAACCTAAACATATGACTGCACAAATTGCAGACGTTGAATCCTGCTCTCAGTCTCAGAGCGCTCTGCTCTATAAACTGGAAATGACGTTCCGGGAGACCTAAATGTTTTGCAACCACTGCGCATGCGCCCCATGAATGAGACGATGCGTTCCATATGCCGGAAATGACGCATTCGGCGTCCGGAAGTCAATTCCAGCAGCATAAACCCGGTAATTATAAAAGTGAGACCTTTCACATACCGCCATCCCTGTCTTATTAACACAAGAGCACGCTACCTCCCCTGATGATTCTTGATCGATGAAACGCGTTGGGAGAGCCTCAGGGTAGAGACCGCTTGACCCTAAAACAAATGGTTAATGTGGGTCTCCCCCAGGCCGAATCAGTATCTATGCCCGCAATATGACGATGCAGATGAGTATCATACAAACCTAATACCCACAGTGAGACTGATATATTACAGAGTAATGCATGACTCTGGGGCTCCTAGGCTGGGATTATGATGGTCTGTATTAGAGGCATACTTTGATGACAGGAGACAATTGTCTATGGCTCCAGTGTCTTTAAGGAGCATTTTTTAGAGCCACTGAAAACTAGCATATCCATGCATGAATTGGTGGGCATATATTTATTTAACATAGAAAGTGATGTATCCTTTTGTTTGATTGTTTATACCTCTTATGACATAAAGCCCCTCTTATTCAGTGGGAATCGGGCTATTATTTGTATATAGAAGAGGCTTCAAAACAGTATATACTATACATCCTCCGACCTATATCTAAACTGCACCAATCATCTCTGTATAAAGAGAATACATTTCATCTATACAGCAGCAGGTATCCCCATACACCAAAAAAAAAAGAAAAGAAAGGGGAAATATCTGCATGATATGGATAGGACTATAAGGATATAGAATTATTTCTGCTGAATAGTTTAATAGATATCTATCTAATCAGTGGTTCTTTCTTTTTCTTTGTTTTATTCACATACATTATTTTTGGTTTTTTTTTTGTTTGGCACATGCACTTCTGGCACTTTAGGTTTTTAACCATAAGATTAAAAGTTAAGTTTTATCAATCAGCTACACAGTCTATTTGACAGGACCAGATTCAGCAGATTACAACCCCTGGTTGGTTCATCTAACAGCTGACAGAGGTAATTGTCCTAAACTGTGGATAAGAACTTGCAGCTTTTAGCACAACCAGAAGATTCTGTCCCATTGAATGTCTAGATAGTTAACCCCTTTCTGTCATCTGACGTACTATCTCATCCATGTGCCTTGGGACTTAATTCCCAAGGACGGGATAGTACATCATAAGCGATCAGCTGCGCTCCCAGGGGGAGCGCAGCTGATCGCGGCTAGGTGTCAGCTGATTATCACAGCTGACACCCGGCACTATGTGCCAGGAGCGGTCACGGACCGCTCCCGGCACATTAACCCCCGGCACACTGCGATCAAACATGATCGCAGTATTTCGGCGGTATAGGGAAGCATCACGCAAGGAGGGGGCTACCTGCGTGCTTCCCTGAGACCCTCAGAGCAGCGCAATGTAATTGCGCTGTTCCAAGGGCCTCCTCCCTGCAAGACCCCGGATCCAAGATGGCCACGGGGTCCTTCCGGGTCCTGCAGGGAGGCGGCTTCCTCAGTGCCTATTGAGAGCAGGTGCTGAGAAATCCTCCTGCAGTGCCTGTCAGATCGCTGATCTGACAGAGTGCTGTGCAAACTGTCAGAGCAGTGATCTGACATTATACAGTGATGTCCCACCCTGGGACAAAGTAAAAAAGTAAAAAAAAAATCCTAAATAAAGAAAAAAAAATATTCACCCAATAAATTAATTTCTATGTAAATAAAAAAACAAAAAACAATAAAAGTACACATATTTTGTATCGCCGCATCCGTATCGACCCACCCTATAAAACAGTCCCACTAGTTAACCCCTTTAGTGAACCCCTTAAAAAAAACAATGCTTTAGCATCATAGTGCTGAACAAAAAGTGGAATAACACGCGATCAAAAAGACGGATATAAATAAGCATGGTACCGCTGAAAACGTCATCTTGTCCCGCAAAAAACGAGCCACCATACAGCATCATAATCAGCAGCATCTAGATAAGTTCCTTGGGGGTCTAGTTTCCAAAATGGGGTCACTTGTGGGGGTTTCCACTGTTTAGGCACATCAGGGGCTCTGCAAACGCGACATGACGCCCGCAGACTATTCCATCAAAGTCTGCAATGCAAAACGTCACTACTTCGCTTCCGAGCCCTGACGTGTGCCCATACAAAAAAAAAATATACCAAAAAAGAAAAGGAAAACGGGCAACTCTCAATAAGAAATTTTATTAAATGACATTAAAGATATACAATTGTAAGAGAAGAGACATACAGGTGTCACAGCACCAAATGCACACTATTAAATGCTCATAGGAGAGGTATTAGTCCCATATACTTAAATAGTGACAGGTTACGTACTCAAAAGAATAGGTGACTGCCTGGATCTAATAGCGACACATATTGAGTACCAATAAATAAGCACAAAATTATATTTACAGGGTAGTGTGATTTATGATGAGTCTCAGACAAATTAAAGGGCAATATATGGTTAAACAGCAGAACAACAATTAATGCTTGTTGAAAAAGTATGTATATTGCCCTTTGAATAAATAACGTTGATGGCCCATCCTAAAGAATCAACAATAAGTATTGCACACTAGCCCAGCAAAATGTAGTACACAGTATTGCACATAAGCCCACACTGGAAGCATATAGCAAGGGACAAAGATATCCATGGAACCATGAGAAGATCTGCTCAAGTCAAAGTGCTAAGTGCATATTTACCTGGCGCTGCAAGAAACCCCGACGTACGTTTCGCATCAGCTTCTTCGGGGAGTTGTGTAGAAACTGCGACCTGGTCCCCCTTAAATACCATGTGGGTATTGGCATCACTCCATGCAAGCGGTATAACGGCGCTTCCGTTATCGGCCCTGGGGACCGGAAGCCACAGAGCAGGCGTCTGACGTCACGGGATCAGCCCACCAGCGAAGCGTCAGCTGTGAGTCCGGGCCCGCGACGTAATGGAGACGCGTCTCTATGGCAACCTACACCCAGCCCACACAGCGGGAGCGCACACCACTGTAAAGACATGTGAGTACTATGGCAATGGAAAAACGGACTGTATGAAGCAAATGTAACTACATCCCACTATAAATGGTTCAAAACAACATAAGAGCCACACATACAGCTATTATTAGTAGAATATAACATAGCAGCCTCATATGAGTAAATATCCTATCCATATTACATTTGATCAGACAAGAGAAAATACATTATATAGGATATACATTCCAAATCCACCAACCACCCCACACTGGAAAACCCCACGTAATCCAGCAAAATTTACAATAACACCACCTCATTGTATCAAAGCCAGCACGAGCTGGTATAGATCTGACTCCAATTAGAATGTTAGAGAAGGTTGGAGACTCACAGGAGGGGGGGGAGAAGAACCAAAAAGTAGAATGAAAAAAATTATAATAATAAATGGACAAAAAAAGAGAGAAAAAGAGGTTTAGAGAAAGTAAACAAACCAATAATACAATATATTATATAAACCGAATGTGTGGTCCCATCTTCCCAAAGTCCTCCTCATTTATCCAGAGAGTCCATGCTGAAGAGAATAAATGGACAATAAGTGTCATATTATAAGTAGCCGGTTCAGAGCTAAGAGAGCCTGGAATAAACACAAAGAAAATTAAAATCAACATCATAACAAATATTAAAAACACATTGGGACTAATTTACAAAAAAGGAGCAAAACTCAAGACCTCATTTAAGCCCTTTGGTCTTACATAATCCACTTTCATGATCCATTTGGCTTCCAATTGCGATAACTTTTTCTTAAAGTCACCGCCTCGACCATCCTCAAGAAGCCTATCAATTCCACGTACTCTCAGTAATTTAGCATCACAGGAATGTACCAGTTTGCAATGTCTAGGGATGGGTTTCAGCTGGGAGATGTCAGTCATCGCATCAGCTTTAATAATATCACGGACATGTTCCCTTACTCTTATCCGCAATTGACGCGAAGTAAGCCCAACATAGATCAGCCCACATGGGCATGATGCATGATATACCACCCCCACCGTGCTGCATGTGATATGGTGTGTAATTTTAAATTCTTTCAGTTCATCACTGGAGTAGAAAGTGTCACGGGTGTGTCGCGGCGAAGATCGTCGCGATTGCACACCCTGACTTCGCACAGCTGAGTTTCTGGTGCTGGGTGTTTTTCGGCACTGAGGGAGTTAATTCTTTCTCTCTCGGTGCTGGACTGACCAGCCTCGCCCAGCTGCGATTGATGTTTTGTTAATTAGCTTCCTTCTTATACCTGCTGGTCTGCTGGGGAAGTTGTCGGTGAAAGCATTCATTCAGACCAGCAGAGCGGATCGTTTCTGAGAAGACTTAAGCTAAGAGTGCCTGTTGTGGTTTATCCTCTCCTCGCTTATTGTTTATCTCCTTAACCTTTTGTGTTCCTCTGTAGTGGAAGTTTTGTATGCATGGCAGTGTTTTCTTTACCCCTTGTCTGTCTCGTTTATCTTAGACTGTGTGTAAGCTGTAACCTGCCCATTCCCTGTGGTGGTAATCAGGGTCCTTTTTAGGACTAGATTACAGTGGTCAGGGATCTACAGGAGACAGGGTTACGCTGGCGGCCTGGACCTCTGTACCATTAACAGTACCTCCAGATAGAGGGACTAGTCAGGACCCCATTTCAGGGTCAGCATAGACCCCGGTCCACCTCTTTCCTGAGACAGCGTGACACGTACACAGTATAGACCCACAATACATAGGATATTATGTCAGGTAAGACATTGCTGGCAGATACTATGTATACATGTTGATATTTTCTATTATAGGAAATATAGTATGTTGTCACATTAGATATATGTTACTATCATAGAATATATCTGTTATACGTCGTGACATTTTCACCGACCACACTAAAAGATTCTCCCCAGCTACCATGGATCCAGTAGCCCAGTTAGCTCAGCAGTTGCAGAGATTGTCCATGGAGCTGACGGACGTTAAGTCCAAGGTTTTGTACCCCGGGAGCAAACCAGATCTGAACCTAAAGTAGCTCTCCCGGACAGGTTCACTGGTGGGCGGGATAAATTTTTTACCTTCCGGGAGGCATGTAAATTATATTTTCGGCTACGGCCTCGGTCTTCGGGGAGTGAAGATCAGAGGGTGGGAATTGTCATCTCGCTCTTACAAGGGGACCCTCAATCATGGGCGTTCTCTCTTCCTCTGGACTCCCCGGCTCTCCAGTCAGTAGATCGATTTTTTACAGCCCTGGGTCTGGTATATGATGACCCGGATCGGGTCTCCCTTGCTGAAATGAAGTTACGTAAGATACAGCAGGGAGATCGTCCGGCGGAGGAATTTTCTTTTGAGTTCCGTAGATGGGCCACAGATACTCAGTGGAATGACCCAGCTCTTAGGAGCCAGTTTTGTCAAGGATTATCTGACAAATTAAAAGATGTGTTGGCTCAGTATGATTCTCCCCCGTCACTGGAGGCCGCTATGGCCCTTGCTATTCGCATTGATAGACGGCTTCGGGAGAGGTGCGAGGTAACTCCGCCCCCTGTGATGACTCCACCTTCTACTATAGTCCCTTATATTGAGGTTCCCCTGGTTTGTTCTGAGGAGCCTATGCAGTTAGGAGGGACATCGTTTCGAGGGAGGGGATCGGCGGTGCGCCGCAAGACAGGAAAGTGTTACTTCTGCGGGAGAAAGGGACATTTTGTTGGGGGGTGTCCATCCCGTACTTTGCTGAGCAAGGAGTCGCCGGAAAACTGTTGATCCCAGGTTGTGTGGTGGACGACAATCTGGGAGTATGTATTTCGTCCCCAAGTCCTTCTCAGTTTCTCGTACCAGCGGAGGTGGTGGTAGGTACGAGAACTGAAAGGATTTCTGTTCTTCTGGATAGTGGGGCCGCGGCTAATCTGGTGGACGCTCGGTTTGCCCAGGTGCAAGGTATGCAACTGAGTGTATTGGCCAAACCTATCCCTATATTCTCTATTGACGCCAGGCCTCTCGGTCAAGGTAGCTTTGTGCAAGCCGTGCATAACATAGACCTTCGAGTGGGGGCAATACATAAAGAACTATTGTCTTGTTATGTGTTGGAGGGCCTTCCCACTCCTATTGTGTTGGGACTTCCTTGGTTAACTAAACATAACCCAGTTATTAATTGGCAATCCAGAGAGATAAGCCAGTGGGGTGAATTTTGCAATAGTAACTGCATGAACACGGTCATCGGTGCGGTCGTGCCTAGAACCTTACCTCCTTTTCTGGAGGACTTTGAGGATGTGTTTTCAGAGGAAGGGTGTCAAGAATTACCTCCTCATCGCGCGTATGACTGTGCTATAAAATTGCTTCCTGATGCTAAGTTACCAAAATCTAGGTTATATAACCTTTCTGGTCCTGAGAGGCAAGCTATGAAGGATTATATTTCGGAAAGTCTGACCAAGGGGCATATTAGACCTTCATCTTCCCCAGTGGCCGCGGGGTTCTTCTTTGTGAAGAAAAAAGATGGAGGCCTACGCCCTTGCCTGGATTTCCGTGAGCTTAATCGGATTACGGTCCGAGATCCGTATCCATTCCCACTTATTCCTGATCTCTTCAATCAGATTGTGGGCGCCAAATGGTTCTCTAAGTTGGATCTCAGGGGGGCGTATAATCTGATTAGGATAAAGGAGGGGGATGAGTGGAAGACGGCGTTTAACACTCCGGAGGGACATTATGAGAACCTTGTCATGCCTTTCGGTCTGACTACTGCCCCGGCGGTGTTTCAACATTTTGTTAATGACATCTTTCGCCACCTAGTGGGACAGTTTGTTGTCATTTATCTAGATGACATCTTAATTTACTCGCCGGATCTTGTGTCTCATCAGGAGCATGTGAGACAGGTGTTGCAGATCTTGCGAGACAATAAACTGTACGCCAAATGGGAGAAGTGTGTATTCGCCGTACAAGAACTTCAGTTTTTAGGATTCCTGGTGTCAGCTTCTGGTTTCCGTATGGACCCTGGGAAAGTGAAGGCTGTGCTTGAATGGGATCGGCCAGAGGATCTTAAAGCACTGCAGCGTTTCCTGGGGTTTGCTAACTACTACCGGAAATTTATTCGTAATTTCTCATCCGTTGTCAAACCTCTCACTGACATGACAAAAAAAGGGACGGATTTTTCTAGGTGGTCTGACAAAGCTTGTCAAGCATTTTCCTCCTTGAAAAAATGTTTTGCTTCAGCACCCATACTCATCCAACCTGATGCATCACAACCGTTCATTGTGGAGATAGACGCATCTGACGTAGGAGTGGGTGCGGTATTATCTCAAGGTCCGTCCCCTGGTAAATGGCATCCGTGCGCTTTCTTCTCTAAAAAATTGTTGTCCGCCGAGAGGAATTATGATGTCGGCAATAGGGAACTCTTGGCCATTAAGTTGGCTTTTGAAGAGTGGCGTCACTTTTTGGAGGGGGCAGTCCACCGGTCACCGTCATTACTGATCACAAGAACCTGCTGTATTTAGAGTCTGCAAAACGTCTGAATTCCAGACAAGCTAGATGGTCGTTGTTTTTTACCAGGTTTAATTTTGTCGTCACATATCGTCCTGGGTCAAAAAATGTAAAGGCTGATGCCTTATCTCGTAGTTTCCCGGGGGCCGGGAAGACGGATGACCCGGTTCCTATTCTTCAGGAGGGAGTTGTGGTGTCGGCTGTATGCTCTGAGCTTGAGGAGGAGGTATTGGAGGCTCAGGGGGACGCCCCTGTAGGACCTCCAGGGAAACTGTTTGTTCCAGATCAGTTAAGACAAAAGGTTATCGAGGCACATCATAATTCTGCTTTGGCAGGACACCCAGGGAGTAAAGCAACTGTAGATCTCCTTTCTCGCCGGTTTTGGTGGCCTAACTTAAATAAAGAGGTGGTAACTTTTGTCACGTCCTGTGGGGTATGTGCGCGCTCTAAGACCCCACATACCCGTCCGTCTGGGGCCCTTTTACCGTTGAAAATCCCGGAGCGTCCATGGACCCATCTGTCTATGGACTTCATTACGGACCTCCCTCCGTCTTCAGGTAAAACTGTCATACTAGTTGTAGTTGACAGGTTCAGCAAAATGGCACATTTTATTGCTCTTCCTGCTCTTCCTAATGCTAAAACTCTGGCGCAGGTGTTCATTGGGGAGATTGTGAGACTTCACGGGTTGCCTTCCGATGTGGTGTCGGATCGGGGGTCTCAGTTTGTGTCCAAATTCTGGAAGGCATTTTGTTCTCGTCGGGGGATGCAGTTGTCATTTTCTTCGGCTTTTCATCCGCAGACTAATGGTCAGACAGAGCGTCTGAATCAGAGCTTAGAGACATATCTTCGGTGTTTTGTCTCAGAGAACCAAGAGGACTGGTCTTCTTTCTTGCCTATGGCAGAGTTCGCTCTTAACAATAGGCGGAGCGAGTCCACTGGTAAGTCCCCGTTTTTTGGGGCATATGGTTTTCACCCCCAGTTTTGTACTTTCAATGGGGGGGGCTCTTCTGGGGTTCCTGAGGAGGAACGATTTTCGTCGTCACTTGCTTCAGTGTGGAGAGGAGTGCTTAATAATCTGAGCACTATGGGGAACCGATACAAACATATGGCTGATACGAGGAGAGTGTCTGGTCCGGACCTAAGTGTGAACGATCTGGTATGGTTGTCTACCAAGAATATAAAACTTAAGGTTCCCTCCTGGAAACTCGGTCCCAGATTCATCGGGCCATACAGGATCAGTTCAATAATTAATCCGGTGGCTTTCCGTCTTGACCTCCCTCCTACGTTTAAAATCCACAATGTGTTCCACAAATCGTTGCTTAAGAGGTACGTGGCACCAGTTATACCGTCACCTCTACCTCCTCCTCCTGTGGTGGTCAATGGTAATTTGGAGTTTCAGGTATCGAAGATCATTGACTCATGTCTTAATCGCCGGTCCCTTCAGTACCTTGTTCATTGGAGGGGGTATGGTCCTGAGGAGAGGATGTGGGTTTCTGCGTCGGATATTAACGCAGACCGATTGGTTCGGGCCTTCCACACTACTCACCCAGATAGACCAGGCCCTGAGGGTCCAGAGGCCCCTCGTAGAAGGGGGGGTACTGTCACGGGTGTGTCGCGGCGAAGATCGTCGCGATTGCACACCCTGACTTCGCACAGCTGAGTTTCTGGTGCTGGGTGTTTTTCGGCACTGAGGGAGTTAATTCTTTCTCTCTCGGTGCTGGACTGACCAGCCTCGCCCAGCTGCGATTGATGTTTTGTTAATTAGCTTCCTTCTTATACCTGCTGGTCTGCTTGGGAAGTTGTCGGTGAAAGCATTCATTCAGACCAGCAGAGCGGATCGTTTCTGAGAAGACTTAAGCTAAGAGTGCCTGTTGTGGTTTATCCTCTCCTCGCTTATTGTTTATCTCCTTAACCTTTTGTGTTCCTCTGTAGTGGAAGTTTTGTATGCATGGCAGTGTTTTCTTTACCCCTTGTCTGTCTCATTTATCTTAGACTGTGTGTAAGCTGTGACCTGCCCATTCCCTGTGGTGGTAATCAGGGTCCTTCTCAGGACTAGATTACAGTGGTCAGGGATCTACAGGAGACAGGGTTACGCTGGCGGCCTGGACCTCTGTACCATTAACAGTACCTCCAGGTAGAGGGACTAGTCAGGACCCCAGTTCAAGGTCAGCATAGACCCCGGTCCACCTCTTTCCTGAGACAGCGTGACACGTACACAGTATAGACCCACAATACATAGGATATTATGTCAGGTAAGACATTGCTGGCAGATACTATGTATACATGTTGATATTTTCTATTATAGGAAATATAGTATGTTGTCACATTAGATATATGTTACTATCATAGAATATATCTGTTATACGTCGTGACAGAAAGAAAAACAACGTTCAAGATTAGCACATGCCGCACTGTCTCTGCAGGGGAAAAAAAACCCATTTCAAACCCTTTGATCCAAAAATCCCAGAGGGAGTAGGCTCTCTATAGTGACTGTGCACCAGGAGATCTTTTAGATTTTTCGCCCTTCTGTACGTAATAGATGGGTACCCTTTAAGATGTTTAGCCAGGGTGGGATCGTTATTAAGGATAGGCCAAAACTTGGATAGCGAATTCTTCATGTAGAGATTTTGTTCGTTAAATGTTGAAATGAATCTCACCTGCGTTGTACTTGATTTCTTTCTGACTGAATGTAGGAGATCCTCCCATCTAGATCTTGTTGCCCTTCGCCATCCATGTTGGATGGATTGTCCTGAGTATCCACACTCCTCAAACCTCCATGCTAAATCCTGTGCCTGTTTCATGAAGGATGAATCATCCGAACACACTCTTCTTGTGCGAAGGAATTGTCCAACCGGGATACTGTTCTTCAAAGTTCGTGGATGGGCAGAAGACGCATGCAACAGTGAGTTGACAGCCGTTTCTTTTCTGTAAATTTCCGTATGCAACAGGCCCTTCTCATCCTTCAAGATGCGTGTATCCAGAAAATCCACCATACAACGGCTATAATGATACGTAAGCCTGAGATTAATATCATTGTTGTTCAATTCACTTATAAAAGACAACAGATCTTCCTCACTTCCCTGCCAAATAGCCAGAACATCATCTATATAGCGAGCCCAGAAAATCATCTTGCTGCTCAATGATGATGTGTTGGAGCAGAAGATATCCCTTTCCCACAGCCCCAGGAACAAATTGGCATATGAGGGGGCAAAGGCCGGCCCCATAGCCGTGCCCTGGAGCTGTAGGTAGAGGGTATCTTTAAAAATGAAAAAATTGTGGGTCAGAGAGAATTCTAGAAGTGTCAATAGGAAAGTGATGAATCCATGTTCCATTGTTGTCATACATAAAAAGGCGTTAACCGCTCGTAGGCCATCCTGATATCTAATTGACGTATATAACGCCTCTATATCCAGAGTCACTAGCCACATATCTTCCTCTAGAATGATGTTTTCCAATTTACGTAGCACATCACCCGTATCCTTCAAGTAGGATGGTAAACTTTCCACACTTGGCCTTAAATGGAAATCCAGAAACTTACCCGTCATCTCATTGAGTCCACCATTCCCCGACACAATTGGATGACCTGGAGGGGATGTGGAGTCCTTGTGTACTTTCGGGAGTAAGTATAGACATGGAGTTCGTGGATACTCAGGAACCAATCCATCTTTAGTCTCCTTTGAAATGAATCCTAGTTGAAAAACTTCTTCCAGAATCTCCCTTAACTCAGTCTGAAACACAGAAGTGGGGTTGAAAGATAATCTTCGATAGCAATCGGGGTTCCGCAGTTGTCTATGTGCTTCTTTTTCATACATGGTGGTGGGCCACACCACCACGTTACCCCCTTTATCTGCCGGTTTAATCACCACCCCCTTAAGTGTCTTAAGTTCCTGCAACGCAACCCATTGGGCTTTGGATAGGTTATCATGTCGTATCCTGGTAGGGATCTTTTTAAATTCCTCCGTTACCAATTTCACAAACAACTCAATGTTTGTGAACAAGTTTAGAGGAGGAAATTTCTTTACTTTAGGGACCACAAACTTACCCTGCCTTGATAAATCTTCACCGTCCTCATTCTCCTCAATCAAATCTTCTAGAAGTCTAATTGCCTCCTGTTCTCTCGGTGTCCACTCCTCATCACCAGTGTTTCTCTCATGCAATTTTTTCAAAATAAGTTTACATGCAAACAAATGTAAATCCTTTATAGCTGTGAAAACATCGAAAGATGAGGAGGGAGCAAAGGTCAAACCCAAATTTAAAACTTCTATTTGAATATCCGTCAAAGGGATACCAGAGAGATTAATCACCTGTGGGGTAGAGCCAGTTGTCACCTGTCCAGGTGTACGTTTATTGGAAAAATTATTTTTATTAGATCCCTTATATCTGCCTCTAGTGGTAGGATAGGGCCGTTGCAGATTATTATCCATCGAGTCTTCCACCGAGGATAGTGATGAGACCGAGGATGCACGAGGAGTCGATGAAGTTCTATGCCATCTATATACAGTGCTATTTTTGTAGTCAAGGAGATCTCTGGAGAATTTCTTCGCTTTGCCCTCCTGTACTTCCTTTTCCCAAATCACAAATTGTTTCTCCAATTCCATTTTAAATTGTTCCATATTTGCAGCCGGAAGTCCTTCCATAAGTTTCTTTTTAGTATTTTCAATATCACTCTCAAGACCTTCTAGTCTTTTCTTATTAAAGGGAATCTGTCACCCTAAATTGGCGGGATATTTAAATGATGGCAGTCAGGTCAGATGGGCGGTGTTTTGGGTACTTGCTTTAACATGTTGTTCGTCGCTGTCTCCATTATTTCTGGGAATTGTAGTCGTTGCCCTCCTTATAACGCGCCTGCACATTGCAATCTTGAATTGCGCACGCACAGTATGCTTTGCCCGAAGATTGCAATGCACAGGCGCGTTATATGGAGGGCAACGATTACAATTCCCAGAAATAATGGAGACAGTGGCGAACAACGTGTTAAGGCAAGTACCCAAAACACCGCCCATCTGACCTGACTGCCATCATTTAAATATCCCTCCAATTTAGGGTGACAGATTCCCTTTAATTCCAATCAGTAACTCAATAAGAGACCTAGAGCATGTATTACATGTTTCTTCCCATCTCGTACGAAAAAAAGTATCCTCCACAGGAAATGAGATCAAAATCCTCACCCTCAGACCTCTGGGAACCAAACTCTTAGCCAGATAATTTTCAAGCGAGGCCTTGTTCCACCATATGCGCAAACGCTTTCTAAGTAATAATTTGTATGTATTTTTGAGCTCCAAAAAAGTCCCATTTTCTACACCATTGCCCGATGTAACTTCTCCTTTAAAAATAGAATCAATATTTGATAGCCAGAATTGTTCCCGTGCTTTTAAATCCATGACCAAAAATGCTGAAAGCAAACAACACTGAATCAATACCGAAGACAAGAGGTCCAAATCAAAAAAGTCCTTCCAAAATATATATACCAAAAAAGAAAAGGGAAACGGGCAACTCTCAATAAGAAATTTTATTAAATGACATTAAAGATATACAATTGTAAAAAATAGAAGAGACGTGTGCCCATACAGTAGTTTTCTCCCACATATAGAGTATCAGCGTACTCAGGACAAATTGAGCAACAACTTTTGGTGTCCAGTTTCTTCTGTTACCCTTGGGAAAATAAAAAACTGGGGACTAAAAGATCATGTTTGTGGAAAAAATATGATTTTTTTATTTTCACGCCCGGACGTTATAACCTTCTGTGAAGCACTTGGGGGTTCAAAGTGCTCACCACACATCTAGTTCCTTTGGGGTCTAGTTTCCAAAATGCGGTCACTTGTGGGCTGTTTCCACTGTTTAGGCACATCAGGGGCTCTCCAAATGCGACATGACACCCGCAGACCTTTCCATCAAACTCTGCATTACAAAACTGCCCACACAGTAGTTTTCTCTCACATATGGGGTATCAGCTTACTCAGGACAAATTGGACAACAACTTCAACTTTTGGGGTCAAATTTCTCCTGTTACCCTTGGGAAAATAAAAAATTGGTGACTAAAAAATCATTTTTGTGGATTTTTTAAGTGCTCACCACAAAGTGCTCACCACATATCTAGATAAGTTCCTTAGGGGATCTAGTTTCCAAAATGGGGTCACTTGTGGGGGGTTTCCACTGTTTGGCATATCAGGGGCTCTGCAAACTGAACATGACACCCATCAAAGCCTGCATTCCAAAACATCATTACTTCCTTTCCGAGTCCTGCCGTGCGCCCAAATAGTTCCCCCCCCACATATGGGGTATCAGCGTACTCAGGACAAATTGGACAACAACTTTTGGGGTCCAATTTCCTTGGGAAAAATTAAAAATTGGGGACTAAAAAATCATTTTTGTGGAAATTTCTTTTTTTTTTTTCACACCGAGGCACTATAAACTTTAGTGAAACACTTGGGGGTTCAAAGTGCTCACAACAGATCTAGATAAGTTCTTTAGGGGGTCTAGGTTCCAAAATGGTGTCACTTGTGTGGGGTTTCCACTGTTTAGGCACATCAGGGGCTATCCAAATGCGACATGGCATCCAGCCAATTCTGCGTTGAAAAAGTCAAACGGTGCTTCTTCTCTTCTGAGCTCTGCCATGCACTCAAACAGTGGTTTACCCCTACATATTGGGTATCAGCGCACTCAGGACAAAATACACAATAACTTTTGAGGTCTTGTTACCCTTGGGAAGATAAAAATTGGGGGGAAAAGGTCATTTTTGTGGAAAAAAATGATTTTTTAATTTTACGGCTCTACGTTATAAAACTTGTATGAAGCAATTGGGGTTCAAAGTGCTCACCACAGATCTAGATAAGTTCCTTAGGGGGTCTAGTTTCTAAAATGGGTCACTTGTTGGTGGTTTCCACTGTTTAGGCACATCAGGGGCTATCCAAACGCGACATGGCGTATAATCTCGATTCCAGCCAATTTTGGTTTGAAAAAGTCAAATGGCGCTCCTTCCCTTCCGAGCTCTGCTGTGCGCCCAAAAAGTGGTTCTCCCCCATATATGGGGTATCAGCGTACTCAGGGAAAATTGAACAACAACTTTTGTGGTCCAATTTCTCCTGTTACCCTTGGGAAAATAAAAAATTGGTGACTAATAATCATTTTTGTGGGAAAAAAAATAGGATTTTTATTTTCATGCCCAGGCATTTTAAACTTGTGTGAAGCACTTGGGGGTTCAAAGTGCTCACCACAGATCTAGATAAGTGCCTTAGGGGGTCTCGTTTCCAAAATAGGGTTACTTTTGGTTGGTTTCCGCTGTTTAGGCATATCAGGGGCTCTGCAATCTGAACATGACACCCATCAAAGTCTGCATTCCAAAAGGTCATTACTTACTTTCCGAGCCCTGCCATGTGCCCAAACAGTTTCCCCCCCATATGGGGTATCAGCGTACTCAGGACAAATTGTACAACAACTTTTGGGGTTCAATTTCCTTGGAAAAATCAAAAATTTGGGACTGAAAAAAATCATTTTTGTGGAAATTTTTTTTTTTTATACACACAGGCATTATAAACTTTAGTGAAACACTTGGGGTTAAGAGTGCTCACAACAGATCTTGATAAGTTCTTTAAAGGGTCTAGTTTCCAAAATGGTGTCACTTGTGGGGGGTTTCCACTGTTTAGGCACATCAGGGGCTCTCCAAATGCGACATGGCGTTCAATCTTGGTTTGAAAAAGTCAAACAGCACTCCTTCCCTTCCGAGCCCTACCGTGCACCCAGACAGTGGTTTTCCCCCACCTATGGGGTATCGGCAACTCAGAAGAAATTGGACAACAACTTTTTCTGACAATTTTCTCCTTTTACCCTTGTAAAAATAAAAAAATTGTTTAAAAATTTAAATGTACATTTTTTCCTTCCACATTGTTTCAGCTCCTGTGAAGCAGCTGAAGGGGTTAATAAACTTCTTGAATGTGGTTTTGAGTACCTTGAGTGGTGCAGTTTTTAGAATGGTGTCACTTTTGGGTATTTTCTGCCATATAGACCCCTCAAAGTGACTTCAAATGTGAGGTGGTCCCTAAAAAAATGGTTTTGTACATTTTGTTGTAAAAATGATAAATCGCTGGTCAACTTTTAACCCTTATAACTTCCTAACAAAAAAAATGTTGTTTCCAAAATTGTGCTGATGTAAAGTAGAGATGTGGGAAATGTTATTTAGTAACTATTTTGTGTGACATATTTCTCTGTTTTAAGGGAATAAAAATTCAAAGTTTGAAAATTGCAAAATTTTCAAAATTCTCGCCATATTTCCATTTTTTTCATAAATTAACGCAAGTTATATCGAAAAAATTTTACAACTATCATGAAGTACAATATGTCACCAGAAAACACTCTCAGAATCGCGAAGATCCGTTGAAGCGTTCCAGAGTTATAACCTCATAAAGAGACAGTGGTCAGAATTATAAAAATTGGCCCGGTCATTAACGTGCAAACCACCCTTGGCGGTTAAGGGGTTAAAATCCCCCATAATAAGGACACTATTATTATTTGCTGCCTTTTTAATTTGTTGCAGCATTTCATCTTATACCTGTTCAGCTATATTAGAAGGCTTTATTCCTATAAAGATTCTGAGAGCATGGTGCCCAATAATGGAAAAAACACCCAAAATATATCTTAAAAAGCAACAACCTTTATTTATACAATCTCACAAAAAATATATAAGGCTAGTTTCACACTAGCGTTGCATTGAACTGCATCGGTCAGCGCACGGCCGCTGCTAAGCTCCGTCACCGCCTTCTCCCGATCGCTCCGCCTATGGGCGCATGACACTGCATGCGACCTGCGCACCCTATCTTTAGCATTGGGTTCGCAGGCCGTACGCAGGTATGCGTTTGCCGATGCATGCGTCCTTTTGACGGTGCGCAGAGTGCACCAAAATGCAACACGGTGCGTTGGGCGCCGGATGACTCACCGTCAAAAGGACGCATACGCCGGCAAATGCATACCTGCGCACGACCTGCGTATGGCCTGCGAACCCAATACTAAAGATAGGGTGCGCAGGTCGCATGCAGCGTCATGCACCCATAGGCGGAGCGATCGAGAGGAGGCGATTTCGGGGCAGAGCTTAGCGGCGAGTGTGCGCTGACCGACCCAGGTCAGTGCAACGCTAATGTGAAACCAGCCTAAAATGCATACATGTTGAAAACCGGTGAATTACAAGATGGACGGACCCAGCAGGTAATAAAAGTATGAATGCACATCTATGCAGCATAGACTGCAATGACCTACTAAAGAGTTGCGGGGAGACAGGTGACCCTGTTGATTGAGATTGGGAAGAAGAGGCCGAGACCCCAGCAGAAGAGGAAGCAAAAGGAGCCTCAGATCTCCCCTTTTCGTACTCCACTGCAGTTCCTTCTTTTAATGCAGATAGCTTGTCATGCAGGTGGTGCTCAGGTTCAGAACATTTATGCCTAGCTTCAGGCTCTGACTGCACAGCGTGAAAACCACCTGTCTCTTGTCATCAGCACATTGTGTGAAGAAATGCCACGCCAGGGAACTCCTTTGAACTGGCTTTCATGTGCTCAGTTCGTTGGCAAGGTGGGCAGTAGCACATGTACTGGCTAGGGGCTGGTCGCTGTGCGTTTGTACTCTGTTGTAGTCTTTTGCTGTGCAGCTTGGGCAGCATGGCTTCCTCTGAATTGTGCACGTCACATGGATGTCCTACACTCCATGTGGGGTACAGGACCACATCATCTTCCAGCCACTCCTTACCAATGCTCTCTTTGCTGGTCTGCACACTGCAGAAAGATGCAGCATTTGACACCTGTGTTTGATCATGATCAGAGATTTGTTCCGTTGACCGTATGCAATCACCCTCCCATGTACTCATCCTCCAACTAAACAAGTGTTTGGACATCTGTGCACTCATTCTCTTAAATTTGTGGGGAAGGGCCAGGTGGATGGCCCACTGAACCCCAGCCAGCAGAGTCATTAAAAAGCATAAGTAACTGCTGCATGATTTGGGGATCAGACTGCTTGGCTGATTTGCAAGGGGGTGAGGTGGAAGCCAGATGACCTTGGTCCGCAAGTGTCAACTCTGCCCTTTCAGCAGGGGAACAGGTGGAAAATAATGCAGAGGAACTGGAGGCACTCTCAGCATGTTCGGGCCTCAACATTCGTTCAGTGAAATGCCTATGAAATTACGCAGAATGTCCTGTGGCCTGCGTGCACCAGAGGAAGTTGTTTAATTTGGGTACATAGCAGACACAGAATGACCATGTCCTCTTCCTGTAGCAATTCCACAAGAGCCACATTCACTTCCCCTATTTGATGCTCTCCTCATTTTTTCCACCCCAAAAAAGTGCACAGTAGAGAAGAGAAAGTGGCCAGCAGATTATTACACTTTTACAGTACTCTGCACCAGGCTGTTATGTCCATCTATAACAGGCTGTGTGTGACACTGTGTACCAGGCTTTTAGGGCATGCTGCCTCTGACTGGTATGACCACAGGTTGATAGCCTCCACGCCACGGCGCATTGATGCAGTAATTGATGCAAAAGGAGCCCCGACCAAGTATTGAGTGAATTTACTGAAGACACATTTCAGTAGGCCAACATTTCAGATTTTAAAATAATTTTTCAAGCTGCTGGAATAAAGTATTCTAATTTACTGAGATAATGACTTTTGGGGTTTCATTGGCTATAAGCCATAATCATCAACATTCACAGAAACAAACACTTGAAATAGATCACTCTGTTTGTAATGACTCTATATTATATAAGAGTTTCACCTTTTGCATTGAAGAACTGAAATAAATTAACTTTTGATGATATTCTAATTTTGTGAGTAGCACCTGTATCTTTATAGCTGTTTTCAGTTGTTTGAAATATGTTAATACACTCAAGTATAATAATAGCAATAACATTTTTGCTTATAAAATGTTCTTACCTACACTAATAAAATAAAAGGACATTTAAATGTAAAAAAGATCATGAATTTAATGATACTAAGCATTTAAAATGGAAAAAAATAACCAAAAAAATACACATATTTGGTATCCCTGAGTTCAGAACAAAACAAGCTGCCATACAGCTCCGTCAGCAGAGAAATAAAAAAGTTATAACTCTCAGAATAAAGTGAAGCAAAAACAATTATTTTATTTTAGAAAATTGTTTTTGTGTAAAAGTGGCAAAAAATTACCGTATATACTCGTGTATAAGCCGAGATTTTCAGCACCTTTTTTTGTGCTGAAAATGCCCCCTCGGCTTATACACGAGTCATAGGGCAGAAATCAGCGGGGGAGGGGATGCGGCGGAAGAGCCTGTGGCTGGGACATCATACTCACCCTCCCCGTGCCATCGCTGAACGTCCCTGCAATCCTGCGTTCTCCCCGGCTTCTTGCAGCTCTCCAGTGCTGAGCGGTGACGTCATACCCGCTCATTAAGGTCATGTAATATGGACGCGACGCCACTCCCATGAGCGTGGCCTCCATATTCATGGCCTTAATGAGCTGTATTACGTCACCGCTCAGCGCTGGAGAGCTGCAGGAAGCTGGGGAGAACGCAGGATTGCCGGCCGGGACGTTCAGCGATGGCACGGGGAGGGTGAGTATGATGGAGGAGGATGGGGGGAGCATGGAGGAGGACAAGAAGCACGGAGCAGGACGGGGGGGAGGACGGAGAGCACGGAGCAGAACGGGGGGAGGACGGAGAGCACGGAGCAGGACGGGGGAGGACGGAGAGCACGGAGCAGAACGGGGGGGAGGACGGAGAGCACGGAGCAGAACGGGGGAGGACGGAGAGCACGGAGCAGAACGGGG
>JARQOD010000001.1:650236531-650271399 GCA_033576555.1 Oophaga sylvatica | reverse complement strand
CCCGATTTTTTCATCCACATGCTGTGTGGGATGTGCGATCATTTCCCTTGTGGAGGAAACGGGAGAAGGGGCAGGCGCGCTAAACTTTTGCTGCCAGGCGCCAGATCCCAGCCCCCAGTGTGAGTGCATGATAACACACTGGGGGGAGGGATCAGGTTCTGAAAAGATGCAGGCGAAACAGCCTTCTGTCAATCCCCGGGCAGCACGCACTGCCATGCCCGGGACTGTTCCAAGAGCGCAGGCTCCCACACGGGTTAGTCAAAGGAAAACAACTCAGGAGGAGGGCTGTGATGCGGGAAAGGGGGGTGATAGACGGTGGGAGGAGTATTACACAGGGGAACGTTCGTCCTAAGGGACGCAATTAAGGGTATGGGACCTATTTTTAAAACGCTATTTTTCAGCGTTGCAGGGGACCAAAAAAAAAGAGCCACATTCACAGACTGCAACCTTAGTGCTGCTGAAGGGCTAAGTAACAGCACATGTGAAAAAGACTTGGGTATACTAATTGATCACAGACTTAACATGAGTCAACTGTGATGCAGCAGCAAAAAAGGCAAATGCAATTCTGGGATGTACAACAGAAGCATACAGTCTAACACGTGGGGTCATTATTGCCCTCTACCCCTCTTTGGTCAAAACCTCATCTGGAATACTGTGCCCCAGTTTTGGGCACCACTTTTAAAAAGACTCAACAATGGAGCAATTCAGAGAAGAGCCACCAGAATGGTGCCCGGGTCTGCAACCCATGCCCTTTAAGAACGGTTGCAGGATTTTGGAATGTTTAGCTTGCAAAAAAAGACTGAGAGGAGACTTAATAGCTGTCTACAAATACTCAAGGGCTGTCACATTGTGAAGGATCATCTTTATTCTCATTGCACAAGGAAAGACTGAAGCAATGGGATGAAACTAAATGGAGAGACACAGATTAGATATTAAAAAAACTTTTGACATTTAAAGGGTGATGAATGAGTGGAACAGGCTGCCACAAGAGGTGGTGAGTTCTCCTTCAATGGAAGTCTTCAAACAGAGGCTGGATAGACATCTGTCTGGGATGATTTAGAGAATCCTGCTTTGAGCAGGGGTTGGACCAGAAGGCCCAGGAGGTCCCTTCCAACTCTACCATTCTATGATTCTATGATTCTATGAAGGTGGCTCTTTTACTTAAAAACGCCCGGGGGGGTGACAGGTTCCCTTTAATTAAACACAGCTGGACTCCAATGAAGGAGTAGAACCATCTCAAGGAGGATCACAAGGAAATGGACAGCATGTGACTTAAATATGAGTATTTGAGCAAAGGGTCTGAATACTTATGACCATGTGATATTTCAGTTTTTCTTTTTTAATAAATTTGCTTAAATTTCTATATTTATGGTTTTGTTCAGTCAAGATGGGGTGCAAAGTATACATTAATGAAAAAAAACTTTTTTGAATTTACAAAATGGCTGCAATGAAACAAAGTGAAAAATTTAAAGGGGTCTGAATACTGTATATTATGTGTTGGATCATGTGATGCCATAATGAACTCTGACATGTCTGTCATGTGGTATGTTGGTGCCCAGATTCAAAAGACAAACCTATATAAGGCCGATTTCACACGTCCTGATATTTCCGGTACCTGATAAATCGGTACCGGAGATATCAGTGTCCGTGTGTCTATGTGTGTACTATGTGTGGCACACGTGTGGTAACCGTGTGCCGCATCACTACCACACGGACACACAGACGGCCGCCGGGGAAGTAGCTGCTACAGAAAGCCACTATCCCCCTGCCGCTGGTGCTGAATCCGGCTGTAATTCCCCTGCTCTGCCTGCGAGCAGAGGAGAACGATGAGGCAAAGCTGGGGGAATTACAGCCGGATTCAGCACCAGCCGCAGGGGGACAGCGGCTTACAGTAGCCGCGACTTACACAGCGGCCGTCCATGCACACGGAGGACTGTGTGAACAGTTCTCCGTGTCCACGTGTGCGGGATGTTTTCCAGTCTGTGTGTCCGTGTCAAAACGGACATGTCTATGTGTTTGGCACACGGACACACAGTCCATGTGAAAACACGCACATGTGCATAGACACATAGATTAGAATGTGTCTATGTCTGTACTTGTCTCCAGTACGTGTGAAAACTGTCACCACACGTACTGGAGACATGGATGTGTGAAACCGGCCTAACAACCATTCCTGTATCCTCTATATTCATGTGGTTGCTTCCTGATGAAGAAGTAATCATAACTTCAAAGGCATTGAATAAACCACAATTCTTTCATCAAATCATGTTTCTATTGACGTCTTCATACCTTCAGCAGCGTGGAACTATTCCACAGAAATCCTTCTGATATTAATCCCAGGGTACTGAAAGAGATAGGAGAGGAAATTGCAGAACCACAAGCCAAAATCTTTGAAAAGTCCTGGAGAACAGGAGAAGTCGAAGAAGATTGGAGAAGGCCAAATGTTGTCCCTATCTTCAAAAAATGAAAGAAGATGAAGCCAGAAATTATAAGCCAGTGAGCCTTACTTCTCTAATAGGAAAGATCTTTGAACAAACTATTAAACAGCATGTATTTAAAGATGGGCGGACCCCTAGATATTTTGGTCCAGCGGGTTCAGCCGAACAGTTAAAAAAAGTTTGGGTTCGGGTACCAGAACAGTACCCAGACCCGAACCCGGACCCTATTCATTTAATGGGGAGCCCGAATATCCAATGTTTGTCACGCTGTCATGTGCATGACAGTGCTACAAAAACTGCTTCTGACTGGCGGTAAAATCATTACTGCCGAAAAGACAGCTGCAGTTCCCAATCAGTCAAAAGACAGTGTGAGCCCGCAGCTGTGATCGGAGGTTAAAAGTTTATGTCTCGTCATTAGCATCGGCTGATGGGACTACTACTCCCATGAACCTAGGCCTGCTGCCGCTAGTAACAGAGAGCGACAGCAGGCGCTATAAATCATTTCTTTAAAAACCCACGTGGGTTCCCCTGTATTTTTGATAACTAGACAGGCAAAACTGACAGCTGGGGGCTGCAACTCTCAGCTGTCAGCGTTAACAAGGCTGGTTATCAAGAATAGAGGGGTCACCACGCTGTTTTATAAATTATTTAAATAAATAATTTTAAAAAATGGCATGTGGCTCCCCCATTTTTGACAACCAACCAAGGTAGAGCAGACAGCTGGGGCTGGTATTCTCAGGCTGGTAAGGGGCCATGGATATTGCCCCCTCAGCCTAAAAATAGCTGCCCGCAGCCGCCCAGAAAAGGCATATCTATTAAATGCGCCAATTCTGGTGCTTTGCCCAGCTTTTCCCACTTATTTCTAGTGGTGGCAAGTGGGGTTCGTATTTGTGACATCAAGCCCACAGCTTAGCAATGGAGAGGCGTCTATGCATCACTCATCCTATAGTTATATTATAAATAGACACGCAGCCAGAATAAAGTCCTTTATTTGAAATAAACACACTTTTCCATTTTTATTTAAAAATAACAAACAGTTATACTCACCTAACACCCATTCCATTGAAGTCAACATCTCCTGTAATAAAACAAAAATAGAAAAACAACCATATCTCTCACCTGTCATTCTGTCTATGACTGGGGATGAACGGTTTTCAACTTGGACGGTGCCAAGATGTGACAGTCCAGGCTAAACACCACTTATGAATGAGCTGCTGCTAGCTCAGCTTCAGTGATAAGCTGTGACATCATCGAGGTTACCACAAGTCACTGAGGCTGCTTTCCTAGTCGGGCCAATGAACTGCAAAGAACTCGATGATATCATCACTCGCACAGTGAGAAAAAAGTCTCACAGACCAGCCGTGAGTTCACTGCAGTTCACCGTGAGATATTAGTGAACTCACCACTGCACAGTGAGACTTTTTCTCATTGTGCTAGCAGTGATAACCGTTGTTCAGGGACCTGCTCGCTGCACATGGGCGTACCCACCGTGGGGCAGGGGGGGCAGCTGCCCCTCCCTAGAAGCAGGGGCACACAATGAAAGAGAGCGGAGAGAGCAGCACAGTGCCGGCTCCCTCTGTCACAGGTTGCGGAGCCTGTCTGTGTGCGCAGTGCACGGAGCTGCTGTCTCACCAGAGGAGCTCCTTCCTGGTCGGCAGCAGCTGTAGTTTCACTTTCTGCCCTGCAGGCTCTGGTTGTCTCAGCCACACTGGGTCCAAGTGCCCTCTGTGTGCGTACACTGGACACTTCCTGCTCCTGCCTCAGCCACTGCCTGCAAGCTTCATGGTAAGAGGGGATGGAATTTATTAAATTCATTCTGTTCAGGCATGTCATGGTCACTGTGGGGGAATGTGAGAGGATGGGGGTACAGTGGGGGAGGGGTACAGGGCACTGGGGTGAATGTAAGAGGATGGGGGTATTTTGGGGGCTAGGGCACTGGGGGGTTAATGTGAGAGGATGGGGTATTGTGGGGGAGGGGTACAGGGCACTGGGGTGAATGTAAGAGTATGGGGTATTGTGGGGGCTATGGCACTGGGGGGGTTAATGTGAGAGGATGGGGGTATTGTGGGGGGAGGTGTACAGGCACTGGGGTGAATGTAAGAGGATGGGGGTATTGTGGGGCTAGAGCACTGGGGGGGTTAATGTGAGAGGATGGGGGTATTGTGGGGGAGGGGTAGAGGGCACTGTGGTGAATGTAAGAGGATGGGGTATTGTGGGGGCTAGGGCACTGGGGGGGTTAATGTGAGTGAGAGGATGGGGGTATTGTGGGGGAGGGGTATAGGGCACTGGGGTGAATGTAAGAGTATGGGGTATTGTGGGGGCTAGGGCACTGGGGGGTTAATGTGAGAGGATGGGGGTATTGTGGGGGCTGAAGTGGGGGAGGGGCAACAGGGCACAGAGAGTGAATGTGAGAGGATGGGGTATTGTGGGAGAGGGGATACAGGGCACTGGTTGGTGAATGTGAGAGGATGGGGATATTGTGGGGGCTGGCGCACAGGGGTTGATGTGAGAGGATGGAGTATTGTGAGGGAGGGTGGACAGGTCACTGGGGTTGAATGTAAGAGGATGGGGGTATTGTGGGGCTAGGGCACTGGGGTTTACTGTGAGAGGATGGGGGTATTGTGGGGACTGAAGTGGGGAGGGGCAACAGAGCACTGAGAGGTGCATGTGAGATGGGGGTATTGTGGGGTCAGTGGGACAGAACACTAAGGGGTGCATGTGAGACGATGGGCTGTTGGGGTGTGGGTGGGGGACAGGGGAGGTAGGGGGCTTTTTTTTACTTGTGAGCTCCTTAATACTTTAATAATAGATTAATATTTCAGTATTATTATAACAAGGGCATAGACAGACGGCCGTATAACTCATGCGAGGATCGCACTGCAATCCTCGGACTTGCTGGTACCGCTCCTGACATGAGCGCGACTGCCATGTATAATATATGGTATATACAGCGTAGTGTCGCATACACTGCTGTATTATACAATATACAACAGTTCTAACGCTCCATACCTAATATGCAGGATAATGTACAGTGTATATGATGTAACCTGTATAAGATGTGACATTGGCTTGCCCCCCCTAGTTTTGATCCTGGGTATGCCCATGTCGCTGCAGCTCATTCTTCCTTGCTTCTTAGCATGAATGGTCGCATGATGTCACCATTCATGCTGAAGAGCACATGTCGCACAGATGGATTACAGGGTAGGACACTATGGATTCCATTCATCCCTCATCCATCCTTCCAGCAATCCCTCCCTCATCTATCTATCCATCCATCCAGCATCCATCTATCCAGCCATCCCTCCATCCAGCTATCCGTCAGACATTCCTCATCCATCCATCCATCACTCATCCAGCCATACCTCTATATATTTGTCAATCCATCCCTCATCCATCCATCTCTTATCCATCCATCCATCCCTCATCCATCCATTCATCCCTCATCCATCCATCAAACCAGCCATCCCATGCAACCTAAGTGACCGACGGTAAACTCGATGACAACACCGCTAGTCACTGAGGCTAGCACGCAGCTCATTCTCCCAGAGGTTCTCAGCCTGGACGGTCACATCTTAACACTGTCCAGGTTGAAAACTGTCAACCCCCAGACATGGATTACGGCGTGGGACAGAACTTCGGATAGGTGAGGGATATGGTTGTTTCTTTATTTTTGTTTTATTACAGGAGACGAGGGCTTCAACGGAATGGGCGTTAGGTGAGTATAACTTTGTTTGTTCTTTTAAATAAAAAATGAAAAGTGTGTTTTGTTTTTGTTTAAAATAAAAGACGTTATACTGGCTGTGTGCTCATATACCATACATTTATAGCATTAATAATGGATAGGTGTCTTATAGATGCCGCTCCTTTACTAACCCGTGAGCTTGATATCACTGGACAATACAAAGGTGACTTCAACCCCACAAATCTGAACCTGTTATGATTTGGTAGCTGAGGAGAACAGGCAAAAAAGGAAATACACCAGAGCAGTTGGAAACTATGAGATTGCAGCACCCTGACTAACCACCACAACTAGAGGCAGCCGTGGAGCGTTCCTACGTTGGTGCTAGATGCCTCGTCACAGCCTGAGAAACTAACTACACCTAAAGATAGAAAGAGGAAAGCTATCTGCCCCGGAGCAGATCCCCAAAGAACATAGAAAGCCCTCAAACATATAATGGCGGTTAGACAAAAAGAAATACTGACACAGACAGAAAATAGTAAGAGCAAACGTTGGGGCCCAAACTTACTAAATAGAAAAGGATAGGAAGGGACTTACTGCAATCCCAAAAAACCCTGAAAAGCACCAACTCTACTAATTTCAAAAACACCTGAGATCACACGACCTCTACCACCTAAATTAGTTCTCTGGTGTAACCACAATCAAAGCAGCAGCCACTGAAAAAACTGGAAAAAGCAAATGTACAAACATCAGTGGCTGAACTGAACTGAGAGGGCAAAAGCCCCCCAGAGGGGACCCTGAAGGCCCCCACAGAAGTGCAGGACAAAATGCAAAAATCAAGCACAAAAACAAAAAGAAGAAAATGTCTTATCTGTTAGCAGGAGATTCAGACACGACACAGCAGGCTACCAAGGAAACAGGAATCAAGGATTGAGACCAGAACAATTGATCACCGGCAACCCTGATGGGAAGGCGACTCCCTTATATAAGACCAGTCAGTAACACCTGATTCCCAATCCTCACAATCTTCACTGGACAGTCCAGTACCGTTTGTAACCACCAGAGGGAGCTTCTGCTCAGAACTCATTTCCAGCCTATTCATTAGAGCAACCAGGTCGGTCAGGATGAGTTCTATGATACGCACGGATAAGTCTCCTAGCATGGATGTCCGAAGCAAACACCCAAGAATTGTCTTCCTGACCATAACCTCTCCATTTAACCAAATACTGGAGTTTCCGTCTAGAAAAACGAGAATTCAATATTTTCTCAACCACATACTCCAGATTGCCCTCAACCAAAACAGGGTCAGGAGGCACAGTAGTAGGAACCACTGGCTCAACAAACCTCTTCAACAAGGACTTATGGAACACATTATGGATCTTAAATGTCCCTGGAAGAAGCAAACGAAAAGAAACAGGATTAAGAATCTCCATGATCTTATAAGGTCCAATGAACCTAGGCTTAAATTTAGGAGATGCCACTCTCATAGGAATATTTTTTGAGGACAACCAGACCAAGTCCCCCACTTTAAACCGAGGACCATAAGTCCTATGCCGATTAGCAAACCGCTGGGCCCTCTCCTGAGAGAGGGACAACCTCTCCACTACCTGGTCCCAAATCTGTTGCATACGCTCCACAACAGAGTCAACAGCCGGACAGACAGAAGCCTCCGTCTGACCTGAAGAAAATCGAGGGTGAAATCCCAGAATTACAGAAAAATTGAGACATCAAAGTGGCAGAGCTAGCCCTATTATTAAGAGCAAACTCAGCCAAAGGCAAAAAAGAGACCCAGTCATCCTGATCAGCAGACACAAAGCATCTCAGATAAGTCTCCAATGTCTGGTTTGTTCTCTCAGTTTGACCATTGGTCTGAGGATGAAACGCCGAGGAGAAAGACAATTGAACACCAAGTTTAGAACAAAAGATCCTCCAAAATCTGGAAACAAACTGGACTCCTCTGTCAGACACAATGTTCTCAGGAATGCCGTGTAAACGAACCACGTGCTGAAGGAACAAAGGCACCAATTCAGAGGAGGAAGGCAACTTAGGTAATGGCACACAATGTATCATCTTGGAAAACCTATCGCAAATCACCCAGATGACGGTCATTCTCTGAGAAACAGGGAGGTCGGAAATGAAATCCATAGAGATATGGGTCCATGGTCTCTTGGGCACAGGTAATGGCATCAACAAGCCACTAGAACGAGAGCAAGGCTTGGAGCGAGAGCAAGTCCCGCAGGACTGCACAAACTCCCTGACATCACGAGACAAGGTAGGCCACCAAAAGAACCGACTAACCAAGTCTCTGGTACCAAAAATTCCGGGATGACCGGCCAACGCGGAACAATGAATCTCAGACATTACACTCTTTTTCCACTGGTCCGGGACAAACAATTTCCCAACAGGGCAGCGCTCGGGCTTATCCTCCTGACACCCCTCCAGAGCCAGTCTCAAATTGGGCGAGATGGCGGAAAGAACTACACCCTCTTTCAAAATAAAAGAAGGATCAGATAACTCAGGAGAGTCCGCCAGGAAACTCCTCGAGAGGGCATCCGCCTTAACATTCTTAGTGCCAGGAAGAAATGAAACCACAAAATTAAAACGTGTGAAAAACAAGGCCCACCTGGCCTGTCTAGGATTAAGTCGCTTGGCAGATTCCAGATAAACTAGATTCTTATGGTCCGTAAGGACCACCACCTGATGTTTGGCTCCCTCCAGCCAATGTCTCCACTCTTCAAAAGCCCACTTCATGGCCAACAACTCCCGATTACCCACGTCATAATTACGTTCAGTAGGAGAAAATTTTCGAGAGAAAAAGGCACAAGGGTTACTTTTAGAGGTCTCTGGATCTCTTTGGGACAAAACGGCACCTGCCCCAATTTCAGAGGCATCAACGTCTACCTGAAATGGCAGAGAAACATCAGGCTGCCGTAGAACAGGAGCAGAAGTGAATCTCTGCTTAAGTTCCTGAAATGCAGAGACTGCCTCAGGAGGCCAATTCACCACATCAGAACCCTTTTTGGTCAAATCAGTTAATGGTTTAACAATAACCGAGAAATTACCAATAAATTTACGATAAAAATTGGCAAAACCCAAGAATCTTTGAAGAGCCTTTAATGAAGTAGGTTGGACCCAATCACAGATGGCCTGAACTTTGACCGGGTCCATTTCAATAACAGATGGGGACAAAATGAATCCCAGAAATGAGATCCTCTGAACGCCAAAAAGACACTTTGATCCCTTCACATACAGAGCATTCTCTCTCAAAATCTGGAACACAGTCCGAACATGTTTTACATGAGAGTCCCAGTCATTGGAAAAAATCAAGATATCATCCAAATAAACAATCAGAAATTTATCCACAAAATCCCTGAAAATGTCATTCATGAAGGACTGGAAGACAGAAGGAGCATTAGTGAGCCCAAAGGGCATCACAAGGTACTCAAAATGCCCTTCAGGGGTATTAAATGCCGTCTTCCATTCATCCCCGTGCTTAATGCGAATAAGGTTATATGCCCCCCTGAGGTCAAGCTTAGTAAACCAAGTAGCGTTTTTCACCCTAGAAAACAGGTCAGAGATCAAGGGTAACAGATATTGATATTTCACAGTAATATTGTTCAAGAGACGATAATCAATACACGGCCTTAATGAACCATCCTTTTTGGCCACAAAGAAAAAACCGGCACCTAAGGGTGAAGAGGATGGTCTGATATGACCCTTTCTCAATGACTCCTTGATATAAGACCACATAGCGTCATGTTCAGGTACAGACAAGTTAAAAAGGCGACCTTTAGGGAATTTACTACCAGGCACTAATTCAATAGCGCAGTCATAGCTCCTATGGGGAGGCAAGGATGCAGATTTACTTTCGCTAAACACATCAGAAAAATCAATCAAAAAGTCAGGAACATCCTGAGCCTGGGGGGAGGCAGAAAAAACAGGAGTGTTGGTATTAACACATTGGCAGCCCCAACTGGTAACAGACACAGATTTCCAATCCAAAACAGGATTATGAGACTGCAACCAAGGGAAGCCCAGTACGATAATGTAATGCAGAATATACAGAACCAAAAATTTGCAATTCTCCTGATGATCAGGTTCTACCCTCATTATCACCTGAGTAGAGAACTGAGGTTTATTCTCAGCAAAAGGGGTAGAATCGATCCCCAGTAGGGGAATAGACTTCCGTAGGGGTATCAAGGGAAACCCACAACGTTTAGCAAAATCAAAATCCATCAGGTTAATAGCTGCTCCAGAATCAACAAAAGCCTGAGCAGAAAATGAGGACAGAGAGCATATCAGGGTAACAGTTAATAAAAACTTAGTCTGAACACTACCCAAGACAACTGAGCGTGCAAAACGTCTTCCCGCCTTAGGGCAGACTGAAATAGCATGAGAGGCATCACCACAGTAGAAACATAACCCATTGCGCTTTCGAAATTCATGACGCTGTGCGCCAGAAACCACTTTATCACACTGCATGGATTCAGAAGCAGGTTCACAAGGCAACATTATTCCACGCATACTTTTCCGCTCACGCAAACGTCTGTCAATTTAAATCGCTAATGACATAGAATCATTGAGACCAGAGGGAACAGGGAATCCCACCATAACATCCTTTACATTATCTGACAGTCCCTTCCGAAAAAGAGCTGCCAAAGCGTCGTCATTCCATTTGGTCAGGACTGCCCACCTACGGAATCTCTGACAGTATAACTCAGCGTCCTCAAGCCCCTGACTTAATGCCAACAAAGTTTTTTCAGCTTGATCAGTGACATTAGGCTCATCGTACAATAACCCCAAAGCCTGAAAAAACGCATCAACATCACTCAAAACAGGATCCCCAGGTGTCAGGGAAAAAGCCCAATCCTGAGGGTCGCCGCGCAGGAGAGAGATGACAATTTGAACCTGCTGCGCTGCGTTCCCTGAGGACTTAGATTTTAAGGCAAAAAACAATTTACAGTTATTTTTGAAATTCAGAAACTTAGCTCGATCCCCTAAAAACAAATCTGGCATGGGAATCCTAGGTTCCACAACAGGCAACCTAGCAAGATAGGTAGCAATACTCCGAACTTCAGTGGCAAGCTGATCCACACGGCCAGACAACTGTGCAAACTCCATTGAGAGAAAAAAAAAAAATCCTCCTCAGCACCCAGAGATACAGAGGGAAAAAAAAATTGCAACAAACAGAGAAAAAAAAAATCTCTGACAACTCTGACAACTTTTTTCTTTCACCAATATTTTTCCCTTCTGTGAGTACCATATAATTTTCAGTTTTGGGCCGGTGATACTGTTATGATTTGGTAGCTGAGGAGAACAGGCAAAAAAGGAAATACACCAGAGCAGTTGGAAACTATGAGATTGCAGTACCCTGACTAATCACCACAACTAGAGGCAGCCGTGGAGCGTTCCTACGTTGGTCCTAGACGTGTCGTCACAGCCTGAGAAACTAACTACACCTAAAGATAGAAAGAGGAAAGCTATCTGCCCCAGAGCAGATCCCAAAGAACATAGAAAGCCCCCAAACATGTAATGGCGGTTAGACAAGAAGAAATACTGACACAGACAGAAAATAGTATGAGCAAACGTTGGGGCCCAAACTTACTAAATAGAAAAGGATAGGAAGGGACTTACTGCAATCCCAAAAAACCCTGAAAAGCACCAACTCTGTTATGTTTCGGTAGCTGAGGAGTGCAGGTAAAAAAAGGCAATACACCAGAGCAGTTGTAATCTATGAGATTGCAGTACCCTGACTAACCACCACAACTAGAGGCAGCCGTGGAGCGTTCCTACGTTGGTCCTAGACGCCTCGTCACAGCCTGAGAAACTAACTACACCTAAAGATAGAAAGAGGAAAGCTATCTGCCCCGGAGCAGATCCCCAAAGAACATAGAAAGCCCCCAAACATGTAATGGCGGTTAGACAAGAAGAAATACTGACACAGACAGAAAATAGTATGAGCAAACGTTGGGGCCCAAACTACCTAAATAGAAAAGGATAGGAAGGCACTTACTGCAATCCCAAAAAACCCTGAAAAGCACCAACTCTACTTATTTCAAAATCACCTGAGATCACACGACCTCTACCACCTAAATTAGTTCTCTGGTGTAACAAAATCAAAACAGCAGCCACTGAAAAAACTGGAAAAAGCAAAAGTACAAACATCAGTAGCTGAACTAAACTGAGAGGGCAAAAGCCCCGGAGGGGACCCTGAAGGCCCCCACAGAAGTGCAGGAAAAAATGCAAAAATCAAGCACAAAAACAAAAAGAAGAAAATGTTTTATTTGTTAGCAGGAGATGCAGACACGACACAGCAGGCTACAAAGGAAACAGGACTCAAGGATTGAGACCAGAACAATTGATCACCGGCAACCCTGATGGGAAGGCGACTCCCTTATATAAGACCAGTCAGTAACACCTGATTCCCACTCCTCACAATCTTCACTGGACAGTCCAGTACCGCTTGTAACCACCAGAGGGAGCCTCTGCTCAGAACTCATTTCAAGTCCATTCACAACACAACTCTACTAATTTCAAAAACACCTGAGATCACACGACCTCTACCACCTAAATTAGTTCTCTGGTGTAACCAAAATCAAAGCAGCAGCCACTGAAAAAACTGGAAAAAGCAAATGTACAAACATCAGTGGCTGAACTGAACTGAGAGGGCAAAAGCCCCCAGAGGGAACCCTGAAGGCCCCCACAGAAGTGCAGGACAAAATTCAAAAATCAAGCACAAAAACAAAAAGAAGAAAATGTCTTATCTGTTAGCAGGAGATTCAGACACGACACAGCAGGCTACCAAGGAAACAGGAATCAAGGATTGAGACCAGAACAATTGATCACCGGCAACCCTGATGGGAAGGCGACTCCCTTATATAAGACCAGTCAGTAACACCTGATTCCCAATCCTCACAATCTTCACTGGACAGTCCAGTACCGTTTGTAACCACCAGAGGGAGCTTCTGCTCAGAACTCATTTCCAGCCTATTCACAACATGAACCCCACTTGCCACTGCTACAGTGCAAGTGGGAAGAGATGGTCAAAGCACCAGAATTGGTGCATCTAATAGATGTGCCTTTTCTGGGCAGCTGTGGGCTGTTTTTTTAGTCTGGGGCACTAATATCCATGGCATCCTACCAGCCTGAGAATAGCAGCCCCCAGCTGTCTGCTTTTATGCCTCAGGTGACAGCTCTTCCCTTTGAGCTAATCAGTTCCTTGCTAATCCAGATACTAGTATGTTATGAATGTTTTAGAAATGAATTCTGAGCAGAAGCTCCCTCTGGTGGTTGCAAACAGTACTGAACCATTCAATGAGGATTGGTAATCAGGGATCACGGACTGGCTGGATATAAGGGAGGTTTCCCCCATCATGGTTGCCGGTGATCAATTGTTCTTGTCTCAATGTTGTTTTCTGGTTCACTTGGAAGCTTGCTGAGTCTTGCCTCTTCTCCTGTTCTCAGATAAGATATTTTCTGTTTTTTGTTTTTGTGCTTGCCATTTGTATATTTCTCTGCATTTCTGTGAGGTTGGCCAGGTTCCCCTCCCCGGGGGGCTTGGTCTCCTCTCGGTTCCTCTGGAGCCATTGTTGTTTGTTCATTTGCATTTTCCAGGTTTTTTTCTGTGGCTGCGGCTTAGTTTTGTTACACCAGAGAACTAATTTAGGTGGTAGAGGTCGTGTCATCTCAGTTGTTTTTGCAATTAGTAGCGTTGGTTTTTTTTAGGGTTTTTTTGGATTGCAGTAAGTATCCTTCCTATCCTTTTCTGTCTAAGTCAGATTGGGCCCCAGCGTTTGCTCATACTATTTTCTGTCTGTGTCTGTATTTCCTCTTGTCTAACCGCCATTACATGTTTGGGGGCTTCCTATGTTCTTTGGGGATCTGCTCCGGGGCAGATAGCTTTCCTCTTTCTATTTTTAGGTGTAGTTAGCCTCTCAGGCTGTGACGAGGCGTCTAGGACCAACGTAGGAAAGCTCCACGGCTGCCTTTAGTTGTGGTGGTTAGTCAGGGTACTGCAATCCAGTAGATTCCAACCTCTCTGGTGTATTGCCGTTTTTGCCTGCTCTCCTCAGCTACCAAAACACAACAGTATCACCGGCCAAACTGAAAATTATATGGTACTCACAGAAGGGAAAAATAGTGTGGAGAAAAAAATAAAAATAAAAAAGTTGTCAGAGTTGTCAGAGATTTTTTTTTTTTCTGTTTGTTGCATTTTTTTCCCCTCTTTTTCTCTGGGTGCTGAGGATGATTTTTTTTTCTCTCAATGGAGTTTGCACAGTTGTCTGGCCGTGTGGATCAGCTTGCCACTGAAGTTCGGAGTATTGCTACCTATCTTGCAGGGTTGCCGGTTGTGGAACCTAGGATCCCCATGCCAGATTTGTTTTTAGGGGATCGAGCTAAATTTCTGAATTTCAAAAATAACTGTAAGTTGTTTTTTGCCTTAAAACCTAAGTCCTCAGGGAACGCAGCACAGCAGGTTCAAATTGTCATCTCTCTCCTGCGCGGGAATCCTCAGGATTGGGCTTTTTCCCTGACACCTGGGGACCCTGTTTTGAGTAATGTTGATGCATTTTTTCTGGCTCTGGGGTTATTGTACGATGAACCTAATGTCACTGATCAAGATGAAAAAACCTTGTTGGCATTAAATCAGGGGCTTGAAGACGCTGAGTTGTACTGTCAGAAATTCCAAAAGTGGGCAGTTCTGACCAAATGGAATGATGATGCTTTGGCAGCTCTTTTTCAGAAGGGTCTGTCAGAGAATGTAAAAGATGTTATGGTGGGTTTCCCTGCTCCCTCTGGTCTCAATGATCCTATGTCATTGGCGATTCAAATTGACAGACGTTTGCGTAAGCGTAGAGGTATGCGTGGAATAGTGTTGCCTTGTGAACCAGCTTCTGAACCCATGCAGTGTGATAGAGTGGCTCTCTCATGCTATTTCAGTCTGCCCTAAGCGGGGAAGACGTTTTGCACGCTCAGTTTTCTTGGGTAGTGTTCAGACTAAATTTCTGTTGACTGTTACCCTGATTTGCTCCCTGTCCACATTTTCTGCTCAGGCTTTTGTTGATTCGGGAGCAGCTATTAACCTGATGGATTTTGATTTTGCTAAACGTTGTGGGTTTCCATTGATACCCCTACGGAAGTCTATTCCCCTACTGGGGATTGATTCTACCCCTTTGGCTGAGAATAAACCCCAGTTCTCTACTCAGGTGATAATGAGGGTTGAACCTGATCATCAGGAGAGTTGCAAATTTTTTGGTGCTGTATAATCTGCATGACATTATTGTACTAGGTTTCCCTTGGTTACAGTCTCATAATCCTGTTTTGGATTGGAAATCTGTGTCTGTGACCAGTTGGGGCTGCCAATGTGTTAATACTGACACTCCTGTTTTTTCTGCCTCTCCCCAGTCTCAGGAGGTCCCTGACTTTTTGACTGATTTTTCTGATGTGTTTAGCGAAAGTAAATCTGCATCCTTGCCCCCCCATAGGAGCTATGACTGCGCTATTGAATTAGTGCCTGGTAGTAAATTCCCTAAAGGTCACCTTTTTAACTTATCTGTACCTGAACATGACGCTATGCGGTCTTATATCAAGGAGTCATTGGAGAAGGGTCATATCAGACCATCCTCTTCACCCTTGGGTGCCGGTTTTTTCTTTGTGGCCAAAAAGGATGGTTCATTAAGGCCGTGTATTGATTATCGTCTCTTGAACAATATCACTGTGAAATATCAATATCCGTTACCCTTGATTTCTGACCTGTTTTCCAGGGTGAAAAGTGCTACTTGGTTTACCAAGCTTGACCTCAGGGGGGCGTATAACCTTATTCGCATTAAGCACGGGGATGAATGGAAGACGGCGTTTAATACCCCAGAGGGGCATTTTGAGTACCTAGTGATGCCCTTTGGGCTCACTAATGCTCCTTCCGTCTTCCAGTCCTTCATGAATGACATTTTCAGGGATTTTGTGGATAAATTTCTGATTGTTTATTTGGATGATATCTTGATTTTTTCCAATGACTGGGACTCTCATGTGAAACATGTTCGGACTGTGTTCCAGATTTTGAGAGGGAATGCTCTGTATGTGAAGGGATCAAAGTGTCTTTTTGGCGTACAGAGGATCTCATTTCTGGGATTCATTTTGTCTCCATCTGTTATTGAAATGGACCCGGTCAAGGTTCAGGCCATCTGTGATTGGGTCCAACCTACTTCATTAAAGGCTCTTCAGAGATTCTTGGGTTTTGCCAATTTTTATCGTAAATTTATTGGTAATTTCTCTGTTATTGTTAAACCATTGACTGATTTGACCAAAAAGGGTTGTGATGTGGTGAATTGGCCTCCTGAGGCAGTCTCTGCGTTTCAGGAGCTTAAGCGGAGATTCACTTCTGCTCCTGTTCTACGGCAGCCTGATGTTTCTCTGCCATTTCAGGTGGAGGTTGATGCCTCTGAAATTGGGGCAGGTGCCGTTTTGTCCCAAAGAGATCCTGAGTCCTCTAAAAGTAACCCTTGTGCTTTTTTCTCTCGAAAATTTTCTCCAACTGAACGTAATTATGACGTGGGTAATCGGGAGTTATTGGCCATGAAGTGGGCTTTTGAAGAGTGGAGACATTGGCTGGAGGGAGCCAAACATCAGGTGGTGGTCCTCACGGACCATAAGAATCTGGTTTATCTGGAATCAGCCAAGCGACTTAATCCTAGACCGGCCAGGTGGGCCTTGTTTTTCACACGTTTTAATTTTGTGGTTTCCTTTCTTCCTGGCACTAAGAATATTAAGGCGGATGCCCTCTCGAGGAGTTTCCTTGTGGACTCTCCTGAGTTATCTGATCCTACTGTTATTTTGAAAGAGGGTGTAGTTCTTTCCGCCATCTCACCCAATTTGAGACTGGCTCTGGAGGGGTGTCAGGAGGATAAACCCGAGCGCTGCCCTGTTGGGAAATTGTTTGTCCCAGACCAGTGGAAGAAGAGTGTGATGTCTGAGATTCATTGTTCCGCGTTGGCCGGTCATCCCAGAATTTTTGGTACCAGAGACTTGGTGAGTCGGTCCTTTTGGTGGCCTACTTTGTCTCGTGACGTCAGGGAGTTTGTGCAGTCCTGTGGGACTTGCTCTCGCTCCAAGCCTTGCTCTCGCTCTAGTGGTTTGTTGATGCCCCACAAGACTGCCTTCCTCCTCCGAATTGGTGCCTTTGTTCCTTCAGCACGTGGTTCGGTTGCACGGCATTCCTGAGAACATTGTGTCTGACAGAGGAGTCCAGTTTGTTTCCAGATTTTGGAGGACTTTTTGTTCTAAACTTGGTGTTCAACTGTCTTTCTCCTCTGCTTTTCATCCTCAGACCAATGGACAAACTGAGAGAACAAACCAGACATTGGAGACTTATCTGTTGTGAATGTGCTAGAAATGAATTCTGAGCAGAAGCTCCCTCTGGTGGTTACAAACAGTACTGAACTATCCAATGAAGATTGTGAAGATTGGCGATCAGGTGTTACTGACTGGTCTTATATAAGGGAGGTTCCCTCCCATCAGGGTTGCCGGTGATCAATTGTTCTTGTCTCATCTTTGATTCCTGTTCACTTTGTAGCTTGCTGTTTCGTGCCTGCATCTTCTGCTAACAGATAAGACATTTTCTTCTTTTAGTTTTTTGTGCTTGCTTTTTGCATTTTGTCCTGCACTTCTGTGGGGGTCTGCCGGGTCCCCTCCGGGGGCTTGTGCTCCTCTCACTTTAGTTCTGCCACTGTTGTTTGTTCATTTGCCTTTTCCATTTTTTTCAGTGGCTGCTGTTTAGTTTTTGCTACACCAGAGAACTAATTTAGGTGGTAGAGGTCGTGTGATCTCAGGTGTTTTTGTAATTAGTAGAGTTGGTACTTTTCAGGGTTTTTTGGGATTGCAGTAAGTGTGCTTCCTATCCTTTTCTATTTAGGAAGTTTGGGCCCCAACGTTTGCTCATACTATTTTCTGTCTGTGTCTGTATTTCCTCTTGTCTAACCGCCATTACATGTTTGGGGGCTTTCTATGTTCTTTGGGGATCTGCTCCGGGACAGATAGTTTTCCTCTTTCTGTCTTTAGGTGTAGTTAGCTTCTCAGGCTGTGACGAGGCGTCTAGGACCAACGTAGGTATGCTCCACGGCTGCCTTTAGTTGTGGTGGTTAGTCAGGGTACTGCAATCCCATAGATTCCAACTTCTCTGGTGTATTTCCTTTTTTCCCTGCTCTCCTCAGCTACCAAATCATAACAGTATCACCGGCCCAAACTGAAAATTATATGGTACTCACAGAAGGGAAAAATATTGTGGAAAGAAAAAAGTTGTCAGAGTTGTCAGAGATTTTTTTTTTTTTTCTGTTTGTTGCATTTTTTTTCCCTCTGTATCTCTGGGTGCTGAGGAGGATTTTTTTTTCTCTCAATGGAGTTTGCACAGTTGTCTGGCCGTGTGGATCAGCTTGCCACTGAGGTTCGGAGTATTGCTACCTATCTTGCGAGGTTGCCTGTTGTGGAACCTAGGATTCCCATGCCAGATTTGTTTTTAGGGGATCGAGCTAAATTTCTGAATTTCAAAAATAACTGTAAGTTGTTTTTTGCCTTGAAATCTAAGTCCTCAGGGAACGCAGCACAGCAGGTTCAAATTGTCATCTCTCTCCTGCGCGGCGATCCTCAGGATTGGGCCTTTTCCCTGACACCTGCGGATCCTGTTTTGAGTAATGTTGATGCATTTTTTCTGGCTCTGGGGTTATTGTACGATGAGCCTAATGTCACTCATCAAGCTGAAAAAGCCTTGTTGGCATTAAATCAGGGGCTTGAGGACGCTGAGTTGTACTGTCAGAGATTCCGTAGGTGGGCAGTCCTGACCAAATGGAATGACGATGCTTTGGCAGCCCTTTTTCGGAAGGGTCTGTCAGAGAATGTAAAGGATGTTATGGTGGGATTCCCTGTCCCCTCTGGTCTCAATGATTCTATGTCATTAGCGATTCAAATTGACAGACGTTTGCGTGAGCGTAGAGGTATGCGTGGAATAGTGTTGCCTTGTGAACCAGCTTCTGAACCCATGCAGTGTGATAGAGTGGCTTCTGGGGCACAGCGTCAAGAGTTTCGAAAACGCAATGGGTTATGTTTCTACCGTGGTGATGCCTCTCATGCTATTTCAGTCTGCCCTAAGCGGGGAAGACGTTCTGCACGCTCAGTTGTCTTGGGTAGTGTTCAGACTAAATTTTTGTTGACTGTTACCCTGATTTGCTCCCTGTCCACATTTTCTGCTCAGGCTTTCGTTGATTCGGGAGCAGCTATTAACCTGATGGATTTTGATTTTGCTAAACGTTGTGGGTTTCCCTTGATACCCCTACGGAAGTCTATTCCCCTACTGGGGATCGATTCTACCCCTTTGGCTGAGAATAAACCTCAGTTCTCTACTCAGGTGATAATGAGGGTTGAACCTGATCATCAGGAGAGTTGCAAATTTTTGGTGCTGTATAATCTGCATGACATTATCGTACTGGGTTTCCCTTGGTTACAGTCTCATAATCCTGTTTTGGATTGGAAATCTGTGTCTGTAACCAGTTGGGGCTGCCAATGTGTTAATACCAACACTCCTGTTTTTTCTGCCTGCCCCCAGGCTCAGGATGTTCCTGACTTTTTGACTGATTTTTCTGATGTGTTTATCGAAAGTAAATCTGCATCCTTGCCCCCCCATAGGAGCTATGACTGCGCTATTGAATTAGTGCCTGGTAGTAAATTCCCTAAAGGTCGCCTTTTTAACTTGTCTGTACCTGAACATGACGCTATGCGGTCTTATATCAAGGAGTCATTGGAGAAGGGTCATATCAGACCATCCTCTTCACCCTTGGGTGCCGGTTTTTTCTTTGTGGCCAAAAAGGATGGTTCATTAAGGCCGTGTATTGATTATCGTCTCTTGAACAATATCACTGTGAAATATCAATATCCGTTACCCTTGATTTCGGACCTGTTTTCCAGGGTGAAAAGTGCTACTTGGTTTACCAAGCTTGACCTCAGGGGGGCATATAACCTTATTCGCATTAAGCACGGGGATGAATGGAAGACGGCATTTAATACCCCAGAGGGGCATTTTGAGTACCTAGTGATGCCCTTTGGGCTCACTAATGCTCCTTCTGTCTTCCAGTCCTTCATGAATGACATTTTCAGGGATTTTGTGGATAAATTTCTAATTGTTTATTTGGATGATATCTTGATTTTTTCCAATGACTGGGACTCTCATGTGAAACATGTTCGGACTGTGTTCCAGATTTTGAGAGAGAATGCTCTGTATGTGAAGGGATCAAAGTGTTTTTTTGGCATACAGAGGATCTCATTTCTGGGATTCATTTTGTCCCCATCTGTTATTGAAATGGACCCGGTCAAGGTTCAGGCCATCTGTGATTGGGTCCAACCTACTTCATTAAAGGCTCTTCAGAGATTCTTGGGTTTTGCCAATTTTTATCGTAAATTTATTGGTAATTTCTCTGTTATTGTTAAACCATTGACTGATTTGACCAAAAGGGTTCTGATGTGGTGAATTGGCCTCCTGAGGCAGTCTCTGCGTTTCAGGAACTTAAGCAGAGATTCACTTCTGCTCCTGTTCTACGGCAGCCTGATGTTTCTCTGCCATTTCAGGTGGAGGTTGATGCCTCTGAAATTGGGGCAGGTGCCGTTTTGTCCCAAAGAGATCCAGAGACCTCTAAAAGTAACCCTTGTGCCTTTTTCTCTCGAAAATTTTCTCCAACTGAAAGTAATTATGACGTGGGTAATCGGGAGTTATTGGCCATGAAGTGGGCTTTTGAAGAGTGGAGACATTGGCTGGAGGGAGCCAAACATCAGGTGGTGGTCCTCACGGACCATAAGAATCTGGTTTATCTGGAATCAGCCAAGCGACTTAATCCTAGACAGGCCAGGTGGGCCTTGTTTTTCACACGTTTTAATTTTGTGGTTTCCTTTCTTCCTGGCACTAAGAATGTTAAGGCGGATGCCCTCTCGAGGAGTTTCCTTGCGGACTCTCCTGAGTTGTCTGATCCTGCTGTTATTTTGAAAGAGGGTATAGTTCTTTCCGCCATCTCGCCCAATTTGAGACTGGCTCTGGAAGGGTGTCAGGAGGATAAACCCGAGCGCTGCCCTATTGGGAAATTGTTTGTCCCAGACCGGTGGAAAAAGAGTGTGATGTCTGAGATTCATTGTTCCGCGTTGGCCGGTCATCCCAGAATTTTTGGTACCAGAGACTTGGTTAGTCGGTCCTTTTGGTGGCCTACTTTGTCTCGTGACGTCAGGGAATTTGTGCAGTCCTGCGGGACTTGCTCTCGCTCCAAGCCTTGCTCTCGCTCTAGTGGTTTGTTGATGCCATTGCCTGTGCCCAAGAGACCATGGACCCATATCTCTATGGATTTCATTTCCGACCTCCCTGTTTCTCAGAGAATGACCGTTATCTGGGTGATTTGTGATAGGTTTTCCAAAATGATACATCTTGTGCCATTACCTAAGTTGCCTTCCTCCTCTGAATTGGTGCCTTTGTTCCTTCAGCACGTGGTTCGGTTACACGGCATTCCTGAGAACATTGTGTCTGACAGAGGAGCCTGCATTCCTGAGAACATTGTGTCTGACAGAGGAGTCCAGTTTGTTTCCAGATTTTGGAGGACTTTTTGTTCTAAACTTGGTGTTCAATTGTCTTTCTCCTCGACTTTTCATCCTCAGACCAATGGACAAACTGAGAGAACAAACCAGACATTGGAGATTTATCTAAGATGCTTTGTGTCTGCTGATCAGGATGACTGGGTCTCTGTTGTGAATGGGTTTGAGATGAGTTTTGAGCAGAGGCTCCCTCTGGTGGTTACAAGCGGTACTAGTGAGGATTGGGAATCAGGTGTTACTGATTGGTCTTATTTAAGGGAATCATTTTCCCATCAGGGTTGCCGGTGATCAATTGTTCTGGTCTGAATCCTTCTTTCCAGTTTCCCTTGTAGCCTGCTGTGTCGTGTCTGCATCTCCTGCTATCAGATAAGACAATTTCTTATTTTGTGTTTTTGCTATATTTTTGCATTTGGTCCTGCACTTCTGTGGGGGCCTTCAGGGTCCCCTCCGGGGGCTTTTGCCCTCTCAGTTTAGTCCAGCCACTGTGTTTTGTACTTTTGCTTTTTGCAGTTTTTTCAGTGGCTGCTGTTTTTGTTACACCAGAGAACTAATTTAGGTGGTAGAGGTCGTGTGATCTCAGGTGATTTTGAAATTAGTAGAGTTGGTGTTTTTCAGGGTTTTCTGGGATTGCAGTAAGTACCCTTCCTGTCCTTTTCTATTTAGATAGTTTGGGCCCCAGCGTTTGCTCATACTATTTTCTTTCTGTGTCAGTATTTCCTCTTGTCTAACCGCCATTACATGTTTGGGGGCTTTCTATTATCTTTGGGGTTCTGCTCCGGGGCAGATAGCTTTCCTATTTCTATCTTTAGGTGTAGTTAGTTTCTCAGGCTGTGACGAGGCGTCTAGGACCATCGTAGGAACGCTCCACGGCTGCCTCTAGTTGCGGTGGTTAGTCAGGGTACTGCAATCTCATAGATTCCAACTGCTCTGGTGTATTTCCTTTTTTACCTGCACTCCTCAGCTACCGTAACATAACAGTATCACCGGCCATAAAAATTGTATGGTACTCACAGAAGGGAAAAAATATTTTGAAGGAAGAAAAGTTGTCAGAGATATTTTTCTGTTTGTTGCATTTTTTTTTTTTTTTTCCCTCTGTATCTCTGGGTGCTGGGGAGGATCTTTTCTCCCAATGGAGTTTGCACAGTTGTCTGGCCGTGTGGATCAGCTTGCCACTGAGGTTCGGAGTATTGCTGCATATCTTGCTAGGTTGCCTGTTGTGGAACCTAGGATCCCCATGCCAGATTTGTTTTAGGGGATCGAGCTAAGTTTCAGAATTTCAAAAATAATTGTAAATTGTTTCTTGCCTTAAAATCTAAGTCCTCAGGAAACGCAGCGCAGCAGGTTCAAATTGTCATCTCTCTCCTGCGCGGCGATCCTCAGGATTGGGCTTTTTCCCTCACACCTGGGGATCCTGTTTTGAGTGATGTTGATGCATTTTTTCAGGCTTTGGGGTTATTGTACGATGAGCCTAATGTCACTGATCAAGCTGAAAAAGCCTTGTTGGCATTAAATCAGGGGCTTGATGACGCTGAGTTATACTGTCAGAGATTCCGTAGGTGGGCAGTCCTGACCAAATGGAATGACGACGCTTTGGCGGCCCTTTTCCGGAAGGGTCTGTCGGATAATGTAAAGGATGTTATGGTGGGATTCCCTGTCCCCTCTGGTCTCAATGATTCTATGTCATTAGCGATTCAAATTGACAGACGTTTGCGTGAGCGGAGAAGTATGCGTGGAGTGGTGTTGCCTTGTGAGCCAGCTGCTGAGCCCATGCAGTGTGATGGAGTGGTGTCTGGGGCACAGCGTCATGAGTTTCGAAAGCGCAATGGGTTATGTTTCTACTGTGGTGATGCCTCTCATGCTATTTCAGTCTGCCCTAAGCGGGGAAGACGTTTTGCACGCTCAGTTGTCTTGGGTAGTGTTCAGACTAAGTTTTTATTAACTGTCACTCTGATATGCTCTCTGTCCTCATTTTCTGCTCAGGCTTTCGTTGATTCTGGAGCAGCTATTAACCTGATGGATTATGATTTTGCTAAACGTTGTGGATTTCCCTTGATACCCCTACAGAAGTCTATTCCCTACTGGGGATCGATTCTACCCCTTTGGCTGAGAATAAACCCCAGTTTTCTACTCAGGTGATAATGAGGGTTGAACCTGATCACCAGGAGTGCTGCAAATTTTTGGTTCTATATAATCTGCATGACATTATCGTGCTGGGTTTCCCTTGGTTACAGTCTCATAATCCTGTTTTGGATTGGAAATCTGTGTCTGTAACCAGTTGGGGCTGCCAATGTGTTAATACCAACACTCCTGTTTTTTCTGCCTCCCCCCAGGCTGAGGATGTTCCTGACTTTTTGTTTGATTTTTCTGATGTGTTTAGCGAAAGTAAATCTGCATCCTTACCTCCCCATAGGAGCTATGACTGCGCTATTGAATTAGTGCCAGGTAGTAAATTCCCTAAGGGTCGCCTTTTTAACTTGTCTGTACCTGAACATGACGCTATGCGGTCTTATATCAAGGAATCATTGGAGAAGGGTCATATCAGACCATCCTCTTCACCCTTAGGTGCCGGTTTTTTCTTTGTGGCCAAAAAAGATGGTTCATTAAGGCCGTGTATTGATTATCGTCTCTTGAACAATATTACTGTGAAATATCAATACCCGTTACCCTTGATTTCTGACCTGTTTTCCAGGGTGAAAAACGCTACTTGGTTTACCAAGCTTGACCTCAGGGGGGCGTATAACCTTATTCGCATTAAGCACGGGGATGAATGGAAGACGGCATTTAACACCCCTGAAGGGCATTTTGAGTACCTTGTGATGCCCTTTGGGCTCACTAATGCTCCTTCCGTCTTCCAGTCCTTCATGAATGACATTTTCAGGGATTTTGTGGACAAGTTTCTGATTGTTTATTTGGATGATATCTTGATTTTTTCTAATGACTGGGACTCTCATGTGAAACATGTTCGAACTGTATTCCAGATTTTGAGAGAGAATGCTCTGTATGTGAAGGGATCAAAGTGTCTTTTTGGCGTACAGAAGATCTCATTTCTGGGATTCATTTTGTCCCCATCTGTTATTGAAATGGACCCGGTCAAGGTTCAGGCCATCTGTGATTGGGTCCAACCTACTTCATTAAAGGCTCTTCAGAGATTTTTGGGTTTTGCCAATTTTTATCGTAAATTTATTGGTAATTTCTCTGTTATTGTTAAACCATTAACTGATTTGACCAGAAAGGGTTCTGATGTGGTGAATTGGCCTCCTGAGGCAGTCTCTGCGTTTCAGGAACTTAAGCAGAGATTCACTTCTGCTCCTGTTCTACGGCAGCCTGATGTTTCTCTGCCATTTCAGGTGGAGGTTGATGCCTCTGAAATTGGGGCAGGTGCCGTTTTGTCCCAAAAAGATCCAGAGACCTCTAAAAGTAACCCTTGTGCCTTTTTCTCTCGAAAATTTTCTCCTACTGAACGTAATTATGACGTGGGTAATCGGGAGTTATTGGCCATGAAGTGGGCTTTTGAAGAGTGGAGACATTGGCTGGAGGGAGCCAAACATCAGGTGGTGGTCCTTACGGACCATAAGAATCTGGTCTATCTGGAATCTGCCAAGCGACTCAATCCTAGACAGGCCAGGTGGGCCTTGTTTTTCACACGTTTTAATTTTGTGGTTTCCTTTCTTCCTGGCACTAAGAATGTTAAGGCGGATGCCCTCTCGAGGAGTTTCCTTGCGGACTCTCCTGAGCTATCTGATCCTCTGTTATTTGAAGGAGGGTGTAGTTCTTTCCGCCATCTCGCCAATTTGAGACTTGCTCTGGAGGGGTGTCAGGAGGATAGGCCCGAGCGCTGCCCTGTTGGAAAATTGTTTGTCCCGGACCAATGGAAAAGAGTGTGATGTCTGAGATTCATTGTTCCGCATTGGCTGGGCATCCCGGAATTTTGGTACCAGAGACTTGGTTAGTCGGTCCTTTTGGTGGCCTACCTTGTCTCGCGATGTCAGGGAATTTGTGCAGTCCTGCGGGACTTGCTCTCGCTCCAAGCCTTGCTCTCGCTCTAGTGGTTTGTTGATGCCATTGCCTGTGCCCAAGAGACCATGGACCATATCTCTATGGATTTCATTTCCGATCTTCCTGTTTCTCAGAGAATGACCACCATCTGGGTAATTTGTGATAGGTTTTCCAAATGATACATCTTGTGCCATTACCTAAGTTGCCTTCCTCCTCTGAATTGGTGCCGTTGTTCCTTCAGCACGTGGTTCGTTTACACGGCATTCCTGAGAACATTGTGTCTGACAGAGGAGTCCAGTTTGTTTCCAGATTTTGGAGGACTTTTTGTTCTAAACTGGGTGTTCAATTGTCTTTCTCCTCGGCATTTCATCCTCAGACCAATGGTCAAACTGAGAGAACAAACCAGACATTGGAGACTTATCTAAGATGCTTTGTGTCTGCTGATCAGGATGACTGGGTCTCTTTTTTGCCTTTGGCTGAGTTTGCTCTTAATAATAGGGCTAGCTCTGCCACTTTGATGTCTCCGTTTTTCTGTAATTCTGGGTTTCACCCTCGATTTTCTTCAGGACAGACGGAGGCTTCTGTCTGTCCAGGTGTTGACTCTGTTGTTGAGCGTATGCAGCAGATTTGGGACCAGGTAGTGGAGAGGTTGTCCCTCTCTCAGGAGAAGGCCCAGCGGTTTGCTAACCGGCATAGGACTGATGGTCCTCGGTTTAAAGTGGGGGACTTGGTCTGGTTGTCCTCAAAGAATATTCCTATGAGAGTAGCATCTCCTAAATTTAAGCCTAGGTTCATTGGACCTTATAAGATCATGGAGATTATTAATCCTGTTTCTTTTCGTTTGCTTCTTCCAGGGACATTTAAGATCCATAACGTGTTCCACAAGTCCTTGTTGAAGAGGTTTGTTGAGCCAGTGGTTCCTGCTGCTGTGCCTCCTGACCCTGTTTTGGTTGAGGGCAATCTGGAGTATGTGGTTGAGAAAATATTGGATTCTCGTTTTTCTAGACGAAGACTCCAGTATTTGGTTAAATGGAGAGGTTATGGTCAGGAAGAAATTCTTGGGTGTTTGCTTCGGACATCCATGCTAGGAGACATATCGTGCGTATCATAGAACTCATCCTGACCGACCTGGTTGCTCAAATGAGGGTTCGGTGACCCCTCCTCAAGGGGGGGGTACTGTTGTGAATGGGTTTGAGATGAGTTCTGAGCATAGGCTCCCTCTGGTGGTTACAAGCGGTACTAGTGGAGGATTGGGAATCAGGTGTTACTGATTGGTCTTATTTAAGGGAATCATTTTCCCATCAGGGTTGCCGGTGATCAATTGTTCTGGTCTGAATCCTTCTTCCAGTTTCCCTTGTAGCCTGCTGTGTCGTGTCTGCATCTCCTGCTATCAGATAAGACAATTTCTTATTTTGTGTTTTTGCTATATTTTTGCATTTGTCCTGCACTTCTGTGGGGGCCTTCAGGGTCCCCTCCGGGGGCTTTTGCCCTCTCAGTTTAGTCCAGCCACTGTGTTTTGTACTTTTGCTTTTTGCAGTTTTTTCAGTGGCTGCTTTTTTGTTACACCAGAGAACTAATTTAGGTGGTAGAGGTCGTGTGATCTCAGGTGATTTTGAAATTAGTAGAGTTGGTGTTTTTCAGGGTTTTCTGGATTGCAGTAAGTACCCTTCCTGTCCTTTTCTATTTAGATAGTTTGGGCCCCAGCGTTTGCTCATACTATTTTCTTTCTGTGTCAGTATTTCCTCTTGTCTAACCGCCATTACATGTTTGGGGGCTTTCTATTATCTTTGGGGTTCTGCTCCGGGCAGATAGCTTTCCTATTTCTATCTTTAGGTGTAGTTAGTTTCTCAGGCTGTGACGAGGCGTCTAGGACCATCGTAGGAACGCTCCACGGCTGCCTCTAGTTGTCGGTGGTTAGTCATGGGTACTGCAATCTCATAGATTCCAACTGCTCTGGTGTATTTCTTTTTTACCTGCACTCCTCAGCTACCGAACAAACAGGTCTCTTTTTGCCTTGGCGAGTTGCCTTAATAATAGGGCTAGCTCTGCCACTTTGATGTCTCCATTTTTCTGCAATTTTGGGTTTCACCCTCGATTTTCTTCAGGACAGACGGAGGCTTCTGTCTGTCCAGGTGTTGACTCTGTTGTGGAGCGTATGCAGCAGATTTGGGACCAGGTAGTGGAGAGGTTGTCCCTCTCTCAGGAGAGGGCCCAGCGGTTTGCAACCGGCATAGGACTGATGGTCCTCGGTTTGAAGTGGGGGACTTGGTCTGGTTGTCCTCAAGAAATATCCCTATGAGAGTTGCATCTCCTAAGTTTAAGCCTAGGTTCATTGGACCTTATAAGATCATGGAGATTCTTAATCCTGTTTCCTTTTGTTTACTTCTTCCAGGGACATTTAAGATCCATAACGTGTTCCACAAGTCCTTATTGAAGAGGTTTTGAGCCAGTGGTTCCTATGGCTGTGCCTCCTGACCCTGTTTTGGTTGAGGGCAATCTGGAGTATGTGGTTGAGAAAATATTGAATTCTCGTTTTTTAGACGGAAACTCCTGTATTTGGTTAAGTGGAGAGGTTATGGTCAGGAGGACAATTCTTGGGTGTTTGCTTCGGACATCCATGCTAGGAGACTCATCCGTGCGTATCACAGAGCTCATCCTGACCGACCTGGTTGCTCAAATGAGGGTTCGGTGACCCCTCTCAAGGGGGGGTACTGTTGTGAATGTGCTAGAAATGAATTCTGAGCAGAAGCTCCCTCTGGTGGTTACAAACAGTACTGAACTATCCAATGAAGATTGTGAAGATTGGCGATCAGGTGTTACTGACTGGTCTTATAAAAGGGAGGTTCCCTCCCATCAGGGTTGCCGGTGATCAATTGTTCTGGTCTCATCTTGATTCCTGTTCACTTTGTAGCTTGCTGTTTCGTGCCTGCATCTTCTGCTAACAGATAAGACATTTTCTTCTTTTAGTTTTTTGTGCTTGCTTTTTGCATTTTGTCCTGCACTTCTGTGGGGTCTGCTGGGTCCCCTCCGGGGGCTTGTGCTCCTCTCAGTTTAGTTCAGCCACTGTTGTTTGTTCATTTGCCTTTTTCCAGTTTTTTCAGTGGCTGCTGTTTAGTTTTGCTACACCAGAGAACTAATTTAGGTGGTAGAGGTCGTGTGATCTCAGGTGTTTTTGTAATTAGTAGAGTTGGTACTTTTCAGGGTTTTTTGGGATTGCAGTAAGTGTCCTTCCTATCCTTTTCTATTTAGGAAGTTTGGGCCCCAACGTTTGCTCATACTATTTTCTGTCTGTGTCTGTATTTCCTCTTGTCTAACCGCCATTACATGTTTGGGGGCTTTCTATGTTCTTTGGGGATCTGCTCCGGGCAGATAGTTTTCCTCTTTCTGTCTTTAGGTGTAGTTAGCTTCTCAGGCTGTGACGAGGCGTCTAGGACCAACGTAGGTACGCTCCACGGCTGCCTTTAGTTGTGGTGGTTAGTCAGGGTACTGCAATCCCATAGATTCCAACCTCTCTGGTGTATTTCCTTTTTTGCCTGCTCTCCTCAGCTACCAAATCATAACACTTATCTGAGATGCTTTGTGTCTGCTGATCAAGATGACTGGGTCTCTTTTTTGCCTTTGGCTGAGTTTGCTCTTAATAATAGGGCAAGCTCTGCCACTTTGATGTCTCCATTTTTCTGCAATTTTGGGTTTCACCCTCGATTTTCTTCGGGACAGACAGAGGCTTCTGTCTGTCCGGGTGTTGACTCTGTTGTGGAGCGTATGCAGTAGATTTGGGACCAGGTAGTGGAGAGGTTGTCCCTCTCTCAGGAGAGGGCCCAGCGGTTTGCCAACCGGCATAGGACTGATGGTCCTCGGTTTAAAGTGGGGGACTTGGTCTGGTTGTCCTCAAGAAATATCCCTATGAGAGTTGCATCCCCTAAGTTTAAGCCTAGGTTCATTGGACCTTATAAGATCATGGAGATTCTTAATCCTGTTTCCTTTCGTTTACTTCTTCCAGGGACATTTAAGATCCATAATGTGTTCCACAAGTCCTTATTGAAGAGGTTTGTCGAGCCAGTGGTTCCTATGGCTGCGCCCCCTGACCCTGTTTTGGTTGAGGGCAATCTGGAGTATGTGGTTGAGAGAATATTGGATTCTCATTTTTCTAGACGGAAACTCCAGTATTTGGTTAAGTGGAGAGGTTATGGTCAGGAGGACAATTCTTGGGTGTTTGCTTCGGACATCCATGCTAGGTGACTGATCTGTGCGTATCACAGAGCTCATCCTGACCGACCTGGTTGCACTAATGAGGGTTCGGTGACCCCTCATCAAGGGGGGGTACTGTTATGAATGTTTTAGAAATGAATTCTGAGCAGAAGCTCCCTCTGGTGGTTGCAAACAGTACTTAACCATTCAATGAGGATTGGCAATCAGGGATCACGGACTGGCTGGATATAAGGGAGGTTTCCCCCCATCATGGTTGCCGGTGATCAATTGTTCTTGTCTCAATGTTGTTACCTGGTTCACTTGGAAGCTTGCTGAGTCTTGCCTCTTCTCCTGCTCTCAGATAAGATATTTTCTGTTTTTTGTTTTTGTGCTTGCCATTTGTATATTTCTCTGCATTTCTGTGAGGTTGGCCAGGTTCCCCTCCCCGGGGGGCTTGGTCTCCTCTCGGTTCCTCTGGAGCCATTGTTGTTTGTTCATTTGCCTTTTCCAGTTTTTTTTCTGTGGCTGCGGCTTAGTTTTGTTACACCAGAGAACTAATTTAGGTGGTAGAGGTTGTGTCATCTCAGGTGTTTTTGCAATTAGTAGCGTTGTTTTTTTTAGGGTTTTTTTGAATTGCAGTAAGTATCCTTCCTATCCTTTTCTGTCTAAGTCAGATTGGGCCCCAGCGTTTGCTCATACTATTTTCTGTCTGTGTCTGTATTTCCTCTTGTCTAACCGCCATTACATGTTTGGGGGCTTCCTATGTTCTTTGGGGATCTGCTCCGGGGCAGATAGCTTTCCTCTTTCTATCTGTAGGTGTAGTTAGTCTCTCAGGCTGTGACGAGGCGTCTAGGACCAACGTAGGAACGCTCCACGGCTGCCTTTAGTTGTGGTGGTTAGTCAGGGTACTGCAGTCCAGTAGATTACAACCTCTCTGGTGTATTGCCGTTTTTTCTTGCTCTCCTCAGCTACCAAAACACAACACTAGTATCTGTATCATTCCTGATTGTCTCCACCACGATTTCCCGATTGTCTCAACCCTGTGATCTCCTGATTGAACACCCTACTTAAACCTGGCACTGCACTTCCTTCCTTGTGCAATTATTGAGCTCCCAACCTTTAGTCTAGCTTCTTTCCACCTACTGCCTATCCTCAAGATTCTACTGCTGCTACCATGTACCGACCTCTGGCTATTTCCTGACTACGATTCCTGCTTATCTTCCCAACTATACTGCGGCTCCATGTATCGACCTCTGGCTATTTCCTGACTACGATTCCTGCTTATCCTCCCAACTGCACTGTTGCTCCGTGTACTGACCCTTGGTGATTCCCTGACTACGCTACCTGCTGGTGCTGCCCCTACTGGTTGCAATATCACTACTCCAACTCAGGCCAGTCCATAACAGTATCCACCCTTTCTAGCCAGGTGCCCTAACAGTGTACTTGACAATACTCGCTCTATTTTACCATCTTCCCAGTCTGACAATCTACCACAGGGTTGTGCAGTGTGAGCCAAGGTGGTAAAAGAACCACAGGAGATGGCGGACCCTCTATCACATAACAATCAATACATTCTGAGTGAATGGCCCCTACCTGTAGATGTAACTCTCAGAAGACTTGAATAAAATTGTCTCAATGGTACACCGTCTTTGCCATCTCTGGCAAAGACGGTGATCCACCCTGATAGCCAGAGACATGGCCGCCTCAAGAAAAACTGGAGTCTCATAAAAGTCTAAGGCATCCTTCACCCTTACTGTTAGCCTTTGACAGAACTGGCTACGCAGCACAAGTAAATTCCACTTAGTGTCAATGGACGACCACCGAAACTCTGAGCAATACTCCTCTGCAGGCCTTTCTCCCTGCTTAAGCTGACATAGTGTGGACTCAGTCAGGGAGACATAGTTGGGATCATCGTATATATGACCCAGTGCCAGAAAAAATTCCCCCAAAGTCCGGAGCGACAGGGAGTCGGATGGGGGCGAGAGTGCACATGCTTGGGGGTCACTCTGAAGGAAAGAGATTATTATCCCCACCCATTGCTCCTTGGTTCCTGAGGAAAAAGTACATAACCTGAAGCATAGCTTACAGGCCTCCCTGAAAACAACAAACTTGTCATGCCCCTTAGAGAACCTGCAGGCAAAGCAATCTTGGACTCCACTAAGTGTTGCCTGAGAGTCATGGTCCAAATCTGAAGGTGCTGCAAAATGACAGTGCATAGATCTACCACCTCCAGGCTGAGTTGCTGCAGTTGACCTGTCAAAGAAGTATAGCATCATAAAATTATAGAATGGTAGAGTTGGAAGGGGCCTCCTGAGTCATCTAGTCCAAACCCCTGCTCAAAGCAGGATTCACTGAATCATCCCAGACAGATGGACACCCAAGCTACTGCACTGTCCTGCAAATGAGGTAAGCAACATGGCGAATCAGAATTAGTACATTTCTAACTGAAGGTATTTGCTTATGTTGTCACAAGTTGTAAGAGACCTCCAGGGTCATCATCTTCAACCCTTTGCTCTGTCCAGCCTCTGAAGACTTGAATTAAAGGAGAACTCACCATCTCTCGTGGCAGCCTGTTCCACTCATTGATCACCCTGTCAAAAAAGTTTTTTCTAATATCTAATCTGTGTCTCCTCCCATTCAGTTTCATCCCATTGCTTCTACTCTTTCCTTGTGCAAATGAGAATAAAGATGATCCTTCTACAATGTGACAGCCCTTGAGATATTTGTAGACAGCTATTAAGTCTCCTCTCTGTCTTCTTTTTTGCAAGCTAAACATTCCCAATTCCTGTAATCAGTGACAGGGTCCATAATGGATCAGAAAAAGGTTTTGGCCAGAGCTAATGTCACAACTCTGATAACGGATGTCCCGGGTCCAGGGACTACTTCCTTGTCATTAAAGGGAACCTGTCAGCAGGGTTGTGCATAGTAACATACACACAGTGTCAGGTCGGCACCGTTATACTGAATAAAATGATACCTTTGTTGATGAAATCTGTCTTGTGCTTCTTTTTTAATCCTTATTTTTCGTTTTTAGTTAATGATATGCTCGTGTCCTAAGGCATGGTTCATGTATGTGGTGCCATTTCAGCAAGTTTCAGCACCTGTGCACTATCACTTGTCAGTTAGTGGCTATTATCTTGCGCTGTTGAAAAGAAACAAAAATCACCATCAAAATGGCGCCGTCTGCTGTGCCTGCACATTGGCATCTATTACGTTTTGATAGATGCTACTGCGAAAGCGCTCCGCTGGCTCCTAGTTGCTGCAGACAAAATTAAATTACACTACATCAAAATGGTGCCGTGGGCTGCGCCTGCGCATTAGCATCTATTGTGTACCGCCGCCTATGGTGCCATTTTGTTGTAGTGTAAATTTTTTTGGATGCAGCAAGGGGCAGGTGGAGGCGTTTGCACAGTAGCATCTATCAAAACACACCATTTGATGGTGATTTTTGCTTTTTTTAACAGCGAAAGATAATAGTCACTAACTGAAAAGTGATAGTGCACAGGAGCTGCCATTTTGATGAAGTGACATGTTTTTTTCAAATACACACATTAGTATATTCATTATGCAATCTAGGGGGCAGGTCACTGAGGGAGCAGTGACTTGTAAGCAGTCTGCATTATGAATATATAATCAGAGCACCACATACATGAACCCCGCCTTAGGACATGAGCATATCATTAACTAAAAGCTAAAAATAAGGATTAAAAAAGAAGCACAAGATGGATTTAATCAACAACGGTATCATTTTATTCTGTATAACGGTGCTGCCCTAACACTGTGTGTAGGTTACTATGCACAACCCCGCTGACAGGTTCCCTTTAACGCTAGGGGCGCCCTAGCTCACCCTGTTCCCCGGATTACTTTTGATGGTGAAGACGCCGGGCCAATCACCTTGCCTTAGATCCTGAATCCACCCTCAGTCAGGACCATTCTCCCATCCAGGGAAGAGGAGAGTAGTAGTGTACACCAACTAGACTAATAAGGTAATACAAACAGGGATAAAGGAAAATACCACTCATACAAATATACTCACACAAACACAAACAACAGAGATACAGTGGGGAAAAAAGCATTTAGTCAGCCACCAATTGTGCAAGCACTCCCACTTAGAAAAATTAGAGAGGCCTGTAATTTACATCATAGGTAGACCACCACTATGAGAGTCAAAATGAAAAAACAAATCTAGAAAATTATCTTGTCTGATTTGGCAAGATTTATTTTGCAAATTATGTTGGAAAATAAGTATTTTGTCATTAAAAAAAGTTAATCTCAATATTTTGTTATATATCCTTTGTTGGCAATGACAGAGGTCAAACATTTTCTGTGAGTCAGATCTCCTCTAGAGCAGCAATGTTTTGGGCCTGTCGCTGAGCAACACGGACTTTCAAATCCCTCCAAAGGTTTTCTGTGGGTTTTAGATCTGGAGACTGGCTTGGCCACTCCAGGACCTTCATATGCTTCTTATGAAGCCACTCCTTCATTGCCCTGGTGGTGTGCTTGGGATCATTATCATGGTAAAAGACCCATCCATGTTTCATCTTCAATGACCTTGCTGATGGAAGGAGGTTTGCACTCAAAATCTCACGATACATGGCCCCATTCATTCTTTTATGTACATGGATCAGTCATCCTGGTCCCTTTGCAGAGAAACATCCCCAAAGCATGATGTTGCCACCCCCATGCTTCACAGTAGGTATGGTGTTCATTGGATGCAACTCAGCATTCTGTCTCCTCCAAATACGACGAGTTTTGTTTCTACCAAACAGTTCTACTTTGGCTTCATCAGACCATATGACATTCTCACAATACTCTTATGGATAATCCAAATGCTCTCTAACAAACTTCAGATAGTCCTGGACCTGTACTGGCTTAAGCAGGGGGACACATCTGGCACTGCAGAATTTGAGTCCCTGGTGGTGTAGTGTGTTACTGATGGTAGCCTTTGTTACAGT
>JARQOD010000001.1:650149926-650236431 GCA_033576555.1 Oophaga sylvatica | reverse complement strand
ACTGCCAAAATGGTAACAAAGTGCTTAAAAGGATTCTGTCAGCAGGATTGTGCACAGTAACCTACAAAGTGTGTCAGGTCGGTGCCGTTAAACTGATTAGAATAATACCTTGGTTTATGAAATCCATTTTGTGGTTGTTGTTTAATTTTTATTTTCAGTTTGAGTTAATGATATGCTCGTGTTCCGGGCGGCCTGTGGGGGGGTCTTTATGTGGTGCTTTGTGAAGGTATTCATAATGCAGACTGCTGACAGGTCACTGATCCCTCAGTGACCTGACCAATAGTTTACAGAATTAATAATATATTTATCTTGGGGGAAAAAAAAGAAAAAATCCTTCTGCAGGCAGGTGCCAGCCATGGCACCTGCGCTGCAGCATAATCACATGTGTAATGTCCCAATAATACATGTGGTTGATATTATTCAGATAGCAAAAAAATCAATTGTAAAATGGCGCCCGCTGCGCCTGCGCAGTAGCAGCTATGAGTGTATATAGGTGAACCGACAGATGCTACTGCGCAGGTGCTGGTGGCACCATCTTGGAGGAGGATTTTTTTGCCAGCAAGATGGCGCCGCCGGCACAGTTGCAGCTATCGGATCACCTATATACACTGATAGCTGCTACTACGCAGGCGCAGCGGGTGCCATTTTAAAATTGATTTTTTTTAAAATTTCTATCTGAATAACATCAACCACATTTATTATTGGACATTACACATGCTATTATTCTGCAGCGCAGGTGTCACGGCTGGCACCTGAGTGCAGAAGGTTTTTTTTTTCTTCAATATGTGCAGATATTCATTATGCAAACTAGTGAGCAGGTCAGAAGACATACAGATGAATAACTAAGCAGAGCACCACATAAAGACCTCCCCTCCAGGCCTGCCTGGAGCACGAGCATATCATTAACTCAAAACTGAAAATAAAGATTAAACAACAACCACAAGACAGATTTCGTCAACCCAGGTAACATTTTAATCAGTATAACAGCGCCGACCTGCCATTTGTCTGTGCTGTAGGTTACTGTTGTGAATGTTCTGGAGACGACTTCTGAGCGGAGGCTCCCTCTGGCGGTTGCTGACGGTATTGAAGCTGTATTGAATGACAAGGCTACCGCACCTGGAAGCGAGGACTGGCAATCAGGAGAGACAGACTGGCTGATATAAGTGAGCTGCCTTCCCATGATCCTCACCGGTGATCAATTGTTGTTTCCTGGTCCATTTGGAAGTCAGCTGGTGTCTTGCCTTAGTCTGCTACTTTCAGATAAGTTATTTGCTGCTTGTTTCTATCGTGTTTTCTATTTCCATTTTTTGTCTGCACTTTTGGGGAGGTTAGCCGGATTCACCTCCAGGGGCCTGTGCTACTCTCTGTTTTTCAGTAGCCACTATTATTTATTTAATTGCTCTGTCCCTGCTATTTGAGTGGCTGCGGGTTAGCCGCTTGTTCACATCAGAGATCTGATTTAGCGGGTGGCGAGATCGTGTGATCTCACATTTTTTAAATCAGAAGTGTTGGAAGTTTTTCTAGGGTTTGACTGGGTTGCAGATAGTATTCTGTCCTGTCCTGTCCTATCTAGGCAGTGTTTGGCCCCAGCGTTTGCTCACTCTATTTTCTGCCTGCATTTGTATTTCGTCTTGTCTAACCGCAATTATATGTGTGGGGGCTACCTATTCCTTTGGGGCTCTACTCCGGGGCAGTTAGCTTTCCTGTTTCTATCTTTAGGTGTAGCCAGCTCTCCGGCTGTGCCGAGGCATCTAGGTCACCGTAGGTACGTCCCACGGCTGCTTCTAGTTATGCGGTTAGTTTAGGGATCTGCAACCCATTAGTTCCCAACCTCTCTGGGTGTTTGGCTGCCTTTGCTGTTTTTTGCTCCTGTCCTCCTTGGCTACCAAATCATAACAGGTTACCTTGCACAATCCTGCTGACAGGGTCCCTTTAAAGATAGCAAAGTCAATGTTTTGGAGTGGCCATCACAAAGTGCTGATCTCAATTCTATAGAAATTTATGGCAAAGCTGAAAAGGCAGTGCAAGCAAGGAGACCTACAAACCTGGATCAGCTACACCAGTTTTCTCAGGAGGAAGGGGCCGACCAACTATTGCAAGAAGTTTGTGGAAGGATATCCCAAACATTTGACCCAAGTCATTTAGTTTAAGGGCAATGGACCAAATACTAATGAAATGTATGTAAGCTTTTGACTTTGCAGTAACAAAATGCTTTAAAACATTCTCTCGCTCTCATTGTTCTGGCATTTGGCAAATATTAATAATTATGGTAATCCTTAATTGACCTAAAACGGGAAAGGTTTATTCTGATTTCATGTCAGATATTGAGAAAAACATGCATATGTGTCTTTTTATATAGTGTATGTAAACTTCTGGTTTCAAATATATATATATATATATATATATATATATATACACAATATATTGTAAGGTTTCACTCACTCGGTTGCTTCAGAGGTAAATCAGGAGACACTTTCTTATGCAAAAAGTCCTTAGGTTTATTACATCATAAACCATAGTACCGTACAATTCAAATCTTCAATGTTTCAGCTCCTGCCTGGAGCCTCACTCCTCAGACACAGAGACCTCTCTGTAATGTCCCGCCGGGACACATGGAAGTCTGTCCACACTGGCAGACTCCCACAACACTCTCTTCCAGGTGCTAAACACACTCCATTACATAGGTGTAACTCCACCCACAGGTGAGGTCAGGAATCACATGGTTAGGTCACATGGTCATGACCTCACCACAGGTCCTTCAGATACACACCATTACATACAGGTTTTATCCCGGGTATTCAGACACATACCCCTTGGGTGGGTTTGTAGGTGACTGGACCCGCCCAGCTCTCCAAGTCACCTGGAAGCCTCCCAATGTATAGCACAACTCAGCAGTAGATCTGCTGAACCAAAACATATCCAGGCTTCCATCACAGGGCCACCCACCTCTGCGATACATACCGTCCATCCATCACATGCCTCCATGCATATCCCGAGGGCCATACACAGTGCCCCCTAGCTGCATCAGGGGTCACTACACCACAATATATATATATATATATATATATATATACACAGTGGGGGAAATAAGTATTTGATCCCTTGCTGATTTTGTATGTTTGCCCACTGACAAAGACATGAAGAATCTATAATTTTAAGGGTAGGTTAATTTTAACATTGAGTGATAGAATATCAAAAATAAAATCCAGAAAATCACATTGTATAAATTACATAAATGTATTTGCATTTTGCAGTGAGAAATAAGTATTTGATACCCTACAACCATTAACCCCTTTCTGCCATCAGACGTACTATTCTGTCCATGTGACCTGGGACTTACTTCCCATGGATGGAATAGTACGTCATCGCAATCGGCCGCGTTCACAGGGTAAGTGCGGCTGATCACGGCCGGGTGTCATCTGTATCTCACAGATTACACCCGACACTAAGTGCCAGAAGTGGACACAGACTTCTCCCAGCACTTTAACCCCTGGAACACTGTGATCAAGCAAGATAGCAGCGATCCGGGAGCAGACAGAGGGCTGATTGCCACTCTGCCTTTGGATCGGAGACCCCGCGGTGTGACTCGGGTCCCGATTGCTGTCATGGAGACCCGATGTCGTCATGACAACATCCGGGTCTCCAGAGCTGAGAAACTTCCTGTCATGCTCAGTGCATGATCAGGAAGTCTCTCAGGTTAGTGTGCACAACATGCAATGCTGACAGCTTCTATAGCATGCAGATGCTGCTTCATCTGCATGCTATAGAAGCGATCAGGGTGCAAAAAATGATTGTCCCATAGTGGGACAAAGTGTAAAACTTAGAATGAAATAAAAAAATTTTTTTTAAATAATTGTAAAGATATTTAAAAAAAAATTAAAAATAATAAGAAGAACATGAATATTTATTCTATCAATAAATAAATATTTGAATGAAAAAAAAATCTAAACAATAAAATTATACACATTTGGTATCGCCGCATCTGTAACAACCCAACCTATAAAACTCTCACTATTTAACCCCTTTAGTGAACACCATAAAAAAAGGCAAAAAACAATGCTTTATCATCATACTATCAAACAAAAAGTGGATTAATACGCAATCAAAAAGACGGATGTAAATAAACATGGTACCGCTGAAAGCGTCATCTTGTCCCACAAAAAACGAACCACCATACAGCATCATCAGTGAAAAAATTAAAAAGTTATAGCTATCAGAATAAATTTATGCAAAAACAATTACTGTTTCTATAAAATAGTTTTTATTATATAAAAGCGCCAAAACATAAAAAAATTGTATAAATGAGGTATTGCTGTAATCGTTCTTACCCGAAGAATAAAACTGCCTTATCAATTTTACCACATGCGGAACAGTGTAAACTCCCCCACAAAAGAAATTTATGAATTCCTTGTTTTGCTCATTCTGACTCCCAAAAATCAGAATAGAAAGTGATCAAAAAATGTCATGTGCCTGAAAATGGTACCAATAAAAACATCAACTTGTCCTGCAAAAAAAAAGACTGCACATGACTCTGTGGGCTAAAATGTGGAAAAATTATAGCTCTCAAAATGTGGTGATGCAAAAACTATTTTGTACAATGAAAAGCGCCTTTTATTATGTGACAGCTGCCAAACATAAAAACCCGTTATAACGGGTTTTGATCACTGTGATAGAAATAAAAAAAAATAGTAAATAGTTTTTAACCCCCTTAGTTAGGGAAAAATAATAAAATAAAAAAAAATTATTTATTTCCATTTTCCCATTAGGGTTAGAGTTGGGCTTTTGTGAGTTGGGCTAAAGTTAGGGTTAGGGTTAGTACTAAAGTTAGGGTTAGGGTTGGGGTTAAAGTTAGGTTTAGGGTTGGTACTAAAGTTAGGGTTAGGGTTGGGTCTAAGGTTAGGGTTGGGGCTACAGTTGGGGTTAGGGTTTGGATTACGGTTATAGTTGAGATTAGGGTTAGGGTTGGGATTAGAGTTAGGGTTGGGATTAGGGTTAGGAGTGTGCTAGGGTTATGTTTGTGGTTAGGGTTATGGTTAGGGTTGGTATTAGGGTTAGGGGTGTGTTGGGGTTAGGGTTGGAGTTAGAATTGGGGTTTCCACTGTTTAGGCACATCAGGGCTCTCCAAATGCGACATGGCAGCTGATCAGTTCCAGCTAATTCTGCGTTGAAAAAGTCAAAAGGTGCTCCTTCCCTTTCGAGCTCTCCCATACGCCCAGTGGTTTACCCCCATATATGGTTTGTCAGCATACTCAAGACAAATTGTACAACTTGTGGGGTCCAATTTCTCCTGTTACCCTTGGGAAAATAAAAAATTGGGGGCAAAAATATAATTTTTGTAAAAAAATATGATTTTTTATTTTTACAGCTCTACTTTATAAACTTCTGTGAAGCACTTGGGGTTCAAAGTGCTCACCACACATCTAGATAAGTTCCTTAGTGAGTCTCCTTTCCAAATTAGTAAGGTAGATAAACTTGGCACTCAACTTATGGATGATAATCCCAATTTATTTATTGCAGTCACAGAACAGATGAGACGTTTCGGTCCACATAAGGGCCTTCCTCAGTCTGACAGCAAAATTTGAAAGATATTATAAACAAAAGAAAACCAATAAATAAAATTCTAACAAAAATAAAATTCTAACAAAAACCATATCAAAGAGTACTATATACATATTTACATATGTCCAAGAGACCAATCTAGAGAGGAGTAACAAAGAGGAGAGCACCTATGGTGGATTTATTGTATATTAGGTGAGGATATATTTAGTAATGTGATAGGAAGGTACCTATACTTACCCGACTGCTTGTGGCAAGAAGAATAGTGTGATTGAAGGCAGCTTGCCTGAGATGAGGATATAGTATTGTATTACATTTAAAAGCAGGTGTAGTCCTAAATAGGACAATCAAAGGTATATACCTAGTCATGAGTAGAGATTTAATACTAAATACCTTAGTAGAAAGACACTCATATAGTTAATTCCTGGTCGTCCTTCATATGAAGTGATCTCAAGATAAGATCTGGGAAGTGAAGTAATAAATACTCTTGTCCAATCATAAAAATGAAAATAAATAAAGAAGGAAGAGGTAGTCTGTGGGTATATCGGTAAAAAAACTTAAATTATCCTAGTCGGGATCAGTTATAGTGGGCTACTGTGGCTCCTTAAAAGCCTAAAATATTGAAAAAATATTGAAAAGTATATGGCGTTGGAAAGGTGGGATAGATCTGTAACAAATTGCTCAAAGAGTGATAGCCTGTAATTTTTGGCAGAAGGTAGGTCAAAGGGGTACATATGATACATATAGCAGGGCTATGAAGGACGACCAGGAATTAACTATATGAGTGTCTTTCTACTAAGGTATTTAGTATTAAATCTCTACTCATGACTAGGTATATACCTTTGATTGTCCTATTTAGGACTACACCTGCTTTTAAATGTAATACAATACTATATCCTCATCTCAGGCAAGCTGCCTTCAATCACACTATTCTTCTTGCCACAAGCAGTCGGGTAAGTATAGGTACCTTCCTATCAGATTACTAAACTATATCCTCACCTAATATACAATAAATCCACCATAGGTGCTCTCCTCTTTGTTACTCCTCTCTAGATTGGTCTCTTGGACATATGTAAATATGTATATAGTACTCTTTGATATGGTTTTTGTTAGAATTTTATTTTTGTTAGAATTTTATTTATTGGTTTTCTTTTGTTTATAATATCTTTCAAATTTTGCTGTCAGACTGAGGAAGGCCCTTATGTGGACCGAAACGTCTCATCTGTTCTGTGACTGCAATAAATAAATTGGGATTATCATCCATAAGTTGAGTGCCAAGTTTATCTACCTTACTATACACGGGTTGGGAAACCTACTTGTGCACCACCACGGGAGTGCGACGATATATTTTCACTTTCCAAATTAGTGTCACCTGTGGGGGTTTTCCACTGTTTAGGCACATTAGGGGCTCTCTAAACGCGACATGACGTCCGATCTCAATTCCAGCCAATTTTGCATTGAAAAGTCAAACGGCGCTCCTTCACTTCCGAGCTTTGCCATGCGCCCAAGCAGTGGTTTACCTGCATATATGAGGTATCAGCATACTCAGGACAAATTGTACAACAACTTTTATGGTCCAATTTCTCCTGTTACCCTTGGTAAAATAAAACAAATTGGATCTGAAGTAAATTTTTTGTGAAAAAAGTTAAATGTTAATTTTTTTTAAACATTCCAAAAACTCCTGTGAAGCACCGGAATAAACTTCTTGAATGTGGTTTTGAGCATCTTCAGGGGTGCAGTTTTTACAATGGTGTCTCTTTTGGGTATTTCCTATCATATAGACCCCTCAAAGTGACTTCAAATGTGATGTGGTCCCTAAAAAAAAATGGTGTTGAAAAATGAGAAATCGCTGTTTAACCCCTTTCTGCCATGCGACGTACTATCCCGTCCATGGTACCTGGGCCCGTATGACCAGGGACGGGATAGTACGTCGCATGCAATCGGACGCGCTCCCTGGAGAGCACGTCCGATCGCGGCCGGGTGTCAGCTGATTATCACAGCTGACACCTGGCACTATGTGCCAGGAGTAGTCACGGACCGCTCCCAGCACATTAACCCCTGGCACACCACGATCAAACATGATCACGGTGTACCGGAGGCACAGGGGAGCATCGCGCAGGGAGGGGGCTTCCTGCGCGCTCCCCTGAGACCCTCAGAACAGCGCGATGTGACCATGCTGTTCTGAAGGCCTCTTCCCTGCAGGATCCAAGATGGCCGCCGGGTCCTGCAGGGAGGCGGCTTCCTCAGTGCCTGCCGAGAGCAGGCGCTGAGGAAGCCTGCAGCACTGCCTGTCACATCGCTGGTGTGACAGTGTGCTGTGTACACTGTCACACCAGTGATCTGACCCTATACTGTGATGTCCCACTGGGGACAAGGTAAAAAAAGTAAAAAAAAAAATATTTCCAATAAATTCATTTCTTCCTGTTAAAAAAAAAACAAACCAATAAAAGTACACATATTTGGTATCGACACATCCGTAACAACCCGCCCTATAGAACTGTCCCACTAGTTAACCCCTTCAGTGAATCCCTTAAAAAAAATGCAAAAAATCAATGCTTTATCATCATACCGCTGAACAAAAAGTTGAATAACACGCGATCAAAAAGGCCGATATAAACAAACATGGTACCGCTGAACACTTCATCTTGTTCCGCAAAAAACAAGCTACCATACAGCATCATCAGTGAAAAAATAAAAAAGTTATAGCTCGCAGAATAAAGCGATGCAGAAATAATTATTTTTTATATAAAATTGTTTTTATTGTATAAAAGCGCCAAAACATAAAAAAAATATATAAATTAGGTATCGCTGTAATCATACTAACCCGAAGAATAAAACTGCTTTATCAATTTTACCACACGCGGAATGGTATAAACGCCCCCCCCAAAAGAAATTCATGAATTGCTGATTTTTGTACATTCTAACCTCCTAAAAATCGAAATAAAAAGCGATCAAAATATGTCACGTGCTTAAAAATGATACCAATAAAAACGTCAACTCGTACCGCAAAAAAAAGACCTCACATGACTCTGTGGGCCAAAATATGCAAAAATTATAGCTCTTAAAATGTGGTGATGCAAAAACTATTATTTCCAATAAAAAGCGTCTTTTAGCGTGACAGCTGCCAATCATAAAAACCCACTATAAATTGTAAATCAAACCCCCTTTACCACCCCCTTAGTAAGGGAAAAATAATAAAATTAAATTTTTTTATTTATTTCCATTTTCCCAATAGGGTTAGGGTTGCGCCAAAAGTTAGGGTTAGGGTTGCACCTAAAGTTAGGATTAGGGTTAGGGTTGGGATTAGGGTTAGGGGTGTGTTAGGGTTAGGTTTGTGGTTAGGGTTATGGTTAGGGTTGGGACTAGGGTTAGGGGTGTGTTAGGGTTAGGTTTGTGGTTAGGGTTATGGTTAGGGTTGGGGCTAGGGTTAGGGGTGTGTTGGGGTTAGGGTTGGAGTTAGAATTGGGGGGTTTCCACTGTTTAAGCACATCAGTTGCTCTCCAAATGTGACATTGCGTCTGATCTCAATTCCAGCCAACCCTGCGTTGAAAAAGTCAAATGGTGCTCCTTTATTTCTGAGCTCTGCCATGCGCCCAAACAGTAGTTTACCCCCACATATGGGGTATCAGCGTACTCAGGACAAATTGCACAACAACTCTTGGGGTCCAATTTCTTCTGTTACCCTTGGGAAAATAAAAAATTGGCAAAAATATCATTTTTGTAAAAAAAAAATGTTTTTTTTTTGTTTTTACGGCTGTTCGTTATAAACTTCTGTGAAGCACTTGGGACTCATAGCGCTCACCACACATCTAGATAAGTTCCTTATGGGGTTTATTTTCCAAAATGGGGTCACTTGTGGGGGGTTTCCACTGTTTAGGCACATCAGGGGCTCTCCAAACACGACATGACGCCCGCAGACCATTCCATCAAAGTCTGCAATCCAAAACGTCACTACTTCCCTTCCGAGCCCTGAAGTGTGCCCATACAGTAGTTTTCTCCCACATATGGGGTATCAGCATACTCAGGACAAATTGGACAACAACTTTTGGGGTCCAATTTCTCCTGTTACCCTTGGGAAAATAAAAAGTTGGAGACTAAAAGATCATGTTTGTGGAAAAAATATGATTTTTTTTATTTTCATGCTCGGGCATTATAAACTTTAGTGAAACTCCTGGGGGTTCAAAGTTCTCACCACACATCTAGATAAGTTCCTTGAGGGGTCTAGTTTCCAAAATGGTGTCATTTGTGGGGCGTTTCCATTGTTTAGGCACATCAGGAGCTCTCCAAACACGACATGGCGTCCAGCCAATTCTGCGTTGAAAAAGTCAAACGGCGCTACTTCCCTTCCGAGCTGTGCCATGCACCCAAACAGTGGTTTTCCCCCACATATGGGGTATCAGCGTACTCAGGACAAATTGCACAATAACTTTTGGGGTCTTGTTACCCTTGGGAAAATAAAAATTGGGGTGAAAAGATCATTTTTGTGGAAAAAATATGATTTTTTAATTTTACGGCTCTACGTTATAAACTTGTGTGAAGCACTTGGGGGTTCAAATTGCTCACCACAGATCTATATAAGCTCCTTAGGGTGTCTAATTTCCAAAATGCGGTCACATGTGGGGGGTTTCCACTGTTTAGGCACATCAGGGGCTCTCCAAATGCAACATGGCGCCCAATCTCAATTCCAGCCAATTTTGGTTGGAAAAAGTCAAATGGCGCTCCTTCCATTCCGAGTTCTGCCGTGCACCCAAACAGTGGTTACCCCCGACATATGGGGTATCAGCGTACTCAGGACAAATTGACAACAACTTTTGTTGTCCAATTTCTCCTGTTACCCTTGGGAAAATAAAAAATTGGTGACTAAAAGATAATTTTTGGGGAAGAAAATAGGATTTTTTATTTTTATGCCCCGGCATTATAAATGTGTGTGAAGCACTTGGGGTTCAAAGAGCTCACCACAGATCTAGATAAGTTCCTTAGGGGGTCTAGTTTCCAAAATGGGGTCACTTGTGGGGGGTTTCCACTGTTTAGGCACATCTGGGGCACTGGAAACGGAACATGACCCCTATCAACGTCTGCATTCCAAAACGTTATTACTTCCTTTCCAAGCCCTGCCGTGCGCCCAAACAGTTTCCCCCCCCACATATGGGGTATCAGCGTACTCAGGACAAATTGGACAACAACTTTTGGTGTCCAATTTCCTTGGGAAAAATCAAAAATTTGGGACTAAAAAATCATTTTTGTGGAAAATTGTTTTTTTTTTTCTCACCCAGTCATTATAAACTTTTGTGAAACACTTGGGGGTTCAAAGTGCTCACAACAGATCTAGATACGTTCCATAGGGGGTCTAGTTTCCAAAATGGTGTCACTTGTGGGGGTTTCCACTGTTTAGGCACATCAGAGGCTCTCCAAACACGACATGGCGTCCAATCTCAATTACAGCCAATTTTGGTTTGAAAAAGTCAAACGGCGCTGCTTCCCTTACGAGCTCTGCCGTGTGCCCAAACAGTGGTTTTCCCCCGCATATGGTGTATTGGCGTACGCAGGAGAAATTGCACAACAACTTTATCTGTCCATTTTCTCCTTTTATCCTTGTGAAATTGAAAACAAGTTTGTAAAAGATCATTTTTGTGACTAAAACGTTAAATGTTCATTTTTTCCTTCCACGTTCCTTCAGCTCCTGTGAAGCACCTGAAGGGTTAATAAACTTCTTGAATGTGGTTTTGAGTACCTTGAGGGGTACAGTTTTTAAAATGGTGTCACTTTTGGGTATTTTCTGCCATATAAACCCCTCAAAGTGACTTCAAATGTGAGGTGGTCCCTAAAAAAATGGCTTTGTAAATTTTGTTGTAAAAATGAGAAATAGCTGGTCAACTTTTAACCCTTATAATTTCCTAACAAAAAAAATTTTGGTTCCAAAATTGTGCTGATGTTAAGTAGGCATGTGAGAAATGTTATTTAGCAACTATTTTGTGTGACATATTTCTCTGTTTTAAAGGAATACAAATTCAAAGTTTGAAAATTGCAAAATTTTAAAAATTTTCGCCATATTTGCGTTTTTTTCAAAAATAAACGCAAGTTATATCGAAGAAATTTTACCACTAACGTGAAGTACAATATGTCACGACAAAACATTCTCAGAATCGCAAAGATCCGTTGAAGCGTTCCAGAGTTATAACCTCATAGAGAGACAATGGTCAGAATTGTAAAAATTGGCCCAGTCATTAACGTGCAAACCACCCTTGGGGGTTAAGGGGTTAATTTTTATAACTTCCTAACAAAAAAAATTTTGGTTCCAAAATTGTGCTGATGTAAAGTAAGCATGTGGGCAATGTTACTAAGTATTTTATGTGACATATCTCTGTGATTTAAGGGCATGAAAATTAAAAATTGGAAAATTGTGAAATTTTCAAAATTTTCACCAAATTTCCATTTTTTTCACAAATAAATGCAAGTCACATCAAAGAAATTTTACCACTATCATGAACTACAATATGTCATGAGAAAACAATCACCGGGATCCATGGAAGCATTCCAGAATTATTACCTCATAAAGGGACAGTGGTCAGAATTGTACAAATTTCCTGGTCATTAACATGCAAACCACCCTTGGGGCTAAAGGGGTTGAGAATTCTGGCTCCTACAGACCAGATAGATGCTCCTAATCAACTGGTTAGCTGCTTTAAAAGCAGCTGTCTTATATAGTCACCTTTATAAAAAGCTCCTGTCCACAGACTCAGTCAGACTTTATAAGGATGTCAGGGACAAGATCATAGACCTGCACAAAGCTGGAATGGGCTACAAAACCATAAGACACTGGGTGAGAAGGAGACAACTGTTGATGCAATAGTAAGAAAATGGCAGAAATAAGAAATGACTGTCAATCAACATCGATCTGAGTCACCATGCAAAATTTCACCTCATAGGTTATCCTTGATCATGAGGAAGGTGAGAGATCAGCCTAAAACTACACGGGGGAACTTGTTAATGATCTCAAGGCAGCTGGGACCACCGTCACCAAGAAATCCATTGGTAACACATTACGCTGTAAAGGATTAAAATCCTGCAGTGCCTGCAAGGTCCCCTGTTCAAGAAGGCACATGTGTAGGCCCATCTGTAATACTATTGTAGGAACTCGAGGATTCTGATAGCGTGGGGCAATGAACAATCAGAGACGGGTTTCTTTAAATGCAAATAATGTATTTGTGAAACAGCAAAACACCCAAAAACAATATTCAAACAACCCGTAGTGACATGCAATGAGTCCATATATATATACACAAGTCCAGTTATATGAATCCGGATATATAAGTCCTTGAACCTCTATAGCGAGGGTGGTAAAGTTCTTACGACGGAGTCCTCACACAAATGTGACCACAAGGTAAGTCTGATGCACAGGTAACGTGGCTGGATTTACACACTGCTGGTGTGTGAAGAGTCAGATCCAGGTATGCAGAAAACACAGGGAGGTCCAGGAACAAGTTAATCTCAGTTGTGGCTTAATTCAGTGAAGTCCAACAACAAGTTCATATGTCAGTAAGATTCCGGTAACAGCTCCAACAGCTCTCACCAGAGGTAATGCACGAAGGGTTAAACAGCAACAGTTCAGAAACACAGTTCTTATCAGATGGAGTGAACCAAGGGTTAAATTCCCAAGTCAACAGGTTAATGATAACACAGTACTTGCAACTTACGTATGCAGAGAATGTCCAGAGCCAGGGGTAGAAACTGCTGTGGCTGAGAAACACCTGAAGATAAGGTTATGCACTTTCCTGGTAAATACACAAAAGATCTGTGAGGAACAAAGCAGCTGGGTTGCAGGGAAACGGAAGCAGAATACTCCAGCAGTGAAGCCAGCACCTGAGCCGGGTTTTAAACAAACGAACAGGAAGTAGGGCACACAAAACAGCAAACTCCATTTTAACAAAGGGCAAAATAATTGACAAAGTTACCTAGAAAAACCCGGAATACTGACATTACTCCCCCCCTAAAGACGGCCTCCGGACGGTCCTGGACCAGGCCTGTCCGGGTATCTCCGATGAAACTGAGCAATCTTCAGAGGCGCATTGATATTACTTACTAGTTCCCAAGAATCATTTTCAGGAGAGTAACCTTGCCATCTAACTAGATACTGAAGCCGGTTTCTATGAAGTCTCGAATTAACAATATCCTGTACCACGAATTGTTCTTCGCCATCAACCAACACTGGTGGAGGGGGAGGTACGATACGTCCCTGAAACGTGTTAGGAGAGACTGGTTTTAATAAGGAAACATGAAATACTGGGTGTACCTTTAAAGTCCGTGGTAGCTTCAACCGACAGGCAACAGAGCTCACAATCCCAGTGATCTTGAATGGACCGATGAATTTCTGTCCCAGTTTCTGCGAAGGAACACCCAATTTTAGATTCTTGGTGGACAACCAAACCGAGTCTCCTACCTTATACATAGGTGCTGGTTTCCGGAATCTATCGGCCGACTTCTTGTAACGCTCCTGTGCTGTGGTCAGGGAGTCCTTCAAAACTTCAAGATTACGTTGCAACGCCGTCACTCTGTCTTCAACCGCTGGTACCGAAATCGTAACCGGAGACCTAGGCAAAATACTTGGATGATAACCCAGGTTGGCAAAAAAGGCGTTACCTTCGTGGAACTGCTTTGGGAGTTGTTGTACGAAAATTCCGCTAGAGGAAGTAGCTTCAGCCAATCGTCCTGCAAATGACTGACGTAACAGCGTAGATATTGCTCCAAGGTTTGATTTGTCCGTTCGGTCTGCCCGTTGGTCTGAGGATGGTATGCAGAAGACAAGCAAACATTAATGTGGAGCGCAGAACAAAATCCTTTCCAAAATCTAGAGGTAAATTGTATTCCCCGGTCAGAAATGATGTCATCTGGTACCCCATGCAGCCGGAAAATGTTCTGGATAACTAGATCTACTGTCTCTGTAGCTGAGGGAAGACCAGCACACGGAATGAAATGAGCAGCTTTCGTTAAACGATCTACTACCACCAAAATAGTATTTTTACCACCAGAGGTGGGTAACTCCACAATAAAGTCCATCGAAATAGACCCCCAAGGGCGAGACGGTACAGGTAGCGGTTTAAGAAGACCAGTAGGTGAAACGCGAGGAACCTTGTACCGGGCACAAACTTCACAAGAGCGGACATAGTCATTCACATCCTTCAAGCAGGTAGGCCACCAAAAAAAACGAGTTAACAATTCCTGCGTCTTCTGTACCCCCCTATGACCAGCCAATTTAGAGTCGTGGACCAATTTGAGAACTCGAAGTCTTACAGCCTCTGGGACATAAATACATCGATCTCTAAGCCACACACCATTCCGAAGGACAAGATTCACATTGTCAGGTGGAGCTGCAAGAAATACGTCACCGTCATAGGCCAGCTTGATCTCCTGCCACAAGTCCCGGTTTCGGAGCACTCCAACGAAATTGGCCTCCGACAAGATGGTCTTCGACGGGGTCCCAGGCACGGAATCCACGGTATGGATTCGGGATAATGCGTCAGCTTTCCCATTACGTGAACCTGGGCGGTACGAAATAATAAAATTAAACTGGTTCAAGAACAAACTCCACCTAGCTTGTCGAGGAGAAAGACACCTGGCAGACTTAAGGAATTCCAAATTGCGATGATCCGTGAGTACTACTACCTGCTGAGTTGCCCCCTGCAAATGGTGTCTCCATTCCTTAAAGGCAGAAATAATTGCCAAAAGTTCCTTATCTGCCACATCATAGTTCAGTTCTGCAGAAGATAACCTACGAGAGAAGAAGGCACACGGGTGCAGCAAACCTTTGTCTCCGGTACGTTGTGAGAGGATAGCTCCCAATGCACAGTCAGACGCGTCCACCTCCACGATAAAAGGCTGTGCAGGATCCGGATGCATCAATATTGGAGCCGTGGTAAAACAACCCTTCAGGCGATCAAAGGCTTCCTGAGCTTGCGAAGACCATTCAAACTTCTTCCCCTTCTTGGTGAGGAGAGTGATGGGACGGACAATTTCTGAAAAATTTCGGATAAACCGTCTATAAAAGTTAGCAAAGCCAATGAATCGTTGTACCTCCTTAATGTTTCCTGGTACCGGCCAGTCCAAGATTGCCTGGATCTTGCTGGACTCCATATTCAATCCCTGAGGCGAGATAACATAGCCTAAAAATTGAATTTCAGAACAATGGAACTCACACTTTTCGAGTTTGATGTATAAATGATTATCTCTCAAACGTCTAAGTACGGTCTTGACATGTTCCTGATGTTCCTGTAAGGAGTCAGAAAAGATTAAGATGTCATCAAGGTAAATTACCACATATTGGTCCAATAAATCCCTGAAAATGTCGTTGGCTAAATGTTGAAAAGCAGCAGGAGCGTTACAGAGTCCGAATGGCATCACCAAATATTCAAAATGTCCATACCGGCATCTAAAAGCTGTCTTCCATTCGTCTCCGGGCCGTATACGGAGTAAATTATATGCCCCACAAAGATCTAATTTGGTAAATACTTTGGCCTGGCGAACTCTTTCCAACAATTCTGGAATTAGGGGCAACGGGTACCTGTTACGAATGGTTACCTTATTTAACTCCCGGTAGTCAATGCAGGGTCTTAGAGTACCATCCTTCTTCTTTACAAAGAATATTGGAGCTCCCGCTGGTGAAGAAGATGGTCGGATAAACCCCTTGGCTAAATTCTCATCTATATACTCTCGTAAAGATTTTAATTCCGGAGCCGCCAACGGGTAAACATGGCCGAAAGGAATCGCTGCTCCAGGAAGCAATTCTATGGGGCAGTCATACGGTCTATGTGGGGGAAGTTGATCTGCCTTCCTTTTATCACAAATGTCTGAGAATTCCTGATAAATCAGAGGGAGAGTAGGTACCTTTATCACCTCTTCCAAGTTCTGGGTAACTGGAGCCGCTACAGTTGGACTGATGGTAGAACTGCACTTCGGGAGAAAGGTTATCTCCTTGGTTTCCCAATTGATGATTGGATTTTGTGACCGTAACCAGGGAATTCCTAAAATTACAGGAAAATGAGGAGAAGATATTAACATGAATGAAAGTGTTTCTTGATGGTCTGGTTCCATCTTACACTCCAGAGGCACTGTCTCCCGATCTACTGGTCCAGAAACTAATGGGGAACCATCCACCGTTTCCATAGTGATTGGTGAAGCTCTTAGTTGTGTCTTTATACCATGTTCCTTTGCAAAAGAAGAATCCATGAAATTCCCACCTGCTCCAGAGTCTATCATGGCAGAACTTGATATCCACTGTTCCTCCCACTGAATCTGTATAGGAAGAGAACAATGTGAATATTTCTCCCCTTGATCTTTAGGGGAAGTCGGCATCAGTATTGGGGGAAAAACCGCATCTAGATGTAGACTGGTTTCTGAAACTTCAGACTCAGCGTCTGTGTTATCATAATCCCCTACTACCGCCAACACCTTGTTGGGTCGCCTAGGACATTTAGGACAATTGATGAGGAAATGGTCCGATTGACCACAATAGAAACATAAGCGCTCACGGAGACGGTGTTCGCGGCGTTCATTATTCTCACGTCTCTGCAGTGAGTCCACCTGCATAGGCACCTCCTCAGCCTCTCGCGGGTTTTTGCCTGTGGTTTCCCTGGACGGAAGAGAGTAATTAGTAATGCGATTTACAGCGGCCCATTTTTCTTGTCTGCGTTCAGTTAAACGGATATCAATACGTACACAGTGCTGTATAAACAATTCAAACTCCTGTGGAGACTCTGAACGAGCTAGCTCATCCTTGATTGCATTTGACAAACCTTTTCTAAAGATTGGTAATAAAGCATTGTTTTCCCACTGGGTGTCCACCACTAACCTTTTAAATTCAGTAACATATTCTATGACTGACCGTTTCCCCTGGCGTAAGGAAAGCAAGGCAGATTCAGCGGTAGCACGGCGGTTGGGATCGTCGAACATTTGCGCCATGGCTGCCAGAAAATTGTCCAAATTATTTAGACGGGTATCATGACTTTCAACCATAGGATTTGCCCAAGCCAGTGCACGTGATGTTAACAACATAATAATACATAGAACCTTAGATCTATCAGACCGGTAGTAGGAGGCATGTACATCAAAAAATAATATACATTGATTAACAAACCCACGGAATTGACTTCGGTCACCATTAAAACGGAATGGAGGCAATTTGGGCATACTGGTGGATGAGGTAGGCTCAGTAGGTAAAGCCTCCAGGACTCCTAACCTAGCACGTAGATCTTGGAGAGCCTGACCAAACCCCTGTGCATTGTGGTTAACCCGAGACTCCAAGTCTCTAATCTGATTGTGTGCAGCCGCCACCTCCTGCTGCAAAGAGTTAACTATGGTGAACAATTTGTCTGCCCGTGTCTCCGTCATTGCCCCAGCAGAATCCACTTTTTTAGGCTGGAGTATCCTGTAATACTATTGTAGGAACTCGAGGATTCTGATAGCGTGGGGCAATGAACAATCAGAGACGGGTTTCTTTAAATGCAAATAATGTATTTGTGAAACAGCAAAACACCCAAAAACAATATTCAAACAACCCGTAGTGACATGCAATGAGTCCATATATATATACACAAGTCCAGTTATATGAATCCGGATATATAAGTCCTTGAACCTCTATAGCGAGGGTGGTAAAGTTCTTACGACGGAGTCCTCACACAAATGTGACCACAAGGTAAGTCTGATGCACAGGTAACGTGGCTGGATTTACACACTGCTGGTGTGTGAAGAGTCAGATCCAGGTATGCAGAAAACACAGGGAGGTCCAGGAACAAGTTAATCTCAGTTGTGGCTTAATTCAGTGAAGTCCAACAACAAGTTCATATGTCAGTAAGATTCCGGTAACAGCTCCAACAGCTCTCACCAGAGGTAATGCACGAAGGGTTAAACAGCAACAGTTCAGAAACACAGTTCTTATCAGATGGAGTGAACCAAGGGTTAAATTCACAAGTCAACAGGTTAATGATAACACAGTACTTGCAACTTACGTATGCAGAGAATGTCCAGAGCCAGGGGTAGAAACTGCTGTGGCTGAGAAACACCTGAAGATAAGGTTATGCACTTTCCTGGTAAATACACAAAAGATCTGTGAGGAACAAAGCAGCTGGGTTGCAGGGAAACGGAAGCAGAATACTCCAGCAGTGAAGCCAGCACCTGAGCCGGGTTTTAAACAAACAAACAGGAAGTAGGGCACACAAAACAGCAAACTCCATTTTAACAAAGGGCAAAATCATTGACAAAGTTACCTAGAAAACCCGGAATACTGACACCATCTGAAGCTTGCCAATGAACACCTGGATGATTCTGTGAGTGATTGGGAGAAGGTGCTGTGGTCAGATGAGACAAAAATTGAGCTCTTTGGCATTAACTCAACTCAGCATGTTTGGAGGAAGAGAAATGCTGCTTATGACCCAAATAACACCATCCCTACTCTCAAGCATGGAGGTGGAAACATTATGTTTTGGGGGTGTCTCTCTGCTAAGGGCACAGGACTACGTCACCGCATCAATGGGAGAAAGGATGGAGCCATGTACCATAAAATGGGTCGTGGCTGGGTCTTCCAGCCGGATAATAACCCAAAACATACAGCCAAGGCAAAAAAGGAGTGGCTCAAAAAGAAGCACGTTAAGGTCATGGAGTGGCCCAGCCACTCTCCAGACCTTAATCTCAAAGAAAACTTATGGAGGGAGTTGAAGCTCCGAGTTGCCAAGCGACAGCCTCAAAATCTTAATGATTTAGAGATGATCTGCAAAAGGAGTGGACCAAAATTTCTCCTGAAATGTGAGCAAAACTCATCATCAACTATAAAAAACGTTTTGACTGCTGTGCTTGCCAAAAAGGGTTTTGCCACCAAGTATTAAGTCTTGTTTGCCAGAGGGATCAAATACTTATTTCCCTCTGCAAAATGCAAATAAATTTATATAATTTATACAATGTGATTTTCTGGATTTCATTTTTGATATTCTATCTCTCAATGTTAAAATGAACCTATTCGCAAAATTATAGACTATTCATGTCTTTGTCAGTGGGCAAACTTACAAACTCAGCAAGGGGTCAAATCCTTATCGCCCCCACTGTATATACTTATATACACGCAGCATTGATGCAGTAATTGATGCAGAAGGAGCCCCGACCAAGTATTGCGTGCATTTACTGAACATACATTTCAGTAGGCCAAGATATCGGATTTTAAAATAATTTTTCATGCTGGTGTTATTAAGTATTCTAATTTACTGAGATAATGACTTTTGGGTTTTCATTGGCTGTCAGCCATAGTTATCAACATTTACAGATATAAACACTTGAAATAGATCACTCTGTTTGTAATGACTCTATATAATATACTAGCTATGAACCCGTTCTACGCCCGGGTGGCAAGCATTTTTATTGGTATATGGTCTCCCATCCTGGTATGTGCTGCCCCACTCCTATCCTGGTATTCATGGTTCCCCCACCCCCACCCAATCCTGGCATGCATGGCACCTCATTCCTCATGCTGGTTTGCATGGTCCCCTCACCCACCAATCCTGGTGTGCATGGTCCCCTCACCCCCCAATCCTGGAATGCATGGCCCCCTCAACCCCCCAATCCTGGTATGCATGATCCCCTCACCCCCAATCCTGGAATGCATGGTCCCCTCACCCCCAATCCTGGTGTACATGGTCCCCTCATCCCCAATCCTGGAATGCATTGTCCTCTCACCCCCCAATCCTGGAGTGCATGGTCCCCTTACCCCCCAATCCCGATATGCATGGTGCCCTCAACCCCCTAAAAGTTGTCCAATTTGTCCTGAGTACGCTGCTACCCTATATGTGGGAGAAAACTACTGTATGGGCACACGTCTTTTTGATCACGTGTTATTCCACTTTTTGTTTGGCGGTATGATCATAAAGCATTGTTTTTTGCTTTGTTTTTTTTTAATTTTTTTAAGGGGTTCACCAAAAGGGTTAACTAGTGGGGCAGTTTTATAGGGCGGGGCATTACGGATGCGGTGATACCAAATATGTGTACTTTTATTGTGTTTTTTTTTAATTTACATACAGAAATGAATTTATTGGGGAATTTTTTTTTTTCATTATTTAGGAATTTTTTTTACTCATGTATATTTTTATATTTTTTACATTTTTACTTTGTCCCAGGGTGGGACATCACTGTATAACATCAGATCGCTGGTCTGACAGTGTGCACAGCACTCTGTCAGACCTGCAATCTTTCTGGCACTGCTGCAGGCTTTCTCAGCGCCTGCTCTCAGCAGGCACTGAGGAAGCCGCCTCCCTGCAGGACCCCGCAGCCATCTTGGATCCAGGGTCCTGCAGGGAGGAGGGTCCCTCTGAACAGCGCGACACATCGCGCTGTTCTGAGGGTCTCAGGGAAGCATGCAGGAAGCCCCCTCCCTTCGCGATGCTTCCCTTTACCGCTCGAACACAGCGACTATGTTTGATCGCAGTGTGCCAGGGGTTAATGTGCCGGGAGCGTTCCATGACCACTCCTGGCACATAGTGCCGGGTGTCAGCTCTGATAATCAGCTGACACCCGGCCGCAATCGGCCGCGCTCCCCCAGGGAGCGCAGCTGATCGCCTATGACGTACTATCCCGTCCATGATCATGCGGGCCCAGGTACCATGGACGGGATAGTACGTCTGATGGCAGAAAGAGGTTAAAAATTGTCTGTGTCTGACCGTGTACGGAGCATACAACTTCTCATGGCAGGGGAGGAAGCAAAAGACAATACTGACATTACAGTGGGGATCACAGAGGATTCATTTTGTGAGGTAATATATTTCACTGACTGCTTTTAAACAATATTTTACCTCACAAAATGTATCCTCTGCGATCTCCTGCTGTAATGTCAGTATTGTCTTTTGCTTCCTCCCCTGCCCAGGAGCTGTGGTATGTTCTGTACACAGTCAGACACAGGGGTGAGAGAAACAGAGCACAGGGAGGAGACAGCTCAAACGGGACAGCACATGAAGGGAGAACACAGCACAGGAAGGAGAGAGACAGCAGACAAGGGGGATAGCCCATGGCATAGACAGGTCAAAGAAAAGAGCACAGATGGGAGAAGTCAGCACATGGGGTAAGAGAGAGTGGAAAGGTGGGTGAGCACATAGGGGGAGAGATTCTCAACGCTGCAAAGCCTGCCCCCATCGTGACATTACCGCCCTCCGATGCGATAGCATCAGGCCTCCATCTAGTTATTAATATTTGCCAAATGCCAGAATAATGTAGGAAACTGATGGACAGGTCTGGTCATATATCCCTCCACTAGCAGCCTTTTGTGAACAGGAAAACTGTGAAATCTGTGAGGAAAGCTGCACTAACAAGAGCAGGAGAAGAACCTGTAACATTAGATAGTCCTACAATACATATGTTAAAATAAAGTATAAAACCCCTTTAAGACACCGTTCCAGGAGAAAAAATCATTACAATATGTATCTTCATTTTATGTGGAAATGATTTTTTCATGCTGTCGCATTACACTGGCATGCATTTTCATAACTCTAAGGTTGACTGTATTTTAAAGAACTGAAAATTTATTATGGCTGATTGCAATTTGAGGGCATTTGATATGTAATGATATTATAGCTCTTCCAGTGTAATTGTTATTACCAGTCTATGAGGAACTTGTGATGTAATGATGTGTAAAAATTGAGCCATTAAATGCATGAATACATTCTGTAGATTACTTGCTAGCAAATTGTACTTTATTATACTCAAATTCTTAGATGCAAGTCGATTACTTTTATGGGAACTGACACTATTGACCTATAAAATAATGTTATCATGAACCTCGCAGTCGTTACCACAGAGCTCCATATTAGCCAGTGTAATGATTGGAATTGTGTAGGGTAATATTACAGGCAGTGTCTGCTTCATTAAAATGATTTTGTGCTTCCTGTGACCATATTTCTTGCTATTCAATTGAAATTTTCTTGAATATCTTCATGTAACTTGGTTGAAACTACAGGTTACTTGTAAATTGACCCATTAGTGAGGGAGCTATTTTTGACCTTAACCCCTTTATGCCTAATGATGGACGTGCTATTTCCATCATGCATTAAAACTGTCACTGGAATAATATAGTTTTTCATTTTTACAGCTCAACATTATAAAATTCTATGAAGCACCTGGAGGTTTAAGGTACTGGCTACACCTTTAGATAAGTTCTTTGAGAGGTGTAGTTTTGCAAAATACGGTCACCTGTAGGGGATTTCGACTGTTTAGGCACATCAGAGGCATAGTGTCCTCTCTTGTTTCCAGCATTGCAATGCATCAAAACAGTAGTTTTCCCCCACATATGGGGTATCAGAATACTCAGGAGAAATTGTACAACAAACTGTGTGGACAATTTTATACTGTTTCCTTGTTAAAATGAAAAAAAAAATGGTCTGCATTCCTTTAATTCCTGTGTTAGGCATCAGGCTTCTCCTTCTGCATGGGATAGATCCCAAGCATTGCCTGGTGCTGTGGTCTTCCATCCAGGTCCAGGCACTGCAAGTGCTGCTCAGCACAGTCATCAGTCCCAGCATCTTGTTCAGGCTCGTGGTGTAAGCTTGGTTACCAGGGCCGCCATCAGGGCATTACAGCCCTGACTAGCGTATGGGGCCCGATCAGCAGAGGGGGCCCGCATCGGGCCCCGTCACCTACCATCGGGCCCCACTGCCCCGCCCCCAGCTGCAGGATTCTTTGTGCCTAGCAAGTAACTGAACCTGCGTTCAGGACGCAGGTTCAGTTACTCTATTACCGTGCGGGCCCGCACGGTAATAGTTAACGCTGCCAGCCATTCGGAGGCTGGCAGCTGACGTCAGCGCACATGTCGCCGGCATCTGACGTCATTGTCAGTTGCTGGCGAGTGCACGCTTTCTCTGCAGTGTGGATCGCTCACCTCTGGAACGCGGCAAGGTAAGGAGAAAGGTTTTTTTTTTTTTTTTTAATGTTGCAAGCAGCAAAGCTGGAGCCCCGGCAGACTGAAGACGGGGCAGGACTGGGGACAGAATGAAGACGGGGCAGGACTGGGGGCAGAATGAAGACGGGGCAGGACTGGGGGCAGAATGAAGGTGGGTCAGGACTGGGGGCAGAATGAAGACGGAGCAGGACTGGGGCAGAATGAAGACGGGGCAGGACTGGGGCAGAATGAAGATGGGGCAGGACTGGGGGCAGAATGAAGACGGAGCAGGACTGGGGGCAGAATGAAGACTGGGCAGGACTGGGGGCAGAATGAAGATGGAGGACTGGGGGCAGAATGAAGACGGAGCAGGACTAGGGGCCGAATGAAGATGGAGCAGTACTGGGGCAGAATGAAGACGGGGCAGGACTGGGGGCAGAATGAAGACGGAGCAGGACTGGGGGCAGAATGAAGATGGAGCAGGACTGGGGGCAGAATGAAGAAGGGGCAGGACTGGGGGCAGAATGAAGATGGAGCAGGACTGGGGCAGAATGTAGACGGAGCAGGACTGGGGGCAGAATGAAGACGGGGCAGGACTGGGGGCAGAAAGAAGACAGGGCAGGACTGGGGGCAGAATGAAGACGGGGCAGGACTGGGGGCAGAATGAAGACGGAGCAGGACTGGGGGCAGAATGAAGACGGGGCAGGACTGGGGGCAGAATGAAGACGGAGCAGGACTGGGGGCAGAATGGAGATGGGGCATGACTGGGGGCAGAATGGAGACAGGGCAGGACTGGGGGCAGAATGGAGATGGTGCAGGACTGGGGCAGAATGAAGACAGGGCAGGACTGGGGGCAGAATGGAGACGGGGCAGGACTGGGGGCAGAATGGAGACGGGGCAGGACTGGGGCAGAATGAAGACGGAGCAGGACTGGGGCAGAATGGAGACGGGTCAGGACTGGGGGCAGAATGGAGACGGGTCAGGACTGGGGAAGAATGGAGAAGGGGCAAGCCTGGGGCAGAATGGAGACGGGGCAGGACTGGGGGCTGAATGAAGATGGGGCAGGACTGGGCAGAATGGAGAAGGGGCAGAATGAAGACGGGGCAGGACTAGTGGCAGAATCTAGATGGGGCAGAATGGAGACGGGGCAGGACTGGGGGCAGAATGGAGACGGGGCAGGACTGGGGGCAGAATGGAGACGAGGCAGGACTGGGGGCAGAATGGAAACTGGATGGGGAAGGATGGAGACTGGGCAGGAATCAGAATGGAGACTGGGCAGGAATCAGCATGGAGAAGGGGCAGGACTTGGGCAGAATGGAGACAGGGCAGGACTGGGTGCAGAATGGACACGGGGCAGGACTGGGGGCAGAACGGAGAATGGACGGGGAAGGATGGAAACTGGGCAGGAATCAGGATGGAGACGGGGCAGAATGGAGACTGGGCAGAAATCAGGATGGAGACGGGGCAGAATGGAGACTGGGCAGGAATCAGGATGGAGACGGGGCAGAATAGAGACGGGGCAGAATGGAGACTGGGCAGGAATCAGGATGGAGACGGGGCAGGATGGAGATGGGGCAGAATGGAGACTGGGCAGGAATCAGGATGGACACAGGGCAGAATGGAGACTGGGCAGGAATCAGCATGGAGACAGGGCAGGATTGAGACGGGGCAGGACTGGGGGCAGAATGGAGACGGGGCAGGACTGGGTGCAGAATGGACACGGGGCAGGACTGGGGGCAGAATGGAGACTGGACGGGGAAGGATGGAGACTGGGCAGGAATCAGAATGGAGACTGGGCAGGAATCAGCATGGAGACGGGGCAGGAATCAGCATGGAGACGGGGCAGGATGGAGACGGGGCAGGACTGGGGGCAGAATGGAGATGGGGCAGGACTGGGGGCAGAATGGAGACTGGACGGGGAAGGATAGAGACTGGGCAGGAATAAGGATGGAGATGGGGCAAAATGGAGATTTGGCAGGAATCAGCATGGAGATGGGGCAGAATGGAGACGGGGCAGAATGGAGACGGGGCAGAATGGAGACTGGGCAGGAATCAGGATGGAGACGGGGCAGGATGGAGATGGGGCAGAATGGACAGGATTGGAGACACTGGGGGCAGGATGGAGAAGGGGCAGGATTGGAGACACTGGGGGCAGGATGGAGATGGGGCAGGATTGGAGACACTGGGGGCAGGATTGGACATACAGACAGGGGGCTGAATGAAAGACATGAGGCCAGAATGGAGACACTGGGGGCAGAATGAAAGTCATGGAGGCATTATTGGAGACACTGGGGGCAGGATGGAGAAGGGGCAGGATTGGAGACACTGGGGGCAGGATGGAGACACTGGGGGCAGGATAAAAGACATGGAGGAAGGGTTGGAGACAGATGGGGCAGGATGGGGAGATCATATGGAGCAGAATGGATACTCATGAGGATGGGATGGGAGAACATATGACTGAAGCCAGGAATGAGACACACAGGGCCAGGATGGGGGATATTATTACAATAGGGGCTAATTAAGGGATATTATTACTGCAGTGATGTATTTATTTTTTTGAGTATACTGTTTTAAATGGGGGAAGGTCCTGTTACTGTGCAGAGTGACACTATGTCACCTTTTTTTTCTTCATTTGGTGTAGTTTAGAAGTTGGGAAAAAAATAAGTAATGTGTTCTGCAATCGGAGCTCTAGATAACTGTGTTATTTCCTGCAGAGATGAGCCCTGGCTGGAAGAAGTGATGGCGGTCTATGCTGGATGAAAGATGAAAAGCAAAGATGAAGGACTTCACCTAGAGACGTCACTGGTGAGTCAGTGTTACTTGTACACTGACACTATACACTGTATACAGAGCTCCTGTGTACAATGTCACCGGTGATTACTGTATTACCTGTACACAGACACTGCATACTAAGTACAGATCTCCTGTGTAGAATGGCACTTATGGTGATAGTATTGTGTTTTTTTTTATTAATGATCAGTATTGTAGTATTCGGTCACTGTGTGATGGTAATATGTGGTCTGGTCATGGTGTTGCGGTATTTGTTCCTTGTATGTGATATTATTTGGTCACTTTGTGGTGGTAGTATGTGGTCTGGTGGTATTTGTTCCTTGTATGTGATATTATTCGAACACTGTCATGGTAATATGTGGTCTGGTGGTATTTGTCCCTTGTATGTGGTGTTATTGGTCATTTTAAAATTTGAAAAATAAATAAAAATATACCTAAATTGTATTGGATATTTTAACAAATATTTAATAGGTTACAGTAGAGTAGAGCCCGGCCAAAAGTGTCTACCGTGTTATGGTGGCGGCTTAAAAAATCTTTTGGCCAAAACTAGATCTGCTGGCTATATGTGCGATCTAGTGATGGGAACTGTTAATGTGTGATTGGTGAGAAGTGGAGTTTTTCCAAGAGAGAGCAGTGGGACTGTGGACAGTTCAAGGGGTGGAGGCGGGACTGGGGTGGAGCCTGGTCGGAGTTTCAAGGGGGCCCCGAAAATTTTGCCAGTATGGGGCCCCGAAATTCTTAGTGGCAGCCCTGTTGATTACTGCTGGCTCTCCAGCCAGGGCCATGGTAATGAAGGTATGCAGATGCCACCTTGCACTCTGGAGTCTAAGTCCAGAAATAACTTTACTGAGCATGTCCGTGACGTGGCACCTTCTCATCGGTGCTCAGACATTAGCTGCTCTGACGATGTGGCAGCTCTGGATTGGCCCACGGGCGATGTCAGCGTGAGTGTTTGGGGTGGAGCTTTGGGTTTAAAAGGCTCGCAGCGGCGCACGTGGGTGTGCTAGTATCATGTATGGTTTGTGTGTGAGTAGGTACTCTATCTTGCTGTCTGCATTGTATTGAGCTACCTACTTAGGTTGTGCCTCTTAGGCTACTTTCACACATCAGTTTTTTGACGTCAGGCGCGATCCGGCGTGTTTTTAAAAAAACTGATCCGGTACCGGATGTGTTTTTTTGTAATTGCCTGATGTCGTTGCGTTGCATCCGTTTTTGGCCGGATCCGGCGGAAATGTACATTCCGGCGGCCGGACAAAACGGTCACTGCAACGTTTTTTTTTTCCCGACCCGCCTGATATTGCCTGAAGCGGTGCATCAGGCGTCCGGAAATAATAGAAGTCTATGGAACCGGACCAGTCTTTTGTGCAATCCGTCAAAAGATTGATCCAGATTCTGGAAACCAAGGTCTCTCTCTATCTCTCTCTCTCTCTCCTCGGTCCGGACATGCGTACCTGCATTTTCCGGCTGCAAAACTTCTTTTTCCGGGTTCAAAAATTCAGGTCGGATCCAGCAAAAAAAAACTGATCTGTTGCATCAGTTTTTTCATTTCAGCGCCGGATCCGTCCCTTCAGGTATTTTACGGATTATGTCTGACACAAAAAAACTGATGTGTGAAAGCAGCCTTAGGGTTTTTTCCCCCGCTTGGCAGTTACAGGGCAAGATCCAACCATTTGAGCTTTGCTCCCCTGTGAAGTCAACAGGGTTTTCCCCCTTGCGTCTTTTTGAGTTTTTTCCTCTTGAGACAGCATCTGTATCGTTCACGTGTGCAATTAGCACGGTTCAGTCACAGAGCGAGCTCAACCCGTGTTCACTACCTCTCTGTGAAGCTAACAGAGCTGAGTATTCTGCGTTCAGTTCATACTGCGTGGCGTTAACACAGGTGAACGCACGCTGCCTTGCTCTGTCATTTGTTCACTCTAGCAGCAGATTCACTTCTGCATGGTGGATCCCGGGTTGGAATTTGCACTTTAATATTTATTTTATTTAGTGCAATCTGCCAATCCTAACATCCTGTGAACAACCTGAAGGGTTAATCAACTTATTGAATGGTGTCACTTTTGGATATTTTTTGTCAAATGGACCCCTCAAAGTGAATTTAAATGGGATGAGGTCCCTAAAAAAATGTTTCTGCAAATTTTGTTGGAAAAATTAGACATTGCTAATACATTTTTAATCCTGCTAACTTCCTAACAAAAAAATATGTTTAAAAAATGATGCAGATGTAAAGTAGACATATGGGAAATGTTATTTATTAACTTTTCTGCATGATATAACGATCTGATTTAAGGGCAAAAAAATGTAAAATGTGAAAATTGCAACAAGTTTTTTGTTAAATGTTTGATATTTAACTTACCACTAACTTGAAGTGCAACATATCGGTAAAAAACAATCTCAGAATCACTAGGATATAGTTTTGTAAATTTTGTTTTAAAAATTAAAAATTGCTGATCAACTTTTAACCCTTCTAACTTCCTAACAAAACTCTGGTTTAGGCCCCTTTCACACGTCAGTATATCTGCTGCGTGTAGTGACAGTTTTCTCACGTACCGGAGACACTGACACACCCCATTGAAATGAATGGGTCTATGTAGATGTCAGTGTGTTTTCATGGACCGTGGGTCCATGTGCAAAAGATGCAGACATGTCCGTTTTAACACGAACACACGGCCCGCAAAATGCCTCAGTGTGCACGGACGGCTGCAGGGGAAGAAGCGCTACTATAAACGCTGTTCCCCTGCCTGTGGTGCTGAAACTGCCTGTCATTCTTCTCTCCTGCTATGCCGGCAACAGCGAGCAGGAGAGAATGAATGAAAGAAAACCCAACGTGGGGTCCCCCTCTATTTGTGAATCAACCCGGCAAAGCTATACAGGTGCGGGCTGCTATTCTCAGGCTGGTATGGGGCCATGAATATGGCCCCCCTAGCCTAAAAACAACAGCCCGCAACTGCCCAGAAAAGGCGCATCTATTAGATGTGCCTATTCTGGAGCTTTGTTGGGTTCTTCCCACTTGCCCTGTAGCGGTGGCAAGTGGGGTAATAAGGGGTTAATGTCACCTTCCTATTGTAAGGTGACATTAAGCCCGGGTTAGGAATGGAGAGACATCAATTACACACCTATCCATAACTAATCTTAGAGTTATTCAAGGGTTAAATAAACACACACAGAATAAGAAAAAGTATTTTAATGAAAGAATACACTACACAGTTTTAAAATCTTTATTATACTCCTAATCCCATAGTGAAGCCCTCGATCTCGTGGAAAAAATACAAAATAAAAAAAACAACAATATACCCATACCTGTCTGCCATACAGTCAAGTCCCACGGCGCAATCCATCTCAAGGGGATAATCAATTTACAGCTGGAGCGCTGCTAATGCAGCCGCTCCGACTGTAAACTACTGGGAAATGAATGGAAGCAGCGCACACAAGCTCAGTGACAAGCAGGGACGTCACTAAGTCTGTGCTCGCTGACAGCTGAACTCCTGTGACCTCAGCACCGACATTTTCCCACCAGCACCAGTGACATTATACACAGGAGCTCTGTATATAGTGTCAGTGTACAGGTAATACAGTGGTCACTGGTGACATTATACACAGGAGCTCTGTATATAGTGTCAGTGTACAGATAATACAGTGATTACCAGTTACATTATACACAGGCATTCTGTGTTATGATTTGGTAGCTGAGGAGTGCAGGCAAAAAGGCAATACACCAGAGCAGTTGGAATCTATGAGATTGCAGTACCCTGACTAACCACCACAACTAGAGGCAGCCGTGGAGCGTTCCTACGTTGGTCCTAGACGCCTCGTCACAGCCTGAGAAACTAACTACACCTAAAGATAGAAATAGGAAAGCTATCTGCCCCGGAGCAGAACCCCAAAGATAATAGCAAGCCCCCAAACATGTAATGGCGGTTAGACAAGACAAAATACTGACACAGACAGAAAATAGTATGAGCAAACGCTGGGGCCCAAACTAACTAAATAGAAAAGGATAGGAAGGGCACTTACTGCAATCCCAAAAAACCCTGAAAAGCACCAACTCTACTAATTTCAAAATCACCTGAGATCACACGACCTCTACCACCTAAATTAGTTCTCTGGTGTAACAAAATCAAAACAGCAGCCACTGAAAAAACTGGAAAAAGCAAAAGTACAAACATCAGTGGCTGAACTAAACTGAGAGGGCAAAAGCCCCCGGAGGGGACCCTGAAGGCCCCCACAGAAGTGCAGGACAAAATGCAAAAATCAAGCACAAAAACAAAAAGAAGAAAATGTCTTATCTGTTAGCAGGAGATGCAGACACGACACAGCAGGCTACAAAGGAAACAGGACTCAAGGATTGAGACCAGAACAATTGATCACCGGCAACCCTGATGGGAAGGCGACTCCCTTATATAAGACCAGTCAGTAACACCTGATTCCCCTCCTCACAATCTTCACTGGACAGTCCAGTACCGCTTGTAACCACCAGAGGGAGCCTCTGCTCAGAACTCATTTCAAGTCCATTCACAACAGTACCCCCCCTTGAGGAGGGGTCACCGAACCCTCACTTGAGCAACCAGGTCGGTCAGGATGAGTTCTATGATACGCACGGATAAGCCTCCTAGCATGGATGTCCGAAGCAAACACCCAAGAATTGTCTTCCTGACCATAACCTCTCCACTTAACCAAATACTGGAGTTTCCGTCTAGAAAAACGAGAATTCAATATTTTCTCAACCACAAACTCCATATTGCCCTCAACCAGAACAGGGTCAGGAGGCAAAGCAGTAGGAACCACTGGCTCAACAAACCTCTTCAACAAGGACTTGTGGAACACGTTATGGATCTTAAATGTCCTTGGAAGAAGCAAACGAAAAGAAACAGGATTAAGAATCTCCATGATCTTATAAGGTCCAATGAACCTAGGCTTAAATTTAGGAGATGCCACTCTCATAGGAATATTTCTTGAGGACAACCAGACCAAGTCCCCCACTTTAAACCGAGGACCATCAGTCCTATGCCGGTTAGCAAACCGCTGGGCCCTCTCCTGAGAGAGGGACAACCTCTCCACTACCTGGTCCCAAATCTGTTGCATACGCTCCACAACAGAGTCAACACCTGGACAGACAGAAGCCTCCGTCTGTCCTGAAGAAAATCGAGGGTGAAACCCAGAATTACAGAAAAATGGAGACATCAAAGTGGCAGAGCTAGCCCTATTATTAAGAGCAAACTCAGCCAAAGGCAAAAAAGAGACCCAGTCATCCTGATCAGCAGACACAAAGCATCTTAGATAAGTCTCCAATGTCTGGTTTGTTCTCTCAGTTTGACCATTGGTCTGAGGATGAAACGCCGAGGAGAAAGACAATTGAACACCAAGTTTAGAACAAAAGGTCCTCCAAAATCTGGAAACAAACTGGACTCCTCTGTCAGACACAATGTTCTCAGGAATGCCGTGTAAACGAACCACGTGCTGAAGGAACAAAGGCACCAATTCAGAGGAGGAAGGCAACTTAGGCAATGGCACAAGATGTATCATCTTGGAAAACCTATCACAAATCACCCAGATGGCGGTCATTCTCTGAGAAACAGGAAGGTCGGAAATGAAATCCATAGAGATATGGGTCCATGGTCTCTTGGGCACAGGCAATGGCATCAACAAACCACCAGAGCGAGAGCAAGGCTTGGAGCGAGAGCAAGTCCCGCAGGACTGCACAAATTCCCTGACATCACGAGACAAGGTAGGCCACCAAAAGGACCGACTAACCAAGTCTCTGGTACCAAAAATTCCGGGATGCCCAGCCAACGCGGAACAATGAATCTCAGACATCACACTCTTTTTCCACTGGTCCGGGACAAACAATTTTCCAACAGGGCAGCGCTCGGGCCTATCCTCCTGACACCCCTCCAGAGCAAGTCTCAAATTGGGTGAGATGGCGGAAAGAACTACACCCTCTTTCAAAATAACAGAAGGATCAGATAACTCAGGAGAGTCCGCAAGGAAACTCCTCGAGAGAGCATCCGCCTTAACATTCTTAGTGCCAGGAAGAAAGGATACCACAAAATTAAAACGTGTGAAAAACAAGGCCCACCTGGCCTGTCTAGGATTGAGTCGCTTGGCAGATTCCAGATAAACCAGATTCTTATGGTCCGTAAGGACCACCACCCGATGTTTGGCTCCCTCCAGCCAATGTCTCCACTCTTCAAAAGCCCACTTCATGGCCAATAACTCCCGATTACCCACGTCATAATTACGTTCAGTAGGAGAAAATTTTCGAGAGAAAAAGGCACAAGGGTTACTTTTAGAGGTCTTTGGATCTTTTTGGGACAAAACGGCACCTGCCCCAATTTCAGAGGCATCAACCTCCACCTGAAATGGCAGAGAAACATCAGGCTGCCGTAGAACAGGAGCAGAAGTGAATCTCTGCTTAAGTTCCTGAAATGCAGAGACTGCCTCAGGAGGCCAATTCACCACATCAGAACCCTTTTTGGTTAAATCAGTTAATGGTTTAACAATAACCGAGAAATTACCAATAAATTTACGATAAAAATTGGCAAAACCCAAAAGTCTTTGAAGAGCCTTTAATGAAGTAGGTTGGACCCAATCACAGATGGCCTGAACCTTGACCGGGTCCATTTCAATAACAGATGGGGACAAAATGAATCCCAGAAATGAGATCCTCTGTACGCCAAAAAGACACTTTGATCCCTTCACATACAGAGCATTCTCTCTCAAAATCTGGAATACAGTTCGAACATGTTTCACATGAGAGTCCCAGTCATTGGAAAAAATCAAGATATCATCCAAATAAACAATCAGAAATTTATCCACAAAATCCCTGAAAATGTCATTCATGAAGGACTGGAAGACAGAAGGAGCATTAGTGAGCCCAAAGGGCATCACAAGGTACTCAAAATGCCCCTCCGGGGTATTGAATGCCGTCTTCCATTCATCCCCGTGCTTAATGCGAATAAGGTTATATGCCCCCCTGAGGTCAAGCTTGGTAAACCAAGTAGCGTTTTTCACCCTGGAAAACAGGTCAGAAATCAAGGGTAACGGGTATTGATATTTCACAGTAATATTGTTCAAAAGACGATAATCAATACACGGCCTTAATGAACCATCCTTTTTGGCCACAAAGAAAAAACTGGCACCTAAGGGTGAAGAGGATGGTCTGATATGACCTTTCTCCAATGACTCCTTGATATAAGACCGCATAGCGTCATGTTCAGGTACAGACAAGTTAAAAAGGCGACCTTTAGGGAATTTACTACCAGGCACTAATTCAATAGCGCAGTCATAGCTCCTATGGGGAGGCAAGGATGCAGATTTACTTTCGCTAAACACATCAGAAAAATCAATCAAAAAGTCAGGAACATCCTGAGCCTGGGGGGAGGCAGAAAAAACAGGAGTGTTGGTATTAACACATTGGCAGCCCCAACTGGTTACAGACACAGATTTCCAATCCAAAACAGGATTATGAGACTGTAACCAAGGGAAACCCAGTACGATAATATCATGCAGATTATACAGAACCAAAAATTTGCAGCACTCTTGATGATCAGGTTCAACCCTCATTATAACCTGAGTAGAGAACTGAGGTTTATTCTCAGCCAAAGGGGTAGAATCGATCCCCAGAAGGGGAATAGACTTCTGTAGGGGTATCAAGGGAAACCCACAACGTTTAGCAAAATCATAATCCATCAGGTTAATAGCTGCTCCAGAATCAACGAAAGCCTGAGCAGAAAATGAGGACAGAGAGCATATCAGAGTGACAATTAGTAAAAACTTAGTCTGAACACTACCCAAGACAACTGAGCGTGCAAAACGTCCTCCCCGCTTAGAGCAGACTGAAATAGCATGAGAGGCATCACCACAGTAGAAACATAACCCATTGCGCTTTCGAAACTCATGACGCTGTGCCCCAGACACCACTCCATCACACTGCATGGATTCAGAAGCAGGTTCACAAGGCAACACCATTCCACGCGTACTTCTCCGCTCACGCAAACGTCTGTCAATTTGAATCGCTAATGACATAGAATCATTGAGACCAGAGGGGACAGGAAATCCCACCATAACATCCTTTACATTATCTGACAGCCCCTTCCGAAAAAGGGCCGCCAAAGCGTCGTCATTCCACTTGGTCAAGACTGCCCACCTACGGAATCTCTGACAGTATAACTCAGCGTCATCAAGCCCCTGATTTAATGCCAACAAGGCTTTTTCAGCTTGATCAGTGACATTAGGCTCATCGTACAATAACCCCAAAGCCTGAAAAAATGCATCAACATCACTCAAAACAGGATCCCCAGGTGTCAGGGAAAAAGCCCAATCCTAAGGATCGCCGCGCAGGAGAGAGATGACAATTTGAACCTGCTGCGCTGCGTCTCCTGAGGACTTAGATTTTAAGGCAAAAAACAATTTACAATTATTTTTGAAATTCTGAAACTTAGCTCGATCCCCTAAAAACAAATCTGGCATGGGAATCCTAGGTTCCACAACAGGCAACCTAGCAAGATAGATAGCAATACTCCGAACCTCAGTGGCAAGCTGATCCACACGGCCAGACAACTGTGCCAACTCCATTGAGAGAAAAAAAAATCCTCCCAGCACCCAGAGATACAGAGGGAAAAAAAAAAATGCAACAAACAGAAAAATATCTCTGACAACCTTTTTTTTTTTTTTTCTTTCACAATATTTTTTCCCTTCTGTGAGTACCATACAATTTTCAATTTTTTGGGCCGGTGATACTGTTATGATTCGGTAGCTGAGGAGTGCAGGCAAAAAGGCAATACACCAGAGCAGTTGGAATCTATGAGATTGCAGTACCCTGACTAACCACCACAACTAGAGGCAGCCGTGGAGCGTTCCTACGTTGGTCCTAGACGCCTCGTCACAGCCTGAGAAACTAACTACACCTAAAGATAGAAATAGGAAAGCTATCTGCCCCGGAGCAGAACCCCAAAGATAATAGCAAGCCCCCAAACATGTAATGGCGGTTAGACAAGACGAAATACTGACACAGACAGAAAATAGTATGAGCAAACGCTGGGGCCCAAACTAACTAAATAGAAAAGGATAGGAAGGGTACTTACTGCAATCCCAAAAAAAAAACCCTGAAAGCACCAACTCTACTAATTTCAAAAAACACCCGAGATCACACGACCTCTACCACCTAAATTAGCTCTCTGGTGTAACAAAATCAAAACAGCAGCCACTGAAAAAACTGGAAAAAGCAAAAGTACAAACATCAGTGGCTGAAATAAACTGAGAGGGCAAAAGCCCCCTGAGGGGACCCAGAAGGCCCCCACAGAAGTGCAGGACAAAATGCAAAAATCAAGCACAGAAACAAAAAGAAGAAAATGTCTTATCTGTTAGAAGGAGATGCAGACACGACACAGCAGGCTACAAGGGAAACTGGAATCAAGGATTCAGACCAGAACAATTGATCACCGGCAACCCTGATGGGAAGGTGACTCCCTTATATAAGACCAGTCAGTAACACCTGATTCCCAGTCCTCACAATCTTCACTGAACAGACCAGTACCGCTTGTAACCACCAGAGGGAGCCTCTGCTCAGAACTCATTTCAAGTCCATTCACAACAATTCTGTATATAGTGTTAGGGTACAGGTAATGCAGTGATCACCAGTGACATTATACACAAGAACTCTGTATGTAGTGTCAAGGCACAGGTAATGCAGTGATCACCAGTGACATTATACACAAGAGCTTTGTATATAGTGTCAAGGTACAGGTATTACAGGGATCACCAGTGACATTATACACAGGAGCTCTGTATATACTGTTAGTGTACAGGTAATACAGTGATCACCAGTGACATTATACACAGGAGCTCTGCATATAGTGTCAATGTACAAGTAATACAGTGATCACCAGTTACATTATACACAGGAGCTCTGTATATACTGTTAGTGTACAGGTAATACAGTGATCACTAATGACATTATACACAGGAGCTCTGTATATACTGTGAGTGTACAGGTAATACAGTGATCACCAGTGACATTATGCACAGAAGCTCTGTATATAGTGTGAATGTACAGGTAATACAGTGATCACCAGTGACATTATACACAGGGAGCTCTGTACACAGTATATAGTGTATAGTGTGCGTGTACATGTAATACACTGACTCACCAGTGACGTCTGTAGTTGAAATCCATCATCTTCGCTTTTCTTCTTCAACAAGCACAGACTGCCATCACTTTTTCCAGACAGGACTCGTCTCTGCAAAAAAATAACACACAGTTATCAATAGCTGATTGCTTCCAGAGCACTTTCCTCACTTTTTCCCCAACTTCTACACTTTGTCAGATGAAGAAAAATAGCGACATAGTGCCGCACTGCACACTAACAGGGCCCCCCTTTTGTTCCCTCCATGGAAAACAGTTTCTTAAAAAGTAAATTATTTTACAGTAGTAATAATGCCCCTAATAGGATCCTAAAGAAATTATCTTCCCCACTTGTCACCATAAACTAATACAGCATGTTCCTCATTCTGGCCCCCAAACAGTAATTAAGTCCCTCCTCCTGGCCCTCTTTATTTTATAATATGCCCCAGCCTGGCCCCAATATCTGCAGCCTGGGCCCCAGCTATTTATCCTGCCCCCCAGCTATCTATACAGAACACCATATGTCCCTTGTCCTGCTCCCCATATATCTATCCTGGCCCCCCATATATCCAACATGGTCCCTTGTCCTGGCTTACATATATCAATTATGGCCCCATGTGTTGCTCCTCCCATATATCCATCCTGGCCCCTTGTGCTGCTCCCCCCATATATCCATCCTGGTCCCTTGTGCTGCTCCCCCATACACGTGGTCAAAATTGTTGGTACCTCTCGTTTAATGACAGAAAAACCCACAATGGTCACAGAAATAACTTGAATCTGAGAAAAGTAATAATAAATCAAAAATCTATGAAAATGAACAAATGAAAGTCAGACATTGCTTTTCAACCATGCTCCCACAGAATTTAAAAAAAAATAAAACTCATGAAATAGGCCTGGACAGAAATGATGGTACCCCTGAAAATAATGTGACAAAAGGGACATGTTAATTCAAGGTGTGTCCACTAATTAGCATCACAGGTGTCTACAATCTTGGACTCAGTGAGTGGCCCTGTATAGAGGGCTACAGATACTCACTGTGCTGTTTGGTGACATGGTGTGTATCACACCATGGGCGTACCCACCGTGGGGCAGGGGGGGGCCACTGCCCCCCCTAGAAGCAGGGGCACACAAAGAACTTGGAGAGCGGGCAGACACACAAAGCTGACAGGGGGCGGGACTCACTGCAGCACAGGCTGAGACTCTGCCACTGGTCAGTCCACCCATAGTGAAAGAGAGGCGGACATCACCCAACCATGTGACCCGCAGCAGGGAGGTGTCACCGCAGGTCCTCTAGTTACATATGTGAAGAATCAGGATGGATTGAATGCAGTCACAGGGTCACATGATCCAGAGAGAGGCGTGTCCACAGGTCCTTCAGCTGCCCGGCTGCTTGAGTGTGTGAGTGCTGCTGCTAGCTATGGCTGCTTCCTCCTGCTGCTGGCCAAGGGTCCCACAGATCTGCACCTGTCCTGTGAGACCTGTTATTAGGAGCCACTCTGTGCCGGGGTGAGTAGTGGCGGAGGCTTCTGCGTCGGAGGTCTCTCTCTCTGTATGGCTCTATAGTGCACAGTGAAATGCACAGGTCTCTCATGATATGGCTCTATAGTGCACAGGTCTCATGATATGGCTCTATAGTGCACAGGTCTCTCTCACATGTACGGCTCTATAGTGCACAGGTCTCATGATATGGCTCTATAGTGCACATGTCTCTCATGATATGGCTCTATAGTGCACATGTCTCATGATATGGCTCTATAGTGCACAGGTCTCTCACATGTACGGCTCTATAGTGCACAGTGAAGAGCACAGGTCTCATGATATGGCTCTATAGTGCACAGTGAAGTGCACAGGTCTCTCTCTCATGTCATAAAATATGTACATTGTTTTGAATAGTATTTGTATACATTTCTCGTCCATTACATCAAAGAAGGCGACATTGGCTGTGACACAAACGGCCAAAAATTGCTCTAGGCTGCTGCTGCTCCATCGATGGGGTTGCATTATGACCCACAAGGTATTGCAACTGCGACAATCAAGTTGCAAAAAAAATCCAACTGGTTCTGATTCTTTGTCGCGGTATCTAGCCGGGTCACAATGCGACCCCATTTACCTGCATTATACAAGCAGCTGTTTCATGGCCAAAGTTGACGTATAGCCCCAGCTTAATGAAAAATGACTATTTTCACATCGTGTGCGGTATATAGGCCATATAAATCGTGTGCGGTATATAGTGTAGTATATGGTGTATACAGGGTCATACACATTGTGTGCGGTATATAGAGTGTAGTATATGGTGTATACAGGGTCATACACATCGTGTGCGGTATATAGGCCATATAAATCGTGTGCAGTATATAGAGTGTAGTATATGGTGTATACAGGTCATACACATCGTGTGCGGTATATAGAGTGTAGTATATGGTGTATACAGGGTCATACACATCGTGTGCAGTATATAGAGTGTATATACACTGCTGTATTATACTTTTCATATACAGGTTATAATGCCTCTTATTCTTTGTATAGAGGCTGGTGTGCCATGTATAATATATGGTATATACAGCATAGTGTCGCATACACTGCTGTATTATACAATATACAACAGTTCTAATTCTCCATACCTAATATGCAGGATAATGTACAGTGTATACAATGTGACCTGTATAAGATGTGACCTTGGCTTGTCCCCCCCTAGTTTTGATCCTGGGTACGCCCATGTATCACACTCAACATGGACCAGAGGAAGCGAAGGAAAGAGTTGTCTCAGGAGATAAGAAAGAATATTATAGACAAACATGTTAAAGGTAAAAGTTATAAGACCATCTTCAAGCAGCTTGATGTTCCTGTGACTACAGTTGCACATAATATTCAGAAATTTAAGCTCCGTGGGACTGTAGCCAAACTCCCTGGACGTGGCCGCAGGAGGAAAATTGATGACAAATCAAAGAGACAGATAATACGAATGGTAACAAAAGAGCCCAGAAAAACTTCTAAACAGATTAAACGTGAACTTCAAGCTCAAGGAACATCAGTGTCAGATCGCACTATTCGTCATTGTATGAGCTATGAGCCAATGAGGACTTCATGGGAGATGACCAAGGAAGACACCATTGTTGAAAAAAAAATCATAAAAAAGCCAGACTGGAATTGGCCAAACTACATGTTGACAAGCCACAAAGCTTCTGGGAAAATGTCCTATGGACAGATGAGACAAAAATGGAACAGACGGAAAAATGAAGCATATCAAGAAAAGAACACTGTCCCTACTGTGAAACATGGAGGAGGCTCTATTATGTTCTGGGGCTGCTTGGCTGAATCTGGCACAAGGTGTCTAGAATCTGTGCCAGGTACAATGAAATCTCAAGACTATCAAGGGATTCTAGAGAGAAATGTGCTGTCCAGTGTCAGCTTGGTCCTCAGTTGCAGGTCATGGGTCTTGCAACAAGATAATGACCCAAAACACACAGCTAAAAACACCCAAGAATGGCTAAAAGGAAAACATTGGACTATTCTGAAGTGGCCTTCTATGAGCCCTGACCTAAATCCTATTGAGCACCTTTGGAAAGAGCTGAAACATGCCATCTGGAAAAGGCAACTTTCAAACACGAGAAAACTGGAGCAGTTTGCTCTTGAGGAGTGGGCCAAAATACCTGCCGAGAGGTGCAGAAGTCTCACTGACAGTTACAGGAATCATTTTTTTGCAGTGATTGCCTCAAAAGGTTGTGCAACAAAATATTACTTTAAGGGCACCATTATTTCTGTCCAGGGCTATTTTATGAGTTTTATTTTTTTCAAAATTCTGTGGAAGCATGGTTGAAAAGCAATGTCTGACTTTCATTTGTTCATTTTCATTCATTTGTTCATTTTCATAGATTTTTATTATTACTTTTGTCAGATTCAAGATATTTCTGCAACCATTGTGTGTTTTTCTGTCATTACACGAGAGATACCAACAATTTTGACCACGTGTGTATATCCATCCTGGCCCCTTGTCCTGCCATCCCCCCCATATATCCATCCTGGTCCCTTGTGCTGCTCCCCTTATATATCCATCCTGGTCCTTTGTGGTGCTCCCCTCCATGTAACAATTATGGGCCCATGTGCTGCCACCCTCCATATATCCATCCTGGTCCTTTGTGCTGCCACACCAACATATATCCATCATGGCCTTTTCTGCTGCTTCCCCCCCATGTATCCATCCTGGTCCCTTGTGCTGCTACCCCCATATATCAATCATGGGCCCATGTGCTGCTCCCCCCATATATCCATCCTGGTCCTTTGTGCTGCCATCCCCCATATATCCATCCTGGCCCGTTGTACTGCTCCCCCCATATATCCAGCCTGGTCCTGTGTGCTGCCAACCCTCCCATATATTCATCCTGGCCCGTTGTGCTGCTCCCCCCATATATCCAGCCTGGTCTTTTGTGCTGCCATCCCTCCCATATGTTTATCCTGGCCCCTTGTGCTGCTCCCCCATATATCCATTCTGGTCCCTTGTACTGCTCCCCTCCATATATCCGTCCTCCTGGTCCCTTGTGCTGCCACCCCCCATATATCCACCCTGGTCCCTTGTCCTAGCCACATAGACAGAAGAAAAGAAAAAAAGATTCCTCATACCTGCCTGCGCTCCCAGCACCAGGCGGCGTCCTCTTCCTCTGCAGGTTTGGCGTGCTCGTACTAAGATGGCCGCCGACCTAGCAGAGGCCAACAGCTGACTTGTGTGCGCCCGTCACTTGCGGAGTATGACACTGATGTTATACGCTGGTGACGACAGGTGCACACTAGTCAGTGTTGGTAGGGACGTGCGCCGAGGCGGTTCAGGTAATGAACTCTGTGTGCACGTGCCTCTGCACAGACTGTGCCTGTGCTTTTAAAGGGCTTGCACCCCTAAAATCCACAGACTTTTTTTTTCTTCTTCTCTTCTTCCCACTGCCATCTCCCTAGTCTACTTGCAAGGGCACACCAGGGATTTCCCCGATTCTCCACCAGGCCAGACCGACCCTGAACTTGCTCATCATGCACTCGGCATTATCAGCAAGTTTCCTAGGTCTGGTGACCTGGGTGTTGTCATGACGACATCAGCTCACCATGGCAGCGATCAGGATCCCACGTCATGCTGTGGTATTGCCGATCCAAAAGCAGAGGGGCTGTCATCCCTCTCCCGGCTCCTGTAATGCTGCAATCATGTGCTATCGCAGCATTTCGAGGGTTAAATTTCCAGGAGCAGTCTATGACTGCTCCTAGCACTTAGTGCAGGGTGTCGGCTGTCAGAATCAGCTGACACCCGGCGGTGATCGCCCGTACACCTGCTTGTGCGTGGGCGATCGCGTGGACGTAATAATCCGTCCTTGGTCAAATAGGCCCTGGGCACATGGACAAATTGTTACGTCTGATGTCAGAAAGGGATTAAAAACCCAAAATCTACCCAAAAATAAAGATTATATGAAGTAAAGACGTGTTTTGTCTGCAAGAAATCAGGGCACCTAAAGGCTGACTTCACAGAATGGACAGCTAGAATGAATCAGTTAAAATGCAATGAAAGTGTATACACTGCTAAACATGAATAGCACAAGAATTATATCCATGTTTGGCACAAGCGTCTTGCACATAGAGACCCAGAAGCAATAAGAAAGTTAGTCAAAAAATATCTTGCTGATAGTATTGCAGTCTACAGTGCCTTGCGAAAGTATTCGGCCCCCTGGAACTTTTCAACCTTTTCCCACATATCATGCTGCAAACATAAAGATAACCAAATGTAAATTTTGGTGAAGAATCAACAAGTGGGACACAATTGTGAAGTTGAACGAAATTTCTTGGTTGTTTAAAATTTTTGTGGAAATACAAAAACTGAAAAGTGGGGCATGCAATATTATTCGGCCCCTTTACTTTCAGTGCAGCAAACTCTCTCCAGAAGTTCATTGTGGATCTCTGAATGATCCAATGTTGTCCTAAATGACTAATGATGATAAATATAATCCACCTGTAGAGGCCAACCTGTAATCAAGTCTCCGAATAAATGCACCTGCTCTGTGATAGTCTCAGGGTTCTGTTTGAAGCACAGAGAGCATCATGAACACCAAGGAACACAACAGGCAGGTCCGTGATACTGTTGTGGAGAAGTTTAAAGCCAGATTTGGATACAAAATGATTTCCAAAACTTTAAACATCCTAAGGAGCACTGTGCAAGCGATCATATTGAAATGGAAGGAGTATCATACAACTGCAAATCTACCAAGATGCGGCTGTCCCTCTAAACTTTCATCTCAAACAAGGAGAAGACTGATCAGAGATGCAGCCAAGAGGCCCATGATCACTCTGAATGAACTGCAGAGATCTACAGCTGAGGTGGGACAGTCTGTCCATAGGACAACAATCAGTCGTACACTGCACAAATCTGGCCTTTATGGAAGAGTGGCAAGAAGAAAGCCATTTCTCAAAAATATCCATAAAAAGTGTTGTTTAAAGTTTGCAACAAGCCACCTGGAAGACACAACAAACATGTGGAAGAAGGTGCTCTGCTCAGATGAAACCAAAATCGAACTTTTTGGCAACAATGCCAAACGATATGTTTGGCATAAAGGCAACACAGCTCATCACCCTGAACACACCATCCCCACTGTCAAACATGGTGGTAGCAGCATCATGGTTTGGGCCTGCTTTTCTTTATCAGGGACAGGGAAGATGGTTAAAATTGATGGGAAGATGGATGGAGCCAAATACAGGACCATTCTTGAAGAAAACCTGTTGGAGTCTGCAAAAGAGCTGAGACTGGGACTGAGATTTGTCTTCCAACAAGACAATGATCCCAAACATAAAGCAAAATCTACAATGGATTGGTTCACAAATAAACGTATCCAGGTGTTAGAATGGCCAAGTCAAAGTCCAGACCTGAATCCAATCCAGAATCTGTGGAAAGAGCAGAAAACTGCTGTTCACAAACGATCTCCATCCAACTTCACTGAGCTCGAGCTGTTTGCCGAGGAAGAATGGGCAAGAATTTCAGTCTCTCGATATACAAAACTGATAGAGACATACCCCAAGCGACTTGCAGCTGTAATCGCCGCAAAAGGTGGCGCAACAAAGTATTAAGTTAAAGGGGCCGAATAATATTGCACGCCCCAGTTTTCAGTTTTTGTATTTCCACAAAAATTTAAAATAACCAATAAATTTCGTTCAACTTCACAATTGTCTCCCACTTGTTGATTCTTCACCAAAAATTTACATTTGGTATCTTTATGTTTGAAGCATGATATGTGGGAAAAGGTTGAAAAGTTCCAGGGGGCCGAATACTTTTGCAAGGCACTGTATCTGTGTAATCAGACAATGAAAGTACTAGATGTCTTAAAGGGAAAATGTTACAAAATCAGAACAGCTTCTGGACTTAATACACACAGACGTTTGTGGTCAAATGAGTACTTATACTACTGGAAAGAAAATATATTTTCTCACATTTATCAATGATTATTCAAGTGTGACAGTGTCACTGGATTTATATGTGAGGGGAGGTATGTGTCACACAGGATGCTCTCCTGTGTGAACTAAAACCTACTTTATTTATCTGCCAGCATGTTATATGCTGGTAGGTTTACTGTTAAAGGGAATGCCAAAGAGGGCAGGAGGCATTCCCCCTACCTCCCCTCAGGGTGTGGCTGAGCAATGAATAAAAGCTCAGTCCTGTTTTTTTTTCTCTGAAGTGTGGTCTGGAGAAGAAAGTCTCCAGACAGTATAGTGGAAGCTGCAGAGCTTACCACAAGGACTTTAGCAATGCAGTTTATGCTACCGAGAGCGGGTGGAACCCGGTCATCTATGGACTGAGTCATTGTTGTTTTTTTTTAATGTTTTTCCCGTTTAACCCAGAGGGGTCATGTTTACTTTGCCTGCGAAACCTGCATGAGTTTATGGCTGATAATAAACCAGCAGAAGGAAAACCTGAGAACGTGTGTCCTGAGTCTACCTCCTGGAGAGCCGAGCGAGTCGAATTGCCACAGTTGGTGGAGAATGCGGGCAGGATTCCAGGAACACGTGTACCTGCTACAAAGACTGGTGGATGTCCTGGGTGAAGACTGTCAGCCAGCCAGAGAAGTCCGGCAGCATGGAGGAGCTCGTTAAGCACCTGGTCCAGGCCTAGCAGAGCATGCAGCAGCAACACCTACAGAGCCAGCAGAGCATACAGCAGAGCCAGCAGAGCATACAGCAGGCCCAGCAGAGCATGCAACAGCAGCACCAGGAGACGACCAAATTGTTGCTTCAGCAGATCCAGTTGCAGCAAAAGTCGCAGCAGCAGCACCAGCAGGAGGCGTAACAGCAGATACAGCTTTTGGCGGACGCCATCCAGAGCAGGGCGGCCACCCCAACTCCAGGGCCGACTGATGATTCTCACGTCAGGAAGGCAGTAAGGCGGGCCATGCAGAAGATGACCCCTGGGGATGATGTAGAAGCATTTCTGACTGTTTTTGAGAGGGTGGCTGATCGGGAGAGACTTCCACCAGCACAGTGGGCAGAGGTTCTGGCGCCATATTTATCGGGTGAACCCCAAAAAGCGTATTTTGACTTGGCTCTGCAAGATGCTAAGGAGTATCCCAAACTAAAGACAGAGATCTTAGCACGTCTGGGAGTAAATATGGCAGTAAGAGCCCAGCGAGTTCATCACAGGGCGTATGCTAGCAACAAACCCCCTCGTTCACAGATGTTTGACCTACTGCATCTTGTTCAGAAGTGGCTACAACCGGACTCCTCCACTCCGGCCCAGATGGTTGAGCGGGTGGTGATCGACAGATTCATGCATTCCCTTCCCAAGTCAGTACAGACCTGGGTTGCCCAGGGTGATCCCCAGAACGCAGATGACTTTATCGGCCTGGTAGAGAGGTACCAGGTAGTTGAGAAATCTCTTGGGAAACCGGATGCAGTCATTTCTCCCTACTGGGATACCCAAAAGGGGGTGGGTTCACCACGAAAGGGGTCTAGAGCCATCGTCCCACTCCTATTGAAGGGGCCTTTAGAACAGTGGGGAAAGATATAGTTTGCTGGCGATGCCACAACCCTGGACATGTAGCCTCCAAGTGTCAAATATCCCCTGAGCCCATGGACTGCGGCCTAGGCAGACGGGTCTCCTATTATGCCTATCCAGCCTGTAGCGTGGACTGTCGACCCGGCAAGGGACCGCAGGCGTGTACAGTATCCATTAATGGAATAAAAGTGCTTGGGCTGTTGGACTCCGGGAGTCTGGTGACCTTGATAAGAGCATCCCTTCCCCACCAGTTGATCCCTTCCAAAACCCTGGGTGTTCGGTGCATCCATGGTGACGCCAAGGACTATCCCGTGGCTACAGTAACAGTGGGGACAGACTGTGGTGCCCAGTCCCATGAAGTCGGGGTGGTAAAGGACCTGATACATCCCGTGATTTTCCCTTATTCTGGGACTTGTGGGGGAAGGGAACTGGACTAAGTAGCATGGGGAAAAGTGAGATCCTTGAAGAAGAACCCCCGATAGAGTCTCAGAGAGAGGAGTTCCCACTGTGCGTCCTTATCGGTGATGAGGGTGAGACGGTGACCGAGGAGACCGACCTACCTGCGTTAGATATGTCCAGAGAGAACTTTGGGACTGCTCAAGTTCGAGACCTGACCTTAAAAGGGGCGTTCGACCAGGTTACTGTATGTAATGGGGTTGCCCTAGAGCCGGGGGCCGACACCAGATTCCCCCACTTTGCAGTACAGGGGGAGTTGCTATATCGGGTGGCCAAACTGAGGGGCGGTGAGATAGTGGAACAGCTGTTAGTGCCGGGGCCATACAGACGACAGGTGCTAGATATGGCCCATTCACATGTTCTGGGGGGACACCTAGGGGTCGAGAAAACTCAGGAGAGGATACTGAGGAGGTTTTATTGGCCAGGGTGTTATCGAGAAATTCAAAACTTTTGTAGGTCCTGCCCCACCTGCCAAATAACCGCTCCCTCCTCCCACTTCCGTAGCCCCTTAGTTCCACTACCTGTGATAGAGGTTCCCTTTGAGAAGATTGCCATGGACCTCGTGGGCCCCATAGTCAAATCAGCTCGGGGCCACCAATATATCCTGGTCGTCATGGACTATGCGACTCGGTATCCAGAAGCGGTTCCCCTAAGGAACATGTCCAGTAAAAGTATAGCCCGAGAGTTGGTCCATATTTTTGCTCGGACAGGTCTACCAAAAGAGATTCTAACAGACCAAGGAACCCCCTTCATGAGCAAGGTGATGAAGGAGCTTTGCAGAGTCCTTCAGATAACTCAGCTGCGGACCTCGGTTTATCATCCACAAACGGACGGCCTAGTGGAACACTTCAACAAGACCTTAAAGGCGATGCTCAAGAAGGTCGTTGAAAAGGATGGGAGAGACTGGGACTACCTGCTCCCATTTCTGCTTTTCTCGGTCAAAGAAGTTCCTCAAGCCTCCACTGGCTTCTCTCCATTTGAGCTCTTATATGGGCGGCATCCAAGAGGTCTCCTAGACATCGCCAAGGAAACTTGGGAGGCTGAAGTCACGCCACACCAGAACATCATCGAACATGTCGCCCAGTTACAGGGGAGAATGTCAAAGGTGATGCCCATCGTAAAGGAACATCTCCTCCAGGCGCAGGAAGCCCAGGCGAGGGTCTATAACCGGTCGGCGAGACTAAGACAGTTCCAGCCTGGAGACCGTGTTTTGGTGCTGATCCCTACCGTCGAGAGCAAGTTCCTCGCCAAATGGCAAGGTCCATACGAGGTGGTGGAGAAAATCAGCGAGGTTAATTATAAAGTCCACCAGCCTGGCCGAAGAAAGGCACATCAAATATATCATGTAAACTTGCTCAAGCCGTGGCGGGACCGTGAACCTGTGGAAACTCCTTGCCTGGGAGCCGCACCAGAAGGCAAGGAACCTTGGGAGGAGGTCACTATTGCAGAGACTCTATCACCGGCCCAGAAGCAACAGTGTCGAGAATTACTACAGCAGAATCGGGAGCTGTTCTCAGAGTTGCCGGGGCATACACAAGTGGTAGAGCATGACGTGCTGACAGAACCGCATGTACGAGTGAATTTGAAGCCGTATCGGATTCCGGAAGCACGCCGGGAGGTGATCTCGGCTGAGGTGAAGAGGATGTTAGACCTCGGGGTAATAGAGGAGTCAAAGAGTGGGTGGTCGAGCCCAATCGTCCTCGTGCCGAAACCCAATGGAGAGTGGAGGTTTTGTAATGACTACCGTCGGCTAAATGAGGTATCCAAATGTGACGCGTACCCGATGCCCCGTGTCGACGAACTCATCGAGAGGCTTGGACCGGCGAGGTACATCACCACTCTTGACCTGACGAAGGGCTACTGGCAGATCCCCATGTCCCAGATGGCTAAAGAGAAGACGGCTTTCTCAACACCTGATGGCTGTTTTCAATACAAGCGGATGCCGTTCGGACTACAGGGGGCCCCAGCCACTTTCCAGAGGGCTATGGATCGGATCCTAGCCCCACATAAGAAGTATGCCGCAGCCTACCTCGACGACATTGTGGTCTTTAGCCCAGACTGGGCTAGTCACCTACCCAAACTACAGGCCGTTTTGGACGCGCTAAGGAAAGCAGGATTTACCATAAATCCGAGAAAGTGTGCCATCGGAAAAGAGGAGGCCAAGTACCTGGGCTATGTTGTTGGGAGAGGCGAAATAAAGCCGCAAATCAAGAAAGTGGAGGCAATTCAAACCTGGCCGCAACCGCTCTCAAAGAAGCAGGTGAAAGCATTCCTGGGAATGGTGGGATACTACCGGCGGTTTATCCCGAATTTCGCCACGATGGCCGCTCCACTAACAGATCTTATAAAAGGCACCAAATCAACCATGGTGAAATGGACGGAAGAAACGGAGACCGCATTTCAAAAGCTGAAGCTAACACTGTGCAAGCAGCCTGTCCTGGTCGCGCCAGACTTTAAGAAAGAATTTGTGGTCCAGACTGACGCATCAGAGGTTGGTCTAGGGGCCGTACTCTCCCAAGAAATAAATGGGGAAGAACATCCCATTCTCTATCTAAGCCGAAAGCTGTCCTCCTGTGAGAAGAACTACGCCATAGTAGAAAAAGAGTGTTTAGTAGTGTTGAGCGATACTGCTCGATATCTAAAAATATCGTATCGAAATGGTATCGCCGATATCACTAAATATCGTCGATATCCGATTCTGATACCGGAAGTCCCATGTAAGTCTATGGGAACAAAATATCGCAACAAAAAAAACCCTTTCTTTCGTTGTAAACACAAAATAAAATATACACACATAGAATACATATATATATATATATATATATATACATGTCATTGTGACATATATATATACATATATTTATAGTTTGTACACTTCTACATAGTAAAATAGACTCTGATTCAATTGCCGGGTAAAGCCGTGACATACCCCATAGAAGTCGACGGGCTCAGTGCCGAGTACCCCCAAAACCTCTGGCTCTGTGCGACTCAACTTGGTCGTCACGAACAGGATTCTGTAGCTCGCTATAAGCGAGTCCTGTGTGCCTGAATTGAACTGGTTTTGTGCTTGAGAATTGCTAAAATCATCAGAGAATGTATTTGCTATTTTTCAGCCATATCTGCGTCACGACGAGGCACTGGTGAAGAAGAAGGGCGTGCTCTTCGTGGGTGTACACTCACTCAGTGGCGCGAAAACGATGGCGACCACTGTAAATGGTACTGCAATGTAAGATCGTGCCCCACAGCTCTTCAGTTCCGCCTCCTCATCCTCCTCAGTGTGCGGAAACTAACACGAAGGTCCGCCTCCCTACAAAAGAGGGGCCCTCTCCAGATGCTAATGACACATGTGACTTGGCAGAGATGGCTAATGGACACGAGCAGAAGTGTGAAGGGATGGAGCAGTCAGAGCTCTCCCCCCACGGAAGCGACCCGATCGCCACGGAACCACCGTTGGGCACCCGGCCTGGAAACCCTCCTACGCTGCAAGAAGCGGAGGATACCCTAAGAGGCCTGGCCCGGCACCGGGAGGAGGTCGCCAGGATGGAAGCCAGCTGGCGTGCCCTAAAACTAAACTTGGAGCGGCGCCAATCCCTCTTACCTGAAGTGTCTGTACCGGAAGGTGAGGCACCCGTTCTAGTAGAGGAGTCCGTGCGGGCATCCCAGCCCTTGCAATGTGATCCGGTTGACGTTGTCGCAGTGGAGGCACCCGTTCCTGCAAAAAACTCTGCACCGGCAGCACCCCAGATCCCGCTGTCTGCCCCCGTCGCTGAGACAGAAGAAGTGACACCCGTCCTCATGGAGGAGGCCGTGCAGGCACCAGAGCACTACCTGCCTGTACCGGAGCCCCGACTGTCATCTGTTCCAGAGCCGGCTGCTTCCTCTGCAGGTGACACTGTAAGCTGCAGTTTGATGGTGGAGACATGGAGCTGCTGGTGGAGGAGAATTTCAACCGGCGTCAGGAGGAAGAGTGGAGACGTTGGGAGCGGGAAGCAGAGCGACAAAGGGAGCAGCGAGAAACCCAAAAGCTTCGCCAACGTCAGCTGGAGAAGGACCGGGCAGATAAGGACCGGATGAGAAAAGATAAAGGAACCCTGTGGGAGCCGCGGCGTAAGGGTGCAGTACGGAGCTTTAAATTGAAAGGTGGTTGGGGCTTCATCCAGGAGCCTGGACTTTATTTAGAAGTTTTTGTGAACCGGCGGGACGTGGAGGCTCACCTCCCAGAAGGACACCCGGGGAGGGACCTGTTGCCAGGAGACTTGGTGACTTACACCCGACACTGGGGTTACAATGGATGGTACGCCCTAAATGTTACCAGGTGCGACCCCTACTCCCCAGAGTGTCAGGAACCTGTGAGACCCTCGGAGCCTTCAGCCTCCCACATCCAGGCCTCTGCAAAAGTGCCCACCCCACGCCGTAAATCTCCCCAGCCTCCCTCAGTGGTCTCCTCAGCAGCCCCAGCTATGGACATGATAAGTATTGCTGGCCCGTACCCAGCGCCTGTTAGGCCCCCTGGGGTTCGTTCAGTCCGGGACATAGGGTTCCAGACCCGGAGGGAGATGAAAGAGGTGGCCACACAGACCCAGATAGCGGGTCACGACTTGACTGTACAGGCCACACGACGTCATCAGGTCCTGGTGGTCCTTGGTGTCTCGAATGTTTGGCAAGCATCAGAAGAGTACCAGGTGGTACCTGGAACACCCCTGCCAAAGAATTATAAATAACCCGGACAGGGTCCCTGTATGTAAATAGTTAAATTGTTGATGTACCCGGACGGGTGAATGTTCATAAAAAAGTTTTTTAATTTAATAAAAAAAAAAAAAACACAGTTTTCATTACTTTTATTACAGTCTCATCCTGCGACGCCATCGATCTCCTGTAAAAAAATGAAAAAAAAAAAAAAAGTATACCACCTGACCGACGCAGTCCATAGTAACGAGTGTCCCACGACGATCCAGCTCTGCTACATCAGAATGACAGGCAGAGCCTGTCATCCCGGCGCAGCACAGCTGATTACCTGCTTCCCCGGCGGTGACGTCATCGGACTGGTTTACGGCCGGGATTACCCTGCAGTCACTGCAGTTATCGCGAAAAACTGCATGTGACCGCCAGGGAGAAGATAATGGCGGCCATCAAGCAGTCCAGGACGTGACCGCCGGAGATCTTCTGCCAGGTAAGTGCCGCTGACTCCTGACAGACCCGACCGACGGACACTCACAGTGACAGTGACAAATCCGATTCCGGTATTCGATATGACAAAAATATCGGTATTCGGAATCGAAAGCCCGATACAGCTAATATCGGCCGATACCCGATATTTGCAGTATCGTATCGCTCAACACTAGTGTTTAGCCATAAAATGGGCCGTGGATACACTGAAATATTACCTACTAGGCCGGAAGTTTAAATTAGTATCAGACCATGCCCCGTTGAGATGGTTGAGGCAAAAGAGGGGAAAAAATGCTAGGGTAACTAGATGGTTCCTAGAGCTTCAAGATTTTAACTTTCACGTGGAGCATAGGCCAGGGAAGTTACATGGGAATGCAGATGCCCTCTCTAGGATTCCCTGTCTGGTGTCAGAAGTTGCCGAAACCCCCGGCTTTGGGCAGAGGGGGGGAATATGTGACAGTGTCACTGGATTTATATGTGAGGGGAGGTATGTGTCACACAGGATGCTCTCCTGTGTGAACTAAAACCTACTTTATTTATCTGCCAGCATGTTATATGCTGGTAGGTTTACTGTTAAAGGAGGTGCGGTTTTATGGGAATGCCAAAGAGGGCGGGAGGCATTCCCCCTACCTCCCCTCAGGGTGTGGCTGAGCAATGGATAAAAGCTTAGCCCTGTTTTTTTTTCTCTGAAGTGTGGTCTGGAGAAGAAAGTCTCCAGACAGTATAGTGGAAGCTGCAGAGCTTACCACAAGGACTTTAGCAGTGCAGTTTACGCTACCGAGAGCGGGTGTAACCCACTCATCTATGGACTGAGTCATTGTTTGGTTTTTTTTTTATGTTTTTCCCGTTTAACCCAGAGGGGTCATGTTTACTTTGCCTGCGAAACCTGCATGACTCACACGTGTTCAAACTTTCTGCAATGGGTCAGAGACTGTACGGAAACACTTTTCAGTTCCCACCACCTAGGCCGCTGCCTCAAACCTCTGGGCGACCTATGCCTTTTGTCTGTGTAGGTGATGAGGCATTCCAGCTGTCCGAACACCTTTTGAAACCGTACTCCAGCAGAGGATTGACCCAAACAAAGCGCATTTTCAATTACCGCCTCACAAGAGCCAGACGGATGATGGAATGCTCGTTTGGGATTATGACAGCCAAATGGCGTGTCCTATTGACTGCGATCAATCTAAAGACAGAGACTGTGGATGACGTTATAAAAGCGTGCGTGGTCCTACACAATTTTGTGATCAGCAAGGAACCGATTTCTATTGAGGACCACTATGAAGATACCACCTTGCACGACTACAGCAACATTAGCAATCGAAGTACACTGGCGGTTTCATGAATGAGGGACCATTTTGCCCAATACTTTCTGTCACCAGAAGGTAGACTAGACTGGCAGGATGACAGAGTATGATAAATTGATTTGTTCTTTTAAAACTCATGTACCTTCTGTACCCACAGTAAACCTTTTAAAAGCAAGCTTGTCTACCTTCTTGTGGGTTTTCTACTGTATTTAACCTTAAATTTATGTACCTTTTACTCAAAGTTATGTAAGTGTTTTTTACCTGTTACCTGATGTTGGTGTTTGTGTACCCAAATATGTTTACCTGTTTCACAACATTTTTAACCCCTTAGTGACAGAGCCAATTTGCAGCTTAATGAACGGGCCAATTTTTACAATTCTGACCAATGTCCCTTTATGAGGCTATAACTCTGGAACGCTTTAACGAATCCAGATGATTCTGAGACTGTTTTTTCATGACATATTGTACTTCATGTTAGTGGTAAAAAATTTTTTATATGACTTGCGTTTATTTATGAAATAAGCGGAAATATGGCGAAAATTTTGGAAATTTAGCAATTTTCAAACTTTAAATTTTTAAGCCCTTAAATCAGAGACATATGTCACACAAATTTCTTAATAAATAACATTTCCCACATGTCTACTTTACATCAGCACAATTTTGGGACAAAATATTTTTTTTTGTTACGAAGTTATAAGAGTTAAAATTTGACCAGCGATTTCTTATTTTTACAACACCATTTTTTTTAGGGACCACATCACATTTGAAGTCACTTAGAGGGGTCTATATGATAGAAAATACCAAAAAATGACACCATTCTAAAAACTGCACCCTGAAGGTGCTCAAAACCACATTCAAGAAGTTTATTAACACTTTACGTGCTTCACAGGAACTGAAGCAATGTGGAAGGAAAAAATTAACATTTAACTTTTTTTGCAAAAACTTTACTTCGGAACCAATTTTTTTTTTATTTTCACAAGTGTTAAAAGAAAAAATGAACCACAAAATTTGTTGTGCAATTTCTCCTGAATATGCCGATACCCCATATGTGGGGGTAAACCACTTTTTGGGCGCACGTCGGGGCTCGGAAGGAAAGTAGTGACGTTTTGGATTGCAGACTTTGATGGAATGGTCTGCGGGCATCATGTCGCGTTTGGAGAGCCCCTGTTGTGCCTAAAGAGTGGAAACCCCCAACAAGTGACCCCATTTTGGAAACTAGACCCCTTAAGGAACTTATCTAGATGTATGGTGAGCACTTTGAATCTCCAAGTGCTTCACAGAAGTTTATAACGTAGAGCAGTGAAAATAAAAAATCATATTTTTTCCACAAAAACGATCTTTTCACCCCAATTTTTATTTTCCCAAGGGTAACAAGACACCAAAAGTTTTTGTGCAATTTGTCCTGAGCATGTTGATACCCCATATGTGAGGGTAAACCACTGTTTGGGTGCATGGCAGAGCTTTGAAGGGAAGGAGCGCCGTTTGACTTTTTCAATGCAGAATTGGCTGGATGCCATGTCACGCTTGTAGAGGCCCTGATGTGTCTAAACAGTGGAAACCCCCCACAAGTGACACCATTTTGGAAACTAGACCCCTTAAGGAACTTAACTAGATGTGTGGTGAGCACTTTGAACCTCCAAGTGCTTCACAGAAGTTTATAACGTAGAGCCGTGAAAATAAAAAATCATATTTTTTGCACAAAAATGATCTTTTTACCCCAATTTTTATTTTCCCAAGGGTAACAAGGCCCCAAAAGTTTTTGTGCAATTTGTCCTGAGCATGCTGATACCCCATATGTGGGGGTAAACCACTGTTTGGGTGCATGGCAGAGCTTGGAAGGGAAGGAGCGCCGTTTGACTTTTTCAACGCAGAATTGGCTGGACGCCATGTCGTGTTTGTAGAGGGCCTGATGTGTCTAAACAGTGGAAACCCCCCACAAGTGACACCATTTTGGAAACTAGACCCCTTAAGGAACTTATCTAGATGTGTGGTGAGCACTTTGAACCTGCAAGTGCTTCACAGAAGTTTATAACGTAGAGCCCTGAAAATAAAAAATCATTTTTTTCCTCAAAATTATTCTTTAGCCCGCTATTTTTTATTTTCCCAAGGGTAACAGGAGAAATTGGACCCCAAAAGTTGTGCAATTTTTTATGAGTACTCTGATACCCATATGTGGGGTGGAACCACTGTTTGGGCGCATGGGAGAGCTTGGAAGGGAAGGAGCGCCATTTTGTAATGCAGACTTTGATGGAATGTTCTGTGCGCGTCATGTTGTGTTTGCAGAGCCCTTGTGTCACGCTGTCTAATGATATGTATACAATGTCAGTAAACTATTAATACAAGAACAACACTCTATACAACAACTAGTATAGCAACATCAGCATGTAAGTATAGAATAGATTTACCTGACACGATATCTGCTGAACTCAGGGTTAATCTTGAGGACTTGATGAGCTGAAACAGGAAAGAGGTGGACCGGGATCTAACCTGACCCTAAACTGGGGTCCTAACTAATCCCTCACCTTGGAGGTACTGATAATGGTTCAGAGGTCCAAGTCTCCAACCTAACCCTGTCTCCTATCAGACCCTGAACCCTGTAATCAGTCCTAAGAAGGATCCTGACTACCACCAAAGGGATATGGGCTGATCTCAGCTAAATACACAGATTAGACATATAAGACAGACAGGATAACACTCGCTTGCATACACACTCAAACACCAAAGGAACATAAATGGTCTGGGAAATAAACTCTAGCCAAGTTGAGCTTAGAACAACTAAGGAGCTCACAACTAAAGTCTATACAGATTCATTCCTATCTGTGGTCTGCATGAAGGTTTCACTGGCAACTCCCCAAGCAGACAACCAGGAATTTAAAGGAAACCAATCAACAAATAATCAATTGCAGCCGGGAGAAACTGCACCCAGTCCCAGCACCGAGCACAGACAGAATTAACTCCCTAGCTGCCAAACACAAAGAAACAGCAGATCAGCTGTGAGAAGTCAAAATGTGCAACCGCGACGATCTTCGTGGCAATGCACACATGACAGTACCCCCCCTTCTACGAGGGGCCTCCGGACCCTCAGGGCCAGGCCTGCCCGGGTGAGTTCTGTGGAAGGTCCGAACCAAACGATCTGCGTTAACATCAGACGCAGGGACCCACGTCCTCTCCTCTGGACCATACCCCTTCCAATGCACCAAGTACTGAAGGGACCGGCGATTCAGACGTGAGTCAATGATCTTTGATACTTGAAATTCCAAGTTACCATTGACCAACACAGGAGGAGGAGGTAGAGGTGACGGTATGACTGGTGCCACATACCTTTTAAGTAATGACTTGTGGAACACATTATGAATTTTAAACGTAGAAGGGAGGTCCAGACGAAATGCCACAGGATTAATTATGGAACTGATCCTGTACGGCCCGATGAATCTGGGACCCAGTTTCCAGGAGGGCACCTTAAGTTTTATATTCCTGGTAGACAACCATACCAGATCGTTCACATTCAGATCTGGACCAGAAACTCTCCTCCTATCAGCCATACATTTGTAACGGTTCCCCATCGCACTCAGATTATTCAATACACCTCTCCACACAGAAGCAAGTGACGACGAGAAACGCTCCTCCTCAGGAACCCCAGAAGGGCCCCCCCCATTGAAAGTACAAAACTGGGGATGGAAACCATATGCCCCAAAAAACGGGGACTTACCAGTGGACTCGCTCCGCCTGTTGTTAAGAGCGAACTCTGCCAGAGGCAAGAAAGAAGACCAGTCCTCTTGGTTCTCTGAAACAAAACACCGGAGATATGTCTCTAAGCTCTGATTCAGACGCTCTGTCTGACCATTGGTCTGCGGATGAAAAGCCGAGGAAAATGACAATTGCATCCCCCGACGTAAACAAAATGCCCTCCAAAATTTGGACACAAACTGAGACCCCCTATCTGACACCACATCAGAAGGCAACCCATGAAGTCTAACGATCTCACTAATGAACACCTGCGCCAGAGTTTTAGCATTAGGGAGTGCAGGAAGAGCAACGAAATGTGCCATCTTACTGAACCTGTCAACAACCACCAGTATGACAGTATTCCCTGACGACGGAGGAAGGTCCGTAATGAAGTCCATAGATAAATGAGTCCATGGACGCTCCGGAAGTTTCAAGGGTAAAAGGGTCCCAGACGGACGGGTATGAGGGGTTTTAGAGCGAGCACACACCCCACATGACGCGACAAAAGTTATAACATCTTTATTAGCATTAGGCCACCAAAACCGGCGAGAAAGGAGATCTAAAGTAGCCTTACTCCCTGGATGTCCTGCTAGAGCAGAATTATGATGTGCCTCAATAACCTTTTGTCTCAACAGATTTGGGACAAACAGTCTCCCTGGAGGTCCTGCAGGGGCGTCCCCCTGAGCCTCTAACACCTCCTCCTCAAGCTCAGAAAATACAGCCGACACTACCACCCCCTCCTGAAGGATAGGACTCGGGTCATCCGTTTTCCCGGCCCCTGGGAAACTGCGAGACAAGGCATCAGCCTTTACATTCTTAGACCCCGGGCGATAAGTGACGACAAAATTAAACCTGGTAAAAAACAACGACCATCGAGCTTGTCTGGAATTCAGACGCTTAGCGGATTCCAAATACAACAGGTTCTTGTGATCAGTAATAACGGTAACCGGGTGGACTGCCCCCTCCAAAAAGTGACGCCATTCTTCAAAAGCTAACTTAATGGCCAAAAGTTCCCTATTGCCGATATCATAATTCCTTTCGGCGGACGACAATTTCTTAGAAAAGAAAGCGCACGGATGCCATTTACCAGGGGACGGACCCTGGGACAATATAGCACCCACCCCTACGTCAGATGCATCCACCTCCACAATGAACGGCTGAGATGCATCTGGTTGGATGAGAACGGGTGCCGAAGCAAAACATTTCTTCAAAGAGGAAAAGGCTTGGCAAGCTTTGTCCGACCATTTAGAAAAATCCGTCCCTTTTCTTGTCATGTCAGTGAGAGGTTTGACGACAGATGAGAAATTACAAATAAATTTCCGGTAGTAGTTAGCAAACCCCAAAAAACGCTGCAGAGCCTTAAGATCCCCTGGCTGATCCCATTCAAGCACTGCTCTCACCTTTTCAGGGTCCATACGGAAACCGGAGGCTGACACCAAAAAACCCAAAAACTGAAGTTCCTGTACGGCAAATACACACTTCTCCAGTTTGGCGTATAGTTTATTGTCTCGCAAGATCTGCAACACCTGTCTCACATGCTCCTGATGAGACACAAGATCTGGCGAGTAAATTAAAATGTCGTCCAAATATACAACCACAAACAGCCCCACAAGGTGACGAAAAATGTCATTAACAAAATGTTGGAATACTGCTGGTGCAGTAGTCAGACCAAAAGGCATGACAAGGTTCTCATAATGTCCCTCCGGCGTGTTAAACGCCGTTTTCCACTCATCCCCCTCTTTTATCCTAATCAGATTATACGCCCCCCTGAGATCCAATTTAGAGAACCATTTGGCGCCAACAATTTGATTGAAGAGATCAGGAATAAGAGGGAGTGGATACGGATCTCGAACAGTAATCCGATTAAGTTCGCGGAAATCCAAGCAAGGGCGTAGGCCTCCATCTTTCTTCTTCACAAAGAAGAACCCCGCGGCTACTGGGGAAGATGAAGGTCTAATATGCCCTTTGGCCAGACTTTCAGAAATATAATCTTTCATAGCCTGCCTCTCAGGACCAGAAAGATTATACAACCTAGCTTTAGGCAATTTAGCATCAGGAAGGAGATTAATAGAGCAGTCATACACGCGATGAGGAGGCAACTCCTGACACCCCTCCTCAGAGAAAACATCCCCAAAATCCTCCAAAAAAGGAGGCAATGTACTAGGCACGACCGCACTGATGACTGTGTTCATGCAGTTGCTTTTGCAAAACTCACCCCATTGGCTTATTTCTCTGGACTGCCAATTAATCACAGGGTTATGTTTAACCAACCAAGGAAGTCCCAACACAATGGGAGTAGGTAGACCCTCCAACACATAACAAGATAATTGTTCCCTATGTATTGCCCCTACCCGAAGGTCAATGTTATGAACCTCATGAACAAAGCTACCTTGGCCGAGAGGCCTGGCGTCAATGGAGAATATAGGGATCGGTTTGACCAATACACTCAGATGCATACCTTGAGCCTGAGCAAACTGAGCGTCAACCAGATTAGCCCCGGAACCACTATCAAGAAGAACAGACAATCTCTCCACTCTCGTACCAACCACCACCTCCACTGGTACAAGGAACTGAGAAGAACTGGCGGATGAAATACATACTCCCAGGTTGTCATCCACCACACAACCTGGGATTAACAGTTTTCCGGCGACTTTTGGCTCAACAAGGCACGGGATGGACATTCTCCAACAAAATGTCCCTCTTTCCCGCAGAAAAAACATCTTCTAGTCCTGCGGCGTACCGCCAATCCCCTCCTACGAAATGATGTCCCTCCCAACTGCATAGGCTCATCCGAACAGACAAGGGGAACCTCAACATAAGGGACTTTAGTGGTAGGTGGAGAAACAACAGGGAGTGGGGTTACCTCACCCCTCTCCCGAAGCCGTCTATCAGTACGGATAGCTAAGGCCATAGCAGCCTCCAGTGAATGAGGAGACTCATACTGAGCCAAAACGTCTTTTAATTTATCAGAAAGCCCATGACAAAACTGGCTCCTAAGAGCTGGGTCATTCCACTGAGTATCTGTGGCCCATCTACGAAACTCAGAAGCAAATTCCTCTGCAGGACGATCTCCCTGCTGTATCTTACGTAATTTTGTCTCAGCAAGAGAGACCCGATCTGGGTCATCATATACCAATCCCAGGGCAGTAAAAAATTGATCTACAGACAGTAGAGCCGGGGATCCCGGAGGAAGGGAAAATGCCCAGGATTGAGGGTCCCCTTGCAGAAGTGAGATAACAATTCCCACTCTCTGCTCATCACTCCCTGATGATCGAGGCCGAAGCCGAAAATACAATTTACATGCCTCCCGGAAGGTGAAAAATTTGTCTCGCCCACCAGTGAACCTGTCCGGGAGAGCTACTTTAGGTTCAACTCTGGTTTGCTCCAGGGGAGACAAAACTTTGGACTTAATGTCCGTCAGCTCCATGGATAATCCCTGCAACTGCAGAGCCAGCTGGGCTACTGGATCCATGGTAACTGGAGATAATTTTTATGGCCAGTGAAAATGTCACGCTGTCTAATGATATGTATACAATGTCAGTAAACTATTAATACAGGAACAACACTCTATACAACAACTAGTATAGCAACATCAGCATGTAAGTATAGAATAGATTTACCTGACACGATATCTGCTGAACTCAGGGTTAATCTTGAGGACTTGATGAGCTGAAACAGGAAAGAGGTGGACCGGGATCTAACCTGACCCTAAACTGGGGTCCTAACTAATCTCTCACCTTGGAGGTACTGATAATGGTTCAGAGGTCCAAGTCTCCAACCTAACCCTGTCTCCTATCAGACCCTGAACCCTGTAATCAGTCCTAAGAAGGATCCTGACTACCACCAAAGGGATATGGGCTGATCTCAGCTAAATACACAGATTAGACATATAAGACAGACAGGATAACACTCGCTTGCATACACACTCAAACACCAAAGGAACATAAATGGTCTGGGAAATAAACTCTAACCAAGTTGAGCTTAGAATAACTAAGGAGCTCACAACTAAAGTCTATACAGATTCATTCCTATCTGTGGTCTGCATGAAGGTTTCACTGGCAACTCCCCAAGCAGACAACCAGGAATTTAAAGGAAACCAATCAACAAATAATCAATTGCAGCCGGGAGAAACTGCACCCAGTCCCAGCACCGAGCACAGACAGAATTAACTCCCTAGCTGCCAAACACAAAGAAACAGCAGATCAGCTGTGAGAAGTCAAAATGTGCAACCGCGACGATCTTCGTGGCAATGCACACATGACACCTTGATGTGCCTAAACAGTAGAAACTCCCTGCAAGTGACACCATTTTGGAAACTAGACCCCCAAGGAGCTTATCTAGATGTGTGGTGAGCACTTTGAACCCCCAAGTGCTTCACAGAAATTTATAAACGCAGAGCCGTGAAAATAAAAAATATTTTTTTTCCTCAAAAATGATTTTTTACCAGCTATTTTTTATTTTTCCAAAGGTAACAAGAGAAATTAGAACCACAAAATTGATGTGCAATTTGTCCTGAGTACGCTGATACCCCATATGTTGGGTTAACCACTGTTTGGGCGCACGGCAGGGCTCGGAAGGGAGGGAGCGCCATTTGACTTTTTGAACTTCACGTCGTGTTTGGAGACCCCTAATGTGCCTAAATAGTGGAAACCCCTCAATTCTAGCTCCAACCCTAACCCCAACACACCCCTAACCCTAATCCCAACCCTAACCCTAATCCTAACCCTAATTGTAACCCTAACCCTAATTGTAACCCTAACCCTGATAGTAACCCTAACCCTAATTGTAACCCTAACCCTAATTATAACCCCAACCCTAAGGCTAGGTTCATATTGCGTTTTACCAGCCCGTTCAACACATAGCATTGACGGGCTGGTAATGGTATAGCATAACGCGATCGCGTTATGCTATACCCGCTAGCGCAGATGAATCAGCAGATGATTCATCTGTGCTAGCGGTGACGGAGCCCAGACGCTGCAGCCCGCGTCGAGGCTCCGTCACTGAATGACGGCACGCCGCGAACGCATGCCGCTTTACGGCATGAGTCGCGATGCGCCCTCAAATGGGGGTGAATGGCAGCATTAACGGATTTATTGCAGGAGATTGAGGGCTTCGCTGGGATTAGGCATTTAAATAAAAATGGGAAACTGTGTTTAGTTTTATTTAAAATAAAGGACTTTATTCTGGCTGTGTCTTTATTTACCATATAACCATATGCTATATAGGATTAGTAATGGATAGATATCTTATTGACACCTCTCCATTACTAATCCGTGGTCTTGATGTCACCGCACAATGCTAAGGTGACATCAACCCCACAAATATGAACACTACTTGCCACCACAGCAGGGCAAGTGGGAAGAGCAAGGCTAAGTGGCAGAATTGGTGCATCTATAAGATGCACCGTTTCTGAGGTGGCTGAGAGCTGATGTTTTTAGCTAGGGGGTTGCCAATATACATGGCCCCTTCCCAGGCTATTAATATCAGTTTGCAGTTGTCTGCCTAGTTTTTGCTGGTTCGATTTTATAGGGGGACCCAATGTCAATTTTTTTCTGGCGTTCCCCTGTAAACTTCCCCTGTGTGTCTTTTATTTAACTTTTTATGTACCATTTTATTAATGAGGGTATCTGGCTGATAAATATAAGTGAATATATATATGTATATGTTTATATGTGTATATATACAGCTCTGGCAAAAATTAAGAGACCACTGCACAGCTTTATAAAAACCAGCTTCTCTACATGTCTGACAGCCATTCCATTCCAGTGTCAGTTGAATTCCAACCAGAGTATACCTCATTCTACTTATTGTGCTTCTGATTAGGTGATCACCTGAACCAAATCTTATTTAATGAAGGAAATTATAAAAAACACTGCTGTTGTGTTCACAATCCTCTTGCAATAGGACAAGCTGGATGGCAAAACAAGTGCTAATAATATCCCAAAGGTAATAGGAATCAAAAAATAACTTTTAACTATGCCAAAGGAGTTGAAAAGAAAAGTCTTGAGTGAAGAAAAGAAGGGCTCAATTCTGGCTTTACTAGCAGAGGGATACAGTGAGCGTCATGTTGCCTCCATCATTAAAATTTCTAAGATGGCCGTCCATTAGAACAAGGTCAAGCAGCAGACATTGGGACAACAAAGCTTCAGACCGGCAGAGGGTGAAAATGACTCTACTGACCGAGATGACCGTCATCTTCTTCGAATGTCACTCAGCAACCACAGGATGACATCAAGTGACCTACAAAAGGAATGGAAAATGTTAGCTGGGGTAAAATGCATGGAAGAACAGTTCGTAACAGGCTCCAAGAGGCAGGGCTCTAGTCATGTAAAGCTAGAAAAAAGGCTTTCATTAATGAGAAGTAAAGGAGAGCCAGGCTGAAGTTTGCCAAAGACCATAAGGATTGGACCATAGAGGACTGGACAGGTAATCTTCTCTGACGAGTTTAATTTTCAGCTTTGCCCAACACCTGGTCATCTAATGGTAAGACGGAGACCTTGAGAGGCGTACAAACCACAGTGTCTTGCAACCACTATGAAATTTGGTGGAGGATCGGTGATGGTCTGGGGATGCTTCAGCAAGGCTGGAATTGGGCAGGTTAATCTTTGCGAAGGATGTATGAATCAAGCCGCATACAAATTTATCCTGGAAAAACAGTTGATTCCTTCTGCTCAGGCAATGTTCCCCAACTCTGAGGACTGTGCAGGAGAATGCACCATGCCACAATCAAGAGGAAGATGGATAGTCACAAGGCATCAAACAAAGGAGAACTGCTTCAATTTTTGTACCACGAGTGGCATAAGGTCACCCAAAAGCAGTGTGAAAGACTGGTGGAAAGCATTCCAAGCGCATGAAATTATACTCTTCTTCTATGGATTCCATGCCTGCCTTCTTAGAAAACAAGTGATTGTCTTACTGCTGTCTCTAACATCAAGTCCTCCCTCTATCTGAAACTGAAGCTGTCAAAAGCTGAACTCCGTGTGTTTCCTCCCTCTACTAATGTAATTATGCCCAACATTGCCATTTCCATGTGTGGTTCCACCATTACTCCCCAGCAACATGCCCGCTGTCTTGAGGTCATACTTGATTCCGAGCTTTCATTCACCCCCCACATCCGATCACTAGCTCACTCTTGTTATCTCCACCTCAAAAACATTTCTAGAATTTGACCTTTTCTTACTTTCGCCTTTGCAAAAACTGTTACTGTTTCTCTTATTCATTCTCGTTTGGACTATTGTAACGCTCTACTAATCGGTACCCTCTTACCAAATCTCCCCTCTCCAATCTATCTTGAATGCTGCAGCCAGGATCATATTCCTCACCAATCGTTATACCGATGCATCTACCTTGTGCCAGTCATTACACTGGTTACCCATCCACTCCAGAATCCTGTACAAACTGTTAAACTGTAAATACGTTTTCGCTCTATAATAACTCCCAATCTTCAAATTACAATACAGATAAGCAGGATGGAGACGTTCATTATGGTGTCATTGACGCTCACCCTCCTTGTGTCAAAGTTTTGGAGGATGTTACAAATGTCAGACATCCATGCCCACTCCTCAGATGTTATGCGTAAAGACAGAATTGAATACCAACAACCTTGTTGATGCTGGTAGACTATTCACCAACTGCCCTCTTCTGCTCACAAATCATTTCCAACATCTGCAGTGTAGAGTTCCAAGGCCTGGGGGCATCACACACCAGTCGTTGAGCCAGAAGCTGCAAACCCTGCAGAATCACAGCAAGGGCGGATGTACCTGTAGCTGACTTTCTAAAATGGATATTTAGAGCGTTGCACTTTTCCGAGCAGATCTGCCAGCTCCGTGTTGCTTTTTAAAAAACGTTGACCAATTTGGTTAAGTGCATGAGCCAGGCATGGCACGTGTGTGAGCTCGCCTCGCCACAGAGCAGCCACCAGATTCCAGCCATTGACACACACAACCATGCCTGGCTGTGGGTTCAGCCGTCTCAGCCACCAATCTGCCTGCTCTTTCAGAGCTGTCCACAACTCTTCAGCATTTTGGGATTTGTCACAGAAGCATATTAGCTTCAGCACAGCCTGTTCCCGCTTTCATTTAACAGTGCTGCAGTGCTTCCAGTTTGTGACTGATGTGCTACCTTTTGTAGCTGGAGGCTGAAGAGGAGGCGAAGGAGGAGGAGGTGCAGGAGCTGTAGACTGTGGGGGCAACCCAGATTGATGTAGGGCCTGCAATAATCGGGATTTGGGAAGACGTGCACCATACCAAGGTCAGAGTGGGTCCCGGCTTAAACTATGTTAACCCAGTGTGCCCTCAGTGAGATGTACCGTCCCTGAAAACAAGCACTTGTCCACGTGTTTGTGGTTAGGTGTACTTTCCAAGAAACAGCATTGTGGAGGACACGGTTAATGTTGTGGGACACGTGCCTGTGTAATACCGGGATGGCACACCAGGACAAATGTTCCCGCATGTTCGAGCCCTCAGGGTGATACTCGACTCTGACCTCTCTTTCAAGCTAAGATCCAATCCCTTGCCTCCTCCTGCCCATTACAACTCAAAAACATTTCCTGGATCCGTTTCCAAGAAAATTAAAAAATATTTGTGCACGTCTTCATGATCTCCTGCCTTGACTATTGCAACATTATACTCTCTAGCCTCCCCTCTAGCACTCTTGCACCACTCAAATCTATCCAAAACTCTGCTGCCAGAGTAATCCAACTGTCACTCCGTTATTCCCCAGCCTCTCCTCTCTGCCATGCCCTATACTGCCTTCCTATTGCCCACAGGCTAAAGTTCAAAACCCTAAATATGACATGCAAAGCCTTCCACAACCTGTCTCCTCCATACATCTGTGACATGATCTCCCATTGTCCGACTGGGTCATGACTTCTTCTACGCAAACCCAGTGTGGCGTCAGCGAGATGTACCGTCCCTGCCCATAAGCACTTGTCCACGGGTCCATGGTTAGGTGCACCTTCCCTGTAACAGCATTGCTGATGGCCCGGGAAATGTTGTGGGACACGTGCTTGCTTGAGTAATGTCGTGACGGCATACTCAGAGAAATAGTGGCGGGTGGGGACTGAGTACCTTGTAACTGTCACCGCCATCAGGTGGCAGAAAGCGTCCGTCTCCCACAAGCCTAAAATGCAACATTTAGAGCGCAAGCAGATGAGAAATTTGTTAATTTAGTACTGTGGCCTTTGAACTGTTAGCTGCGTCTTTCCGCTTAGGGTCCAATGACTGGGTTATGGACAACTGAAGGCTGCGCTGGGAAAAGGACGTGGACGTGCTTGATGATGATGCTATTTGACTGTGATCAATGGCAGGTGCAGGGCAGGAGGCATCTTTGCATGCACCGTGGACAGGAGATTGGCTTGCATGCACAACAGCAGAAGAAGCAGTGGTATCACCTGCAAACACAGTTCAAGGAGCCTGGTGTTCAAACAACAAAGTCTGGTGCTTTGCTGCCATGTGCCTGATCATGCTGGTGGTGGTAAGGCTGGTAGTTTTACCACCCCTGCTGATGCGACTATGGCCGGTGTTGCAAATGTTCTTTTTGGGGCTATCAGCAGAGTCTTTAAAAAACAACAAGACTGGTAGGTGGACATTCATTGTCTCCCTCTCCCACACCACCTCCTCACTTCGACACCTGTCTTTCGGTGTTCCCCAAGGCTCTGTTCTAGGACCCCTACTCTTCTTCATCTACACCTTTGGCCTGGGACATCTGATGTAATGGCACGGTTTGCAATATCATCACTACGCCGATGACACGCAGATCTACTTATCTGTACCTAACATCACCTCCTTACTGACCAAAATAACACGTCTTCCCGCTATATCATCCTTCTTTTCTGCTCGCTTTCAAAGAGTGGACATTGACAAATCAGAATACATCATCTTTCATGCATCTCAAGCTGAGTATACCTGAGAGCTGTGTATGCCTCATTCGGTGCCACTTTAGTCAGAGGTAAACTTTGCCCTAGAGAAAATTATTTTCCAGACATTCACTGCCTTTTTTGCACATTTTTTGCAGCTGTGATCTTCATCTTATTGGTTTGGATGTGATACATTTCTAAGTCGTTATCAATACCATCATTGTCCATATGTTGTAAAGAGGAAATCAGGTGTTTCCAAGGGTCGTGGTTATGTACGTTTTGTGCAACTCCTTTAACAGTGTTCGTTACATTAGGACAATTAATTTTAGACTGGAACATTAGGATATTATTGGTAATATGTATGGGTGAAGATGAAGAAGCTTGTGCCACCGGTGTGTTTAAGGTTACGGACGGTGCACTCCTCTTTAAACTTAGTTTTTCTACGAGCATCCATTAGTTTGTTTGGTTTTCCTCCAACACTAATCTGCTTTCTCTAAATCAGCATCTCACGAACATGTTGCACTTTGCCCTTTATACATACACGTGCGTCTTTTGGCAAACATATTTTGGACTGCATTTCTTAGGCCGAGTCTCACACGCGCATCTGTTTCAACGATCTTCAAACGGGCATGAAACCGATTCTGGTAATTAATGTTGGCTAAACGACAAATCATTGTTGGCTGTATCCTGGATCTCATACCTCCTATAGCCACTGCTGTTATTAATCATGTACTTTCCCATTCCTGTCATCACCATGCCCCTTTTCCATATCACTTAACTCAATGATTCGTCCGCCATATTAAAACATGCACCTTCCCAGCAGCAACTGTGTAGGAAACCACTTTACAGTTTTGCAAGGTGTTTATGATGCCCCTAAAAAAAATGTACACACTATGTTGATATCTACCCCCAGGGGGAAATGTTTGCCAGGCCATACACTTAGTGTATGGGCATTCCAAGTCTTGGAGACCCGCTCCTTTAAATTGGGCCTATTTTTTAATCAGGCCTTCCTCCAAGTCTCATCATCCACCACCACTAGATCAAAAGGGTTTGCGTGTTCCGTGCAGCTACAGCCAGTGTTGAATTATTAACAAGGGTGGGTGGTTGTGCTGTGTGTAAAATACTTGTTCTGAAAACGGTTGAGGTGTACACCACAGGGGAAAATGTTTGACAGTGTATGGGCATTCCAAGTCTAGGAGACCCGCTCCTTTAAATTGGGCATAGTTTTTAATCAGGTCTCTCTCTACGTCTCATCATCCACCGCCACTAGATCACCAGCGTTAACGTGTTCCATGCTGCTACAGCTAGTGTCAAATTCTGAACAAGGGTGGGTGGTTTTGATGGGCGTAAAATACTTGTTATGGAAAAGGTTGAGGTGTACCCCACAGAGGAAATGTTTGCCAGCTCAATACACTTAGTGTATGGGCATTACAATTCTAGAAGACCCACTCCTTTACATTGGGCATAGTTTTAAATCAGGCCTTCCTCCACGTCTCATCATCCGCCGCCAATAGATCACTGTTATGTTTCGGTAGCTGAGGAGTGCAGGTAAAAAAGGCAATACACCAGAGAAGTTGGAATCTATGAGATTGCAGTACCCTGACTAACCACCACAACTAGAGGCAGCCGTGGAGCGTTCCTACGTTGGTCCTAGACGCCTCGTCACAGCCTGAGAAACTAACTACACCTAAAGATAGAAAGAGGAAAGCTATCTGCCCCGGAGCAGATCCCCAAAGAACATAGAAAGCCCCCAAACATGTAATGGCGGTTAGACAAGATGAAATACTGACACAGACAAAATAGTATGAGCAAACGTTGGGGCCCAAACTACCTAAATAGAAAAGGATAGGAAGGGCACTTACTGCAATCCCAAAAAACCCTGAAAAGCACCAACTCTACTAATTTCAAAATCACCTGATATCACACGACCTCTACCACCTAAATTAGTTCTCTGGTGTAACAAAATCAAAACAGCAGCCACTGAAAAAACTGGAAAAAGCAAAAGTACAAACATCAGTGGCTGAACTAAACTGAGAGGGCAAAAGCCCCCGGAGGGGACCCTGAAGGCCCCCACAGAAGTGCAGGACAAAATGCAAAAATCAAGCACAAAAACAAAAAGAAGAAAATGTCTTATCTGTTAGCAGGAGATGCAGACACGACACAGCAGGCTACAAAGGAAACAGGACTCAAGGATTGAGACCAGAACAATTGATCACCGGCAACCCTGATGGGAAGGCGACTCCCTTATATAAGACCAGTCAGTAACACCTGATTCCCACTCCTCACAATCTTCACTGGACAGTCCAGTACCGCTTGTAACCACCAGAGGGAGCCTCTGCTCAGAACTCATTTCAAGTCCATTCACAACAGTACCCCCCCCTTGAGGAGGGGTCACCGAACCCTCACTTGAGCAACCAGGTCGGTCAGGATGAGTTCTATGATACGCACGGATAAGTCTCCTAGCATGGATGTCCAAAGCAAACACCCAAGAATTGTCTTCCTGACCATAACCTCTCCACTTAACCAAATACTGGAGTTTCCGTCTAGAAAAACGAGAATTCAATATTTTCTCAACCACAAACTCCATATTGCCCTCAACCAGAACAGGGTCAGGAGGCAAAGCAGTAGGAACCACTGGCTCAACAAACCTCTTCAACAAGGACTTGTGGAACACGTTATGGATCTTAAATGTCCCTGGAAGAAGCAAACGAAAAGAAACAGGATTAAGAATCTCCATGATCTTATAAGGTCCAATGAACCTAGGCTTAAATTTAGGAGATGCCACTCTCATAGGAATATTTCTTGAGGACAACCAGACCAAGTCCCCCACTTTAAACCGAGGACCATCAGTCCTATGCCGGTTAGCAAACCGCTGGACCCTCTCCTGAGAGAGGGACAACCTCTCCACTACCTGGTCCCAAATCTGTTGCATACGCTCCACAACAGAGTCAACACCTGGACAGACAGAAGCCTCCGTCTGTCCTGATGAAAATCGAGGGTGAAACCCAGAATTACAGAAAAATGGAGACATCAAAGTGGCAGAGCTAGCCCTATTATTAAGAGCAAACTCAGCCAAAGGCAAAAAAGAGACCCAGTCATCCTGATCAGCAGACACAAAGCATCTTAGATAAGTCTCCAATGTCTGGTTTGTTCTCTCAGTTTGACCATTGGTCTGAGGATGAAACGCCGAGGAGAAAGACAATTGAACACCAAGTTTAGAACAAAAGGTCCTCCAAAATCTGGAAACAAACTGGACTCCTCTGTCAGACACAATGTTCTCAGGAATGCCGTGTAAACGAACCACGTGCTGAAGGAACAAAGGCACCAATTCAGAGGAGGAAGGCAACTTAGGTAATGGCACAAGATGTATCATCTTGGAAAACCTATCACAAATCACCCAGATGACGGTCATTCTCTGAGAAACAGGGAGGTCGGAAATGAAATCCATAGAGATATGGGTCCATGGTCTCTTGGGCACAGGCAATGGCATCAACAAACCACTAGAGCGAGAGCAAGGCTTGGAGCGAGAGCAAGTCTCGCAGGACTGCACAAATTCCCTGACATCACGAGACAAGGTAGGCCACCAAAAGGACCGACTAACCAAGTCTCTGGTACCAAAAATTCCGGGATGCCCAGCCAACGCGGAACAATGAATCTCAGACATCACACTCTTTTTCCACTGGTCCGGGACAAACAATTTTCCAACAGGGCAGCGCTTGGGCCTATCCTCCTGACACCCCTCCAGAGCAAGTCTCAAATTGGGTGAGATGGCGGAAAGAACTACACCCTCTTTCAAAATAACAGAAGGATCAGATAACTCAGGAGAGCCCGCAAGGAAACTCCTCGAGAGGGCATCCGCCTTAACATTCTTAGTGCCAGGAAGAAAGGAAACCACAAAATTAAAACGTGTGAAAAACAAGGCCCACCTGGCCTGTCTAGGATTGAGTCGCTTGGCAGATTCCAGATAAACCAGATTCTTATGGTCCGTAAGGACCACCACCTGATGTTTGGCTCCCTCCAGCCAATGTCTCCACTCTTCAAAAGCCCACTTCATGGCCAGTAACTCCCGATTACCCACGTCATAATTACGTTCAGTAGGAGAAAATTTTCGAGAGAAAAAGGCACAAGGGTTACTTTTAGAGGTCTCTGGATCTTTTAGGGACAAAACGGCACCTGCCCCAATTTCAGAGGCATCAACCTCCACCTGAAATGGCAGAGAAACATCAGGCTGCCGTAGAACAGGAGCAGAAGTGAATCTCTGCTTAAGTTCCTGAAACGCAGAGACTGCCTCAGGAGGCCAATTCACCACATCAGAACCCTTTCTGGTCAAATCAGTCAATGGTTTAACAATAACCGAGAAATTACCAATAAATTTACGATAAAAATTGGCAAAACCCAAAAATCTTTGAAGAGCCTTTAATGAAGTAGGTTGGACCCAATCACAGATGGCCTAAACCTTGACCGGGTCCATTTCAATAACAGATGGGGACAAAATGAATCCCAGAAATGAGATCCTCTGTACGCCAAAAAGACACTTTGATCCCTTCACATACAGAGCATTCTCTCTCAAAATCTGGAATACAGTTCGAACATGTTTCACATGAGAGTCCCAGTCATTAGAAAAAATCAAGATATCATCCAAATAAACAATCAGAAATTTATCCACAAAATCCCTGAAAATGTCATTCATGAAGGACTGGAAGACAGAAGGAGCATTAGTGAGCCCAAAGGGCATCACAAGGTACTCAAAATGCCCCTCAGGGGTATTGAATGCCGTCTTCCATTCATCCCCGTGCTTAATGCGAATAAGGTTATATGCCCCCCTGAGGTCAAGCTTGGTAAACCAAGTAGCGTTTTTCACCCTGGAAAACAGGTCAGAAATCAAAGGTAACGGGTATTGATATTTTACAGTAATATTGTTCAAAAGACGATAATCAATACACAGCCTTAATGAACCATCCTTTTTGGCCACAAAGAAAAAACCGGCACCTAAGGGTGAAGAGGATGGTCTGATATGACCCTTCTCCAATGATTCCTTGATATAAGACCGCATAGCGTCATGTTCAGGTACAGACAAGTTAAAAAGGCGACCTTTAGGGAATTTACTACCAGGCACTAATTCAATAGCGCAGTCATAGCTCCTATGGGGAGGCAAGGATGCAGATTTACTTTCGCTAAACACATCAGAAAAATCAATCAAAAAGTCAGGAACATCCTGAGCCTGGGGGGAGGCAGAAAAAACAGGAGAGTTGGTATTAACACATTGGCAGCCCCAACTGGTTACAGACACAGATTTCCAATCCAAAACAGGATTATGAGACTGCAACCAAGGGAAGCCCAGTACGATAATATAATGCAGATTATACAGAACCAAAAATTTACAGCACTCCTGATGATCAGGTTCAACCCTCATTATCACCTGAGTAGAGAACTGAGGTTTATTCTCAGCCAAAGGGGTAGAATCGATCCCCAGTAGGGGAATAGACTTCTGTAGGGGTATCAAGGGAAACCCACAACGTTTAGCAAAATCATAATCCATCAGGTTAATAGCTGCTCCAGAATCAACGAAAGCCTGAGCAGAAAATGAGGACAGAGAGCATATCAGAGTGACAGTTAATAAAAACTTAGTCTGAACACTACCCAAGACAACTGAGCGTGCAAAACGTCTTCCCCGCTTAGGGCAGACTGAAATAGCATGAGAGGCATCACCACAGTAGAAACATAACCCATTGCGCTTTCGAAACTCATGACGCTGTGCCCCAGACACCACTCTATCACACTGCATGGGTTCAGAAGCAGGTTCACAAGGCAACACCATTCCACGCATACTTCTCCACTCACTCAAACGTCTGTCAATTTGAATCGCTAATGACATAGAATCATTGAGACCAGAGGGGACAGAGAATCCCACCATAACATCCTTTACATTATCTGACAGACCCTTCCGAAAAAGGGCCGCCAAAGCGTCGTCATTCCACTTAGTCAGGACTGCGCACCTACGGAATCTCTGACAGTATAACTCAGCGTCATCAAGACCCTGATTTAATGCCAACAAGGCTTTTTCAGCTTGATCAGTGACATTAGGCTCATCGTACAATAACCCCAAAGCCTGAAAAAATGCATCAACATCACTCAAAACAGGATCCCCAGGTGTCAGGGAAAAAGCCCAATCCTGAGGATCGCTGTGCAGGAGAGAGATGACAATTTGAACCTGCTGCGCTGCGTTCCCTGAGGACTTAGATTTTAAGGCAAAAAACAATTTACAATTATTTTTGAAATTCTGAAACTTACCTCGATCCCCTAAAAACAAATCTGGCATGGGAATCCTAGGTTCCACAACAGGCAACCTAGCAAGATAGGCAGCAATACTCCGAACCTCAGTGGCAAGCTGATCCACACGGCCAGACAACTGTGCAAACTCCATTGAGAGAAAAAAAAAATCCTCCCCAGCACCCAGAGATACAGAGGGAAAAAAAATGCAACAAACAGAAAAATATTTCTGACAACTCTGACAACCTTTTTTCTTTCACAATATTTTTTCCCTTCTGTGAGTACCATACAATTTTCAATTTTTAGGCCGGTGATACTGTTATGTTTCGGTAGCTGAGGAGTGCAGGTAAAAAAGGCAATACACCAGAGAAGTTGGAATCTATGAGATTGCAGTACCCTGACTAACCACCACAACTAGAGGCAGCCGTGGAGCATTCCTACGTTGGTCCTAGACGCCTCGTCACAGCCTGAGAAACTAACTACACCTAAAGATAGAAAGAGGAAAGCTATCTGCCCCGGAGCAGATCCCCAAAGAACATAGAAAGCCCCCAAACATGTAATGGCGGTTAGACAAGATGAAATACTGACACAGACAGAAAATAGTATGAGCAAACGTTGGGGCCCAAACTACCTAAATAGAAAAGGATAGGAAGGGCACTTACTGCAATCCCAAAAACCCTGAAAAGCACCAACTCTACTAATTTCAAAATCACCTGAGATCACACGACCTCTACCACCTAAATTAGTTCTCTGGTGTAACAAAATCAAAACAGCAGCCACTGAAAAAACTGGAAAAAGCAAAAGTACAAACATCAGTGGCTGAACTAAACTGAGAGGGCAAAAGCCCCCGGAGGGGACCCTGAAGGCCCCCACAGAAGTGCAGGACAAAATGCAAAAATCAAGCACAAAAACAAAAAGAAGAAAATGTCTTATCTGTTAGCAGGAGATGCAGACACGACACAGCAGGCTACAAAGGAAACAGGACTCAAGGATTGAGACCAGAACAATTGATCACCGGCAACCCTGATGGGAAGGCGACTCCCTTACATAAGACCAGTCAGTAACACCTGATTTCCACTCCTCACAATCTTCACTGGACAGTCCAGTACCGCTTGTAACCACCAGAGGGAGCCTCTGCTCAGAACTCATTTCAAGTTCATTCACAACAGATCACCAGCGTTCACGTTTTCTGTGCTGCTACAGCCAGTGTCGATTGCTTAACAAGGGTGGGTGGTTATGCTGGGCGTAAAATACTTGCTCTGAAAATGGTTGAGGTGTACCCCACAGGGGAAAATGTTTGACAGAGCATACACTATTTGTATGGGCATTCCAAGTCTAGGAGACCCCCTCCTTTAAATTGGGCATAGTTTTAAATCAGTCCTTCCTCCACGTCTCATCATCCGCTGCCACTAGATCACCAGCGTTAACGTGTTCCGTGCTGCTACAGCCAGTCTTGAATTCCGAACAAGGGTTGGTGGTTTTGATGGGCCTAAAATACTTGTTATAGAAAAGGTTGAGGTGTACCCCAAAGGGGAAATGTTTGCCAGCTCAATACACTTAGTGTATGGGCATTACAAGTCTAGGAGACCCACTCGTTTACATTGGGCATAGTTTTAAATCAGGCCTTCCTCCATGTCTCATCATCCGCCGCCACTAGATCACCAGCGTTAATGTTTTCCGTGCTGCTACAGCCAGTGTCGATTGCTTAACAAGGGTGGGTGGTTATGCTGGGAGTAAAATACTTGTTCTGAAAACTTTTGAGGTGTACGCCACAGGGGAAAATGTTTGACAGCCCATATACTAAGTGTATGGGCATTCCAAGTCTAGGAGACCCGCTCCTTTAAAATGGCCATAGTTTTTAATCAGGCTTTCATCCACGTCTCATCATCCGCCGCGCTAGATCACCAGCGTTAACGTGTTCCGTGCTGCTACAGCCAGTGTCAAAATCCTAACAAGGGTGGGGGTTTTTGCTGGGCATTAAATACTTGTTATGGAAAAGTTTGAGATGTACCCCACAGGGGAAAATGTTTGTCAGTCCAATACACTTAGTGTATGGCCATTACAAGTCTAGGAGACACGCTCCTTTTTAATGGGACATTTTTTGTTAAGAGGCCCTCCTACATGTTTCTTCCAAGGGGGGATTGGGGTTATTGGGGTGCATATGACTTGGTAGCAGGGCAGGTCTTGCAGTCAATGCATAAGAAAACAGAATGGGAGTCCAAAATGAATAATGTGAAGTGGCTTTTCCGGTGGCCATCCAGTATGTGGCTTGAAAAGCTTATTGGGGTGCATGCAACTTTGGGGCAAACCAGGCCTTGCATTCAATGCAACATTTTTTCTGGAAGCCCTCCTGTACCTCTCGTGAAAGGAATATTGTGGTGCATCGTAATTCTTGGCAGCCCATCCACTCATTGCATAGCAATAACAGTTTAGCAGACCCACTGTTTAATAATGGCCCTTTAAAAAGATTAATGCCGCCTGATGCCCGGTAAAAATAGGCTCTGTGAGTTTGAGTCCCTCATTCATAAATGAAACAAGATATGTCTGCTTATGTGTCACACACCACATGGCCAGCTAGGGTTGTTAAATGTTACAATGATATTTCCAAGTAAATGCATTTGTATTGGTTGAAAGCAATGTTAAAGTTGAAAAACGCTTCAAAAATGCTGCGACTGAACATAGCCCAAGTGGGGGAGGAACATTTTGGTCTGGGGTTATTATTATGCAAGTCATTGACCTGGAAAGGATGTACCTTTAGATATTTCCCAGAAAAATCCGTTTTGGTTTCGTTTTGGTATGTTTTTTGGTGCATCGGTAAAAATGGCACGAAACTCTGACAACATTGTTTAAAGCTGTGAACTAGGAGTCAGAAATGCTTACAGGGGCGATCCCCATGATATCTCCGTGTCATTTGAGCAGTGTTTCCATCATTTTCAGATGTTTTTAGACCTTAAAAGGACCCCAGCGAGAGGTTCGCGGTAAAAATGCTGCGATCTCCATTAGACTTACATTGGGCTCGTTGTTCTGTCCGAATACCGGAGTATTCCAATTTGCTCGACCCGAGCAACGAGCACCCAAGCATTTTAGTGCTTGCCCATCAGTACTAACTATCCCTGTGTGGCCCATTCATATTTTTTTACCATAATCAGGTTCCTCGCATCATGTTCTCACACGCTTTATGCATTTAATAGCCCTCTGTGTCTGTACTGTTACATACTTTGGCTGTTAACTGGTTCATGCAGAATTACATGAACACCCGATTCATACACTATGGCTGGTCCGAACAATGAAAGCAATTGTTACCATCCACCTTTTGTGTCTCCCCTTTTTCCTCATAGATTGTAAGCTTGCGAGCAGGGCCCTCATTCCTCTTGGTATGTACTTTGATCTGTGTTTATTGTTATGCTGTAATGTCTATTGTCTGTACAAGTCCCCTCTATAATGTAAAGTGCTGCGGAATATGTTGGCGCTAAAGAAATAAAATTATTATTATTATTATGGACATTCATGGATCCTCATGAAAATGTGAAGGATGACACAAGCTTTAATGACATAATTTACATTTGCTTCACTTAATTGTGTGGCTGACATCAGGACCCTCCATTTTGCACAGAGGATTCCATAGGCGCACTCCACCAATCGCCTTGCACGGGATAGCCGATAATTAAAAATGCACCGCCGATGGTCCAGGCCTCTCCTTGGATATGGCCTCATTACATTGAGGCTCAATTGAAATGCCTCATCAGCAACCATTACATAAAGAAACAGAGGGGACGATGAAGCTCAGCACAAATTTCCAGTAAGTAAAATTTAAATTTTTTTTTATTATTAAGTGAAAAACATGATTAAAAACAAAACCTGACACTTCAGTGCCCTTAGTCATAGGATATATAGTAATGCCAATATGGTCATATATATATATGTACAGAGAAAGAAACCCACACGTGTGATGGTAATTGAGCGATAATTGAATAGAAAATGACGTGGTGTGTGTAATGATGTGGAATTGGATGAAGAACAAAATGTGACGATTTTAGAAAACTCCTTACGCAGTGTCATTTTACTTACATTCACCGATTCACACTGTAGGAAAGCTCAAATATGGTCCTATCTGATAGACAGGGTACAGACAATATTGTAATCCCACTCACCTGATGTAGGAGAGGTAAAGCGCATGGAATTGTCAGTCAGCTGCCGCATATCCACAGGTCAAACCAATGACCACAGGAATATTCAGATTAATGGAGCTTTTTGTGGATTTACTGCGCTGCTAGACACGACACAGATACATTCATTCATTCATAAGTTAAAAACACTTCTTCCTCAGGGGATAATATAAAAGTACAATGGCATTGCGTGAGGAAGAAGTGTTTTTAACTTCCATACGCGTTGGAAATATGAATAAATCTGCAATTCTTTTATGAACGAATGAATCTGTGTCACGTCTAGCAGCGCAGTAAATCCACAAAAAGCTCCATTAATCTGAATTTTACTTACTCTTAAAGTTCTTACGACTACCCATATTGAAGTACTTGCAAAGGGTCTTAATTTTGTACCTAAGAGCAACTTCAATCTTTTCAATACCATTAAAGATGTTAATAAGTTCACAAGACTTTTAACTGCTAAAAAGTATTTTTTTCATGACAAACAAACCACAGATGTTTCTAATGCATGTGATCTTGAAGCCTTAAAATCTAATGCATGCTCTTTCTTTTGCTGAACAGAATGCACTGGTCACTTTATCTTCACTGCAAAGTTCTTCTGATACACTGGATTTAATTCTGGATCATGATATTTCTTTCACTCCAAGAAATGCTTCGTATTATCCAATTCAATCAAGGGTACCATCATTGGATACTTTTTTTTTTACACTAGTCAAATGTGACCTTAAGATCTTACATGAATCTATACCCTATTCTGAACACAGAAACAATTTAACATTCAATCAACGCAAGGCATTGCATGAACTTAAACATAATACGCGTCAGGTTTTGATTTTTATCATGTTCTTCACTTAATAAAAAGAAAATAATAATTTTAATTTTATTTACTGGAAGTTTGTGGTGAGCTTCATCCTACCCTCCTGTTCTATGTTGCCGCAATCACCGGCTGGACTAGCACCTTCCAGGAACATATCGAACCAGGACTTCTCATTGCACGGTGTGATAAGGAACCGCTTCCAGACATGAACCTGGTAGAACACGTGGGGGTGGGATGTCGAAATCATTATTTCGCATATGCCAACCCATTTTGGAAGAATTGAAGACTCTGGAGCCTCCAGTTTTTCCATAGGCCCCAATATCAACAACTGTAAACATGTATGTGCTGTCGACCAGGGCCAACAGCACTACAGAATAAAATTGCTTGTAATTGTAATATTGGGACCCTGAGTTTTTTCGGCTTATGAACACGGATGTGATTCCCATCAAGGGATCCTATGCAGTTGGGAAACTGACATGTTTGCTCAAAGCCATGGGCTATCTGCCTCCAATCTTCTTGTTTGGGCTCGAGCATAACAGATTTATGAAGGTGGGACCATAATTCTGTACAAGTGGAACGTACAATGCCTGAAACTCCAGATGAAGTGCCACACAGGAGAGACTGGTGGATAGAAATCTAAAATTAACAATAAACAAACAAAAAAATCTGAAAAAAAATCATCTCTACGCATAATATTAAACAGTGTAGTCCATCTATAAAAGTAAGCAACATAGCAAACTAAGCCCTGGATCAACAATCGACAACTCTATTAAAAGCTAAGGAACAGTTCATTTTGTCAAACATCAGGGAATGATAATGAAAAAATGTGGTGAAGTAATTGAAGTAAAGATGCCATAAACATTCACACAATATTTTGAAAAAAACGTATGGCTAGAGCAGGTTTGAAAATGATAATTACATTTAATATACCACAAATAAAGGATGAATACATACTGTAGTGTAAGTAAAAGTTGCTCCTCTGCCAAAATACATTTACACATCTTTTTGTTCTTGAAGGTTAGGCCAGGTCGCCCTACCTCCAAAAGAAGGTCAAAAGTAGAGAGGCTCATCTGAAAGTACTGATAAAACTTGTCAGGATGGCTGGGTAGAAAACCGTACAGTAGCTGGAAATTACCTTTAGTCAGCCGTTGCCTCAAAAGCGGATGTACCTACATTTGTCTCCGCCTCCTTGGATCAACAATCACTGGGTAAGGCTCCTCAAAACGTTGAAACAAGACCCAATGTAAAAGAACAAGTTCAGTTATGTTTAAGGTTTAACTCGTCACACGTTTGTCACAAACCATCAAAACCTATATACCAGCACGGCCTTTATATGAAAGACTGGAGGAGGGAACTTGTTGGGGACCCAATCAATACATAGGGTCCTTGATTAGGTTTTTATTTATTTTCAACCATTGAGCCAGTTAATTTAATAGGGAAAATCAGTGAGAAATGTAAAGCCATACGCATGTCATACGCATGTCATACGGATATCATACGGATAAATGGCTGAGTGAAAATTGCATCATGGCATTGCAAATGCATTACATACGAATTACCATACTGAGAACACTCGTGCCACTCTCGGCAGTAAGCCTTATAGTACTTCCTTCAGATCATTTTTCCACAAAAACCTGTGCCCATGTGATAACTATTGGAGAAAAAACATTGTGATTGTGTAACCTTGCAGATGTCAAAAGTTAATGTAGAATCTAGGTTGTAAAAATCCCCCTTCTCTAACCAAACACTAAAAGAAAAAATAAAATTTATGTAGCCTAAAATGGTGCTTTTGAAAAAAAAATACGTCTCCTACAAAGACATGAAATTGAAACAAAAAGATTATGTCTCTTTGAATAATTTAAAAAATCAACATCTGGGGCTATAGAAGTTTAAAATCACTGCATCTGCAGGCATTCTTGGTGGGTTCCAGTTCTTGATGTCTTACAATACATATTCAATAAATACAGTACTAGGAGGTGTCTCATTGACTTTCTACCAAGTTTTATTAATCCTTCTGTAGGGCCAGTGCAGAACTGACAGTGTCCATCTTCATTTTGCATTAAAAAGCAATACAAGATCAATACCACAGTGCTGCTGCAATTTGCACCTCTATTGCACCGATATGTGCTAATTGGCAAAGTTCAAGCCATCTGACTCCCGCCCTTGGAATCCCAAGGTACATGCTGCAATTTCTTTCCACATTGACATACAGGCTGTATGAAAAATAACTCAAGTGATTGCCTCAGCACACTGCAAAACTATGGCCATCTGAATGAAGCCTTAATGCATCCCCTTCTGCCATTGTAGGTAAGTTGTATTAACCCCTTAACGACCACCGATACGCCTTTTAACAGCGGCAGTTAAGGGTACTTATTACTCAGAGCCGCTTTTTAATGACGCTGAGAAATAAGGGTATAGCGCCCCCCAGCGTTGGAAAATCTCAGGAGTCTTGGATGCTAGGAGTAGCTGAGAACCCAGAGAACATGATTCGGGTCGGTTTTTACCGTCTCCAGTCTCGTGATTGCCGTTATTCACCAAATTGCACAAAAAAGTCTGATTTCCCATTAATTTCTCTCTCCTTTGATATGATCTAACATGCAAAAGGAGAAATGGGGTCCCCTGAGCCCCTCCCGGTACCTCCGCCATCCCTGAACTCCCTGGCTCCATCCCTGGCCTTCCGCATCTTCTTCCTGGAAGAAAAGGGCCGAGATCTGCAGGCCGGTACCCGGCAACAATAGGAGATTTTTCCTATATGTTCATTTTGATCACTGTGAAAGACCCTATCACAGTGATTAAAAGAAAGAAAAAAGTAAATCAAACTTCCTTTGTCACCCCTTAGTCAGATTAAAAAAATGAAATAAAAAATGTATTTTTTCCATTCTTTGCAGTTACGGTTAAGGTTGGGATAGGTTTAGGGTTGGGGCTAGGGTTAGGGTTGGGCTAGGGTTAGGACTTGGGTGAGGGTTGGGGTTAGAGCTAAGGTTAAGGTTGGGCTAGGGTTAGGGATGGGGCTAGGGTTAAGGTTGTGTTGGCATTACAGTTGCAGTTACAGTTGTGGTGTTGGGGTTAGGGTTGTGTTGGGGTTACAATTCGGGTTACAATTGTAGTGTTGGGTTTAGGGTGGTGATAGGTTAGGGTGGTGGTTAGGGTTATGGTTGTGGTTAGGATTGGGACTACGGTTAGGGTTGAGATTATGGTTAGGGGTGTGCTGGAGTTAGGGTTGGAGTAAGGTGTTGTGAACGCTCTGGATTTGACTTCTGAGCTTGGGCTCCCTCTGGTGGCTTCTGATAGTAGTGAAGCTGCTTTAGCTGACAGAGGTTCATCAGCTGGGAGCGATGATTGGCAATCTGGTGTTGATGACTGGGGAGATTTAAGGGAGTAACTTTCCCATGATCCTCGCCGGTGATTAGTTGCTCTTCCTGGTTCCATTTGGAAGTCAGCTTGCTTCCTGCTTGTCCTCCAACCTTCAGATAAGTTATTTGCTGTTTATTTCTTTGGCATTCATTTTCGTCTATCTCTAGTTTTCTGCCCTCTGGAGTTTGTACAGCCAGGTTCCCTTGCTGGGGCCTGCGCTGGCCTCTGCTTCTCATTTGCTGTTGTTTTGTATTTTCAGTTCCCTGTTATACTAGTATCAGCTTTTTGCTACCAGTTACACCGGAGTTCTGATCTAGCGGGGGAGAGATTGTGTGGTCTCAGTATTTTTGTATATCAGAACGTGTTGGAGTTTTTCTTAGTTTTTGCCGGATTGCAGACAGTATTCTTTCCTATCCAGTGCTATCTAGACAGATTGGGCCCCAGCATTTGCTCACACAATTTTCTGCCTGTGTTTGTATTTCATCTTTTCTCACCACCAATATATGTTTGGGGGCTACCTATTCCAAACTGTAAATTCTATGGTACTCAAAAGAAGGAAAGAATAGTAAAAAAAAAATAAAAATAAAAAAAAAATTCAGAATTTTTTATATTTTTTTCCTCTTTTTCTCTGGGGGCAGTAGGAGGATTTTGTCTTCAATAGAGATTGTGCAGTTGTCTGGTTGTGTTGAGCAGCTCGCTGCTGTAGTTTGGGAAATCTCTGCCTTTCTCACTTAGTTTTCTGCTGTGGAACCTAGGATCCCTCTTCCTGATTTATTTTCTGGGGACAGGTCTAAATTTTTGAACTTTAAAAATAATTGTAAGTTGTTTTTGCCTTGAAACCTAAGTCCTCGGGGAACGCAGCGCAGCAGGTTCATATTGTCATCTCCCTGTTGCGCGGCGACCCTCAAGACTGGGCCTTTTCCCTGACACCTGGGGATCCTGTTTTGGCTAATGTTGATGTGTTTTTTCAGGCTCTGGGGTTATTGTATGATGAATCTAATGTGATTGATCAAGCTGAGAAAACCTTATTGGCATTGAACCAGGGTCTTCAGGAAGCGGCAGAGTTATATTGTCAGAAATTCCGAAAATGGGCAGTCCTTATTAAATGGAACGATGATGCCCTAGCGGCTCTTTTTCGGAAAGGGCTGGCAGAGACCATAAAAGATGTTATGGTGGGATTTCCTGTCCCTTCGGGTCTCAACGATTCTATGTCATTATCCATTCAAATTGACAGACGCTTGCGTGAACGTAAAACTATGCGAGAGGTGGTGTTACCTTTCGAACAAGCCTCTGAGCCTATGCAGTGTAATAGGGTTGTTTCTAGGGCTTCAGTGTAAAGAATTTTGGAAGCTTATGAGTTGTGCTTCTATTGTGGGGACGCTTCTCATACTATTTCCGTCGTCCCTAAGCGGGAAAGACCTTTTGTGCGCTCATTTGTTTTGGGCAATGTACAGCCTAAATTTCTCCTAACTGTTACCTTTATCTGCTCCTTGTCCTCATTTTCTGCTCAGGCTTTTGTCGATTCAGGAGCAGCCCTGAACCTGATTGATTTCGACTTTGCTAAACATTGTGGCTTTCCCATGGTACGCCTGCTGACTCCTATTCCTTTGCTGGGCATTGATTCTACCCCTTTGGCGGAGAATAAACCCCAGTTTTGGACCCAGGTGATAATGACCCGGACAACCAAGAGAATTGTAAATTTTTGTTGTTACATAATTTACATGACATTATTGTACTGGGTTTTCCTTGGTTGCAGACCCATAATCCTGTTTTGGATTGGAAGTCAGTGTCTGTGGTCAGTTGGGGTTGTCAATGTGTTCGTGGTGACACTCCTGTTTTTGCTACCTCTCCCCAGTCTCAGGATATCCCCGACTATTTGGCTGATTTTTCTGATGTATTTAGTGAGAGTAAGTCTGCGTCCTTGCCTCCCCACAGGAGTTATGATTGCGCGATTGAGTTAGTGCCCGGTTGTAAATTTCCTAAGGGTCGGCTCTTCAATTTGTCTGTACCTGAGCATGAGGCTATGCGATCTTATATCAAAGAGTCATTGGAGAAAGGTCATATTAGACCGTCCTCTTCGCCTTTAGGTGTCGGCTTTTTCTTTGTGGCCAAGAAGGATGGTTCATTGAGGCCATGCATTGACTATCGTCTCCTTAATAAGATCACTGTTAAATATCAGTATCCTTTACCCCTGATTTCTGATTTATTCTCCAGAATTAAAGGTGCTAGTTGGTTTACCAAGCTTGACCTTAGGGGGGCGTATAATCTTATTCGCATTAAGCACGGTGATGAATGGAAGACGGCGTTTAATACCCCTAAGGGGCATTTTGAGTACCTAGTGATGACTTTTGGGCTCGCTAATGCCCCTTCCTTCTCCCAATCTGCCATGAACGATATTTTCCGGGATTTTGTGGAAAAGTTTCTGATTGTTTATTTGGACGATATTTTGATTTTTTCCAATGACTGGGATTCTCATGTGGAACATGTTCTGATGGTATTCCGGATTTTGAGTGAAAATGATTTGTATGTTAAGGGATCAAAATGTCTCTTTGGCGTACAGAAGGTTTCGTTTTTGGGAATAATTTTGTCTCGTCCGCTATCGAGATGGACCCAGTCAAGGTTCAGGCCATTTGTGATTGGGTTCAGCCCACTTCATTGAAGGCTCTTCAGAGATTTTTGGGTTTTGCTAATTTTTACCGTAAATTTATAAGTAATTTCTCTGGTATTGTGAAACCACTGACTGATTTGTCCAAAAAGGGTTCTGATGTAGTGAATTGGTCTCCAGAGGCAGTTTCGGCTTTTCAGGAGCTTAAGCGGACATTCACTTCTGCTCCTGTTCTACGGCAACCTGATGTTTCTCTACCATTTCAGATGGAGAGAGATGCTTCTGAGATTGGTGCAGGAGCCGTTTTGTCCCAAAGGGATCCTGTAATCTCTAAGATTAACCCTTGTACCTTCTTCTCTAGAAAATTTTCCCCAGCTGAACGTAATTATGATGTGGGGAATTGGGAATTATTGGCTATGAAGTGGGCTTTCGAAGAGTGGAGTCATTGGTTGGAGGGAGCCAAACATCAAGTTGTAGTTTTCACTGACCACAAGAACCTGATCTATCTCGAATCAACCAAGCGACTAAATCCTAGACAGGCCAGGTGGGTCTTGATTTTCACACGTTTTAATTTTGTGGTCTCCTTTCTCCTGGGCACTAAGAATGTTAAGGCGGATGCCCTCTCTAGGAGTTTCTTTGCAGATTCTCCTGATATGACTGAGCCTGCTGCCATTCTGAAGGAGGATGTGGTTCTTTCCGCTATCTCGCCCGATTTGAGACTGGCCCTGGAGGAATTTCAGGGAGATAAACCTGAACGTTGCCCTGTGGGGAAATTGTATGTCCCAGACCAATGGAGGATGAAAGTAATGTCTGAAATACATTGCTCCGCCTTGGCTGGTCATCCCGGTATATTTCGTACCAGAGATTTGTTGAGTTGGTCCTTTTGGTGGTCTACTCTATCTCATGATGTCAGGAATTTTGTGCAGTCCTGTGGGACTTGTTCTCGGTCCAAACCCTGCTCCCGCTCTATTGGATTGTTAATGCCACTGCCTGTGCCCAGGAGGCCATGGACCCATATCTTTATGGATTTTATTTCCAATCTCCCTGTCTCTCAGAGAATGACTGTTATCTGGGTAATCTGTGATAGATTTTCCAAGATGGTGCATCTTGTGCCACTGCCGAAGTTTCCATCCTCTTCCGACTTGGTGCCCTTGTTTTTTCAGCAGGTGGTTTGTTTGCACAGCATTCCGGAGAACATTGTGTCTGACAGAGGAGTCCAATTTGTTTCCAGATTTTGGAGAGCCTTTTGTTCTAAACTGGGAGTTCAGTTGTCTTTCTCCTCTGCGTTTCACATTCAGACCAATGGGCAGACTGAGAGAACAAACCAGACTTTGGAAACTTATTTGAGATGTTTTGTGTCTGCTGATCAAGATGACTGGGTCTCTTTTTTGCCCTTGGCTGAATTCGCTCTAAATAATAGGGCTAGTTCTGCCACTTTGATGTCCCCTTTTTTCTGCAATTTCGGGTTTCATCCTCGGTTTTCTTCGGGGCAGGTGGAGGCTTCTGTCTGTCTGGGTGTTGACTCTATGGTAGAGAGAATGCAGCAGATTTGGGATCAAGTAGTGAATACATTGTTTCTCTCTCAGGCGAGGGCCCAACGGTTTACCAACTGGCATTGAACTGATGGTCCCGGTTTAAAGTAGGTGACATGGTTTGGTTGTCCTCAAAAAATATCCCTAAGAAGGTGGCGTCTCCAAAATTTAAGCCAAGGTTCATTGGACCTTATAAGATCTTGGAAATCCTTAATCCCGTTTCTTTCCATTTGGCTCTTCCAGGGACGTTTAAGATTCACAATGTCTTCCATAAGTCTTTATTGAAAAGGTTTGTTGAGCCAGTGGTTCCTATGGCTACGCCCCTGAGCCTGTCTTGGTTGAAGGCAATCTGGAGTATGAAGTGGAGAAGATATTGGATTCTCGTCTGACTAGACGGAGACTCCAGTACTTGGTCAAGTGGAAAGGTTACAGTCAGGAGGACAATTCTTGGGTGTTTGCTTCTGACATTCATGCTGATAGATTGGTTTGTGCCTTTCACTGGGCTCATCATGATCGGCCTGGTGGCGCAGGTGAGGGTTCGGTGACCCCTCCTCAAGGGGGGTACTGTTGTGAACGCTCTGGATTTGAATTCTGAGCTTGGGCTCCCTCTGGTGGCTGCTGATAGTAGTGAAGCTGCTTTAGCAGACAGAGGTTCATCAGCTGGGAGCGATGATTGGCAATCTGGTGTTGATGACTGGGGAGATTTAAGGGAGTAACTTTCCCATGATCCTCGCCGGTGATTAGTTGCTCTTCCTGGTTCCATTTGGAAGTCAGCTTGCTTCCTGCTTGTCCTCCAACCTTCAGATAAGTTATTTGCTGTTTATTTCTTTGGCATTCGTTTTTGTCTATCTCAGTTTTCTGCCTTCCTGGAGTTTGTACAGCCAGGTTCCCCTGCTTTGGCCTGCGCTGGCTTCTGCTTCTCATTTGCTATTGTTTTGTATTTTCAGTTCCCTGTTATACCAGTATCAGCTTTTTGCTACCAGTTATACCGGAGTTCTGATCTAGCGGGGGAGAGATCGTGTGGTCTCAGTATTTTTGTATATCAGAACGTGTTGGAGTTTTTCTTAGAGTTTTTGCCGGATTGCAGACAGTATTCTTTCCAGTCCTGTGCTATCTAGACAGATTGGGCCCCAGCATTTGCTCACTCTATTTTCTGCCTGTTTGTATTTCATCTTGTCTCGCCACCAATATATGTTTGGGGGCTACGTATTCCTTTGGGGGCTCTACTCCGGGGCAGTTAGTTTTCCCCTTTCTGTCGTTAAGCTTAGTTCTCTCCTTGGCTGTGTCGAAGCTTCTAGGGCACCGTAGGCACATCCCACGGCTGCTTCTAGTTGTGCTGTCAGTTTAGGTGTCTGCAATCTGCTAGCTACCAACTTCTTCGGTGTCTGGTTGCCTGTCTATTTTTGCTGCTGTCCTCCTCGGCTACCGAATCATAACAGTAAGGACTGTGTTAGGATTGGAGTTAGAATTGGGGGGTTTCCACTGTTTAGGTACATCAGTGGTCTCCAAAAGTGACATGGAGCCCGCCATTGATTCCATCCATTTTTGTGTTCAAAAAGTCAAACGGTGCTCCCTTCCCTTCTGAGCCCTGTCATGTGCCCAAACAGTGGCTTTACCACACATACGGAGTATTGGCATACTCAAGAGAAATTGCACAACAAATTTTGTGGCCCATTTTCTCCTTATAACTTTGTGAAAATAAAAAAGTTTGGATCTGAAGTAAATTTTTTGTGAAATTAAGTAAAATGTTAATTTTTTCCTATCACATTGCTTTAGTTCTTGTGAAGCACCTGAAGGGTTAATAAACTTCTTGAATGTGGTTTTGATCACTTTGAGGGGTGTAGTTTTTTGAATGGTGTCACTTGTGGGTATTTTCTGTCATATTGA
>JARQOD010000001.1:650078526-650149826 GCA_033576555.1 Oophaga sylvatica | reverse complement strand
ACTCAAATTTTTCAAAAAAAATCTCATTTTAAAACCCAAGCAGTTCCTTCCCTCTCTCGGTGAGCAAAAACAGTTGTGTACAACCACATAAGGGTCACAAAATTCGGGAAAATTCAAAAACAAATTGAGGCCCCAAATTTCATGACCCCCCCAAATAAATTTAAAATTTTTGGTGCTAAAAAAATTTTGTGTTTTTTTTTTCCCCACCGATGAATTTCATAGATAAAATCCTTGGGGCTCTTTTTTCCAAAAAAGGGGGTCATTTGAGGGGTCTCGCTGCTTTTGCATGTCAAAGCCCCCCAATGCCCATGACTACAATCATAAAAAATTCACAAAATTTTTGGGTTATTTTTGGGCGCAGGGTGGCTCAGGGATGCACGCCCCTTGAGCTCGGGAGCCGGGTTAATTCCCACCAAGGAAAAATCTGCAAGGATTTGAGTTCCCCCATGTTTGGGGGGGTTTTTCCCCCCACACTAAAAAAAAAACATCTGAAGGGAACAAAATTTGGACCCCAGGGGGAAGAAACGATAATGGTACAAACGAAAAGGCTGCAAATATGTTATGCTTTTTAAAAGATTATTATTTTTTTATTATTCCCCTTTCCCCTTTGAAAAAAAAAATGGGGGCTAAAATACATTTTTGGGAAAAATTGTTTTTAAATTTTCACAGTCTACAAAAAATTTAAAACCCCCGGGGGGTTAAAGGGCTCCCACACATCTACATACTTTTTTAAGGGTTATTTTTAAAGGGGGAATTCGGAAATTTTCCCTGTTTAGGCACTCAGGGGTTTCCCAAACCGGGGATGGTTTTATTTTTTTCCGGAATTTTTAAAAAAAAAAGATGCCCTTCCCTTTCGAGCCCCCTGCCCTCAAACATTTTTTCCCCCAAACGGGGTATCGGACACTCAGGGAAATTGCAAAAAAAATTTATGGAATTTTATTTTCTATTGAGTGTCATTTCCCAAAAAGAAAAATGGGTTAAGGTGAAAAAAAATAGCCCTTATAATAACTAACAAAAATAGCATCTGTAGCGCTATAGCATGTAAACATGAAAATATATAAAAACTATCAGCAGCATTATGCTCTAGATAATAGGAAAAAATGGAGACACATACATAATTTGGCCAATTCATGCATGTCCAGCAGCCTTCAACAAGGCATTCTCCTGCTGTGGTGACCTATCCTAATGTGAATCCTCTACGTGTCTAAAAGTCGTTAACGGGTACAGGGTCCATGTAAGAACATGACATGTGTACAGCCCTAGATTACAATGGGAGTGGTTGTGTTGTGTCCTGGTATGTGTGAAAAGGGACGACCCACAAACCGGAAAACATGGACTGTCAAGGGGGCTTTATTTAAAAGGGTTTGTCTCCTGATCATTAAAGTAAAAATTAAAAAGTGCTTTTAAAAACAAGCAACATTGCAATTTTCTTCTGATTCAAATCCTTTAGAACGGAGAATTTTAATTTTACAGCTTACTGCTTCTTGCTTAGATTATGACAACAACCCAAGGGGCTGGTCTCTTAGGCAAGGAGAGCGCGCATGAAAATGGTATACAGCTTACAAATGAAGTCAGAAGCTGCTTTGCAAGATCCGCCGGCTTCAGTCCCCTTGTACTCTGTGCAGCATAAAAAGGTGAACAGTTCAGACCAGTGGCACCATATTGACGCTGGTCTGAATAGTCAGTCTGCAGGAGCGCTGCAGACTGAAAGAGCTGGAAAGGTTTTTCTCTGTTTTGCCTATGAACAGCTGCAAATACATTTTCTGTTAGGATCATTGTTTAAGATCTCATCTTGCTGTCTTCTCAGATGTATTGCAACCAGGGTCATGGTGTATTGAGCCTTAGAGTGGAGGAATGACCCACAACACATTGCTTTGTAATGGTGCCAACTGTGCATGCCACAGTGCTCAGAGAGCGGAGCTGCCATAATGAATCAGGTCCTTAGTGTGAGTGTTTAAATAGCCAGGAGCATCTTCAGCATCGCTGTCAGTAATGAGCAGCTTTTACTGTGAGCTGCAAATATCCGTATAACAAACATGTTCATGCACAGACACTATGAGGTTTGTTCTGCACAGCCACAAACAAATGCAACGGCATGAAAAAACAAAAACGACACTATATACAGATTTGATAAGTTCAGGAAGGGAAAAAAGAGAACAAGGATGGTTTAGCTCTGTCTAAAGGTGTTCTGTGAATAGCTATAATGCCTCCTGGGGTCATGGAAGCAGCCAAAGAGTTTTTTGTAGTATTTTTCCTTTGTTTGCTCAAGCTTGCCCTAAATATTAGTGTTTCCTACGACTTTCCAAAAACATAGCGATGGTTCAATTAGTCTGATGTGAAATTGACTTTGTTGTGTGCCTTATATGATTATTTTCAAGCATCCTGCCATCTTGTCCGGTATGTCTATAAAAAAGGACATCTCCCAAATACCTGAAAGAGCAGGCAAATGTTCTTGGCACTTGGTACTACCTCTGAACATATACTCATCTCTCTGTTCCCTTGCCTTCATTTTCACTTCCTGGCACCTTTCACAACTATATTCTGATACTGGCCCCATGGTTAGGACATTTCCGCTGCAGAGGCTTGTAGGTATGTGGAGAAGTATTTGTGTGATGGATCTGGGTGAGTATAATGACCTTGAAATCTGATTTTGGTGAGAACCTTTAGGTTCCTCTGATTGAGAGACTGCATTATGCAGGTTCCGTGTTTACGGGTCTTTTCTGAGGTCCTTATTTATTTAGGAAGTCTACATACTGTATTTGTTGATAGGGTTTGGAATTTATTGTATAGGGTCTGTGTTCTATCATCTATTTTTGCTTTGTGGGTTCTGTCTAAACATTTGGAAGAATAGTGAATTAGAATAATTCAATTAGAATAGTGAAGCATGCTGCTTTGTTCTATGTAGTAAATAAAACAGGAACCACAGAGTCCAATTATTTTGGAGGTGTGACAAAGGTCACTGGCAAGGTGCTGGAGGGGAGATATCTTTTGCTGAGGCTCATGTCTCAGTGATCTAAGCTTCAGTTTTTCCTTCAGCACACTAAGTGTTGAAAAGTTAACAGCCAATTTTAAATAAAGGGTTTGTTTTTTTGTGGATGACCATAGACTGGGTGGGAGGTTGTCCACCTTATCTCTGCCCCAGGGGTGTGGTCTGGGGCTTAAATGGCTGGAGAGGAACACTCCAGAGAAGTGTTTTATGTTTTATGCTAAAACTTGAACCGTGGACCTTGCTAGCCCAGAGCGGGCTGATCCCCACAAGCAGAAGGACGGTGTATGTAGGTATGTGGAGAAGTATTTGTGTGTGGATCTGGGTGAGTATAATGACCTTGAAATCTGATTTTGGGAGAACCTTTAGGTTCCTCTGATTGAGAGACTGCATTATGCAGGTTCGTGTTTACGGGGTCTTTTGAGGTCCTTATTTATTTAGGAGTCTACATACTGTATTTGTTGATAGGGTTTGGAATTTATTGTATAGGGTCTGTGTTCTATCATCTATATTTGCTTTGTGGGTTCTGTCTAAACATTTGGAAGTATGATGAAGGGCAACATTGGTAATCAAATAATCAAATGTTATAGCTTGTGAGGCCCATCATGTGCCAATCATGTACCAATTTTCATAATCTTCCTGATATCAAAAAATGGTACGATTGCTTCCAATAAATTTAAAGGGGGCCCTATTTTTAAATTTTTTGGATGTTTTTTTTTTACAGTTTTTGGGCAAATTTTTAAAAGGTTTTGTTTTACTGTTTTGCCCAGAAGGCCATGTCTACTTTTTCCAGCTTGGTTTATGCTGCACTAATAAAGGACGTTCTTAAAGAGACAGTGTTCCCATTTCTACCTCCGTGTCCAGCCGAGTGAGCTGATCTACTACAGAGGGAAAAAAAGAACTTACTGGATCATAACAGATCTATGAAATGGATCATGAAAGATCAACATTTGATTAATCATTTCTGAAGTTATGATGCCATTGTGAACAGACTGTAGTAGTATCCTATCTCACCACCAAACAACTACAGTTTATCCTCCTTCTGTTCTGCCCCCAATGATATGTGAAGGCTGAGAAGGATAGGCAACAGTGTCTAAGCCAACTGTACTTACTATTATCAAGCTGTTTCTCTCCAATAAATCAGATGTCAGAATAAACCACTTAAATAGTTCAGATAAAAAAAACAAATAATTGAAGCACTTAATAGGCCTTATAATGTTCAACCTGTCTTAGCTAGTGAAAAAAATTCCAAAGGACTTTGGGTAAAAAAATAAGTATTTCCAGAGTGAGAGACTGTGCTTTCCTCGCTGTCAAAAATACCAATAGAAATGCCAAAGTAACCCAATAACACTATTGTGAGCAGACTTATTCTGGCATCAACCTTTACAAAGTTGCATGTCAGCCTGATTTCACAACTCAAATATTTTATATGTGCATGTGGTTCTTTCAAAGACAACACCTTTAGCTAGACAGTCTGTTCCTCTGTTACTGAGAAATCAGGGTTTAAATTGACATGAAAATGACTGTGTTGATCTTACACCTTTGTCATTCCAGCTTAATTCCCTCCTCCTGGTTGTTGGCTCTTTTTTCTAACATCATAAGGCATAGAGGCTGTCAGTTAAGGAGTAGGCATTGCTGGGTGGGCAATAGAGCTGGAGTGACAGAGGCTTCAGTTTTACAGCCTCATTTGCATATCAATTCAAACACTGATTTCTCAGTAACGGAGAAACGGACTGACCATGTAAAGGTATTGCTAGATTTTTCTTTGAAAGAGTTATCTTCACATAAATAGTTTGAGGAAAGGTAGGGAAGGAGGGAGGCTGAAATACTGTTGACAGATTCCATTTAAACTAAACCTGATAGCAAAATTAAACCTCATTTAACTACTAGTAATTCCAGACATGCATTTGTGATTTACCCCTTAGGCTATGGTTCCACGGTCCGGAACCATAGCGCTTTGGACGGAGCGGAAATTCCGCTCCGTCTAAGCCCCGCCCCCTTTATGACGCGCGATCTTTCCGGAGGTGTTCAGGACACCTCCGGAACACCTCCGGAAAGAGCGCAGGGCTACATAGCCCTGTGTTAATTCTGTTGCGGCGACGCACCGTCGCCGCAATACGCGAGGACATGCTGCGGTCTAAAAAGACGCGCCGCATGTCCGTTTACGCAGGTTTGCCACCTGCGTATTGTTACGCATGGTGGAGACGGGATTCCTTGAAATCCCCTCCACTATGCTGTAACATCTGGACGCTGCGTGTTTGGCGCTGCGCCAGCGCACAGCGCCAAACACGCAGCGTTTCCTGACCGTGGAAACTCACCCTTATGTACTTGGATGTATAGATAGGTCCAAGATTGCATTGATGCAGGCTCTGACGCTGAGCCCGCATTTTTCCCTGCACATGACATAGGAGATCGGCTGTCATGTGCCTCTAACAGCCTCGGGTGGATATGCGATTCATCCGCAACTGTTAACAAGTTAAATGCTGCTGTCAATCTCTGAGATATAAGACCCGCCCATTGGCGCCCTTTTCACGTCAATGCAGCCCAGCTCTCATAGGAGTTCATGATTTATGCTACATATAGCAGGGCTGAAGCCCTGCTATGTGTAGCAAAGGGGACCAAATGATTTCAGTTTCAAGTCTCCTAAGGGGACTATTGAAGTAAGTAAAAAGTAAAAAAAGTTTTAAAAATATAAAAAATAAAAAACATAAGTTAAAATCACTCCCCTTTCAAAATAAAACAATAAAAATATACATTTTTGGTATCGTCTCTGTCACGATTCCTCTGCTCAGAGTGTCTGGGACTCAGTGATGGACAGCTCTGTCATCCTATCCAATGCAACAGCATGTGCACAGCGTTTTTTTTTACCATTTATTTGCATTGTACTGTACATGGTTTCTGGATCTGCTGTGGATCCGCAGCGCCAAATCCGCTGCGGATCCGCAGCAAAATCCGCTGCTGATCCGCAGCAAAATCCGCTGCGGATTAGCAGCGAAATCCACTGCGGATCAGCAGCGAAATCAGCTGCGGATCAGCAGCGAAATCAGCTGCGGATTAGCAGCGAAATCCGCTGCGGATCAGCAGCGAAATCAGCTGCGGATCAGCAGCGAAAATCAGCTGCGGATCAGCAGCGAAATCCGCTGCTGATCCGCAGCTGATTTCGCTGCTGATCCGCAGCTGATTTCGCTGCTGATTGCGCTGCTGATCCGCAGCGAAATCAGCAGCGGATCAGCAGCGAAATCAGCTGCGGATCAGCAGCGAAATCAGCTGCGGATCTGCAGCGAAATCCGCTGCGGATCAGCAGCGAAATCCGCTGCGGATCAGCAGCGAAATCAGCTGCGGATCAGCAGAGAAATCAGCTGCGGATCAGCAGAGAAATCAGCTGCGGATCCGCAGCAAAATCAGCAACGTGTGCACAGGGCCTAATAGGAAAAAAAAAAAATTCTTTATTATTTTTCCCTACCTATGACAGGGGGGGGTTCACTTACTTTTTTTTATTTTGATCACTGTGACAGTTTATCACAGTGATCAAAATAATTTTTTTGACTAGGCAGGGCGCACTGCGCATGCGCCGGCCGGCGGGCGCACTGCGCATGCGCCCGCCATTTTCCAAGATGGCGGCGCCCATGAAGAGGCCCGGGCGGACGCCGGGACCGATCCAGGGACATCGGTGGATCGGGAGAGGTGAGTAGGGTGGTCGGAAGGTTAGGGGGGGGGATCGGAAGGTGGGGGCACCGGAGCAAAGGAGGAGGGGAGCTGTTAGTGACGGCGGTGACCGATCGCTGCCATCTTTCGGTGGCGGCGGCCGATCGCCGCCGTGAATCCGTGTGGGGGGCTCAGGGCTCGGTGTCCAGCCATGGGAGATGCTATTGCAGCATCGGCCATGGCTGGATTGTAATATTTCACCAATTATATTGGTGAAATATTACAGATTGCTCTGATTGGCTGTTTCACTTTTAACAGCCAATCAGAGCGATCGTGGCCAAGGGGGGGTTAAGCCAACCCCCCTGTGGTGAAGCACAAAGAGTCCTGTGCCGGCGGGTCGGGTGACCTTTCAGTGACCCCGGTCACCCGACCCGCAGGGACGCGATCCTTTCATGACGCCACATAGGCGTCATGGGTCGGATTGGCACAGGTTTTCATGACGCCTACGTGGCGTCATGGGTCGGGAAGGGGTTAATATTGTGGCACCACATGCTATAATTAGCTGGACTAGTCCAAATTATGTGTGATTAGTATGGACTAGAGATAAGCCAACCATTTAAGCAAAAAGCTTCCCAAACAGCTAAAATTAGGGGCAGACACCATGAAAAATGGCATCAATTGACCCACAGTAGAAATTGGCAAATGGCACAGCAGCAGTCAGTCCTGGGCCATGCAACACCTCCAATTTTTTTTCCAGCCACACTCAGATGGCACAAACATCAGTTTCATACAGTACTAGTGGTAGAAAAACGTAAGGAAAGTAACACAGGTAGTTGACTAATCAATTGTCCCACAGTAGAATCTTCTATAATGACACAGAAGCAGTCAGCCATGGGCCATGCATGAGATATCAGGGTCTGGGCCAGCATTTACAGCTTTGAATTGAAGTTTCAATGAGGACCTGATAGTTAAGGAAGCGATGTAAGCCTTCTTAGCTGGGTGCCCTGATATCTCATGCAACACATCCACTTTTATTTTATTTTTTTTTCAAGCCACACTCAGATGGCACAAACATCAGTTTCATACAGAATTATTCGAAGAAGAATCTAAGGAAAGTAACGCTGGGTAGTTGAGTGAAGGTAAGTGCAGGCCTGTCTGTCTGGGAGTCCTACTTCTACAGTCAACACACATGAAGGAGACCTAAGTTGGATTCTCCACATTTCAAAAAATTATATTCACATGTCACCAAAGTAGCACCAATTTCCGCAGAGAGGAAATAGTATAATGGCCGCCTGACACCCCTTCCACTGCAGGCAACCCACCAGATGGAGAAACAACTTGGATTCTCCACATTTCAAAACATTATCATCACAGACTACAAAAGTGACATCAATTTCCACAGAGTAGAAACAGTATAATAGGCCTCTGACACACCTTCCACCACAGGCAACCCACCAGGTGGAGACCCAACTTGGAGTCTCCATTTTTTAAAAAAATTGTTTGCAACATCAGCAGCAGTGGCAACAGCAGGCACAGAAGCCACAACAAAGGTTTCACAGACTGCAGTAATGCGAGATTAATGCATGACACTAAAAACGACACCATCGCCTAGCATGCCCAGTCTGCAACTGGGGTCCAAAAGTCATTGGACATCCATGACTTGTTCATTTTGATGAAAGTTAGGTGGTCTATACTTTCAGGGACAACCCGATTCACTTATCCATCAGGACACAACCAGGAGCGCTGAAGACACATTCTGAGAGAATGCTGACTGCCTGGCATAACAAAACCTTCAAGGCATGACAGGCGAGCTCAGGCCACTCTTATATTTTTGAAGACCAAAATTCAAAAGAGTCCAAACCTCCCCTGAAGGAATTGATATTGAGCTCCAGATACTACTGCATCATCCTCTCGTTCACAATGTGTCAGACTTGTACTCTGTTCTGATTGTGCACGGGTTGGTCTAATGTGCACACTGTGTGCCTCACTGCTGTCTTGTGGAAAACCATTCTTAAGATTGTCTACAAGTGTGTTTCGATACTACAGCATGCACTTGTCCCTTTCCAGGGGGAAAGCATCTGGCAAAATTTACTCTTGTACCATGGATCTAACAGAGTGGCATCCCAGGTGAAATGCACCCTGGCAGACACAGATTTTTTCAGGGAACAGGTGATGTTGTCTATGACATGCTGATGTAGCACAGGCACAGCTTTCTTAGAGAAGTAATGGCGACTGTGCAAATGGTACTGGGGGTCTGCGATGTCCATCAACTTTCGGAAATTGTCTCTATACATCAGGCAGAAAGGCAGCATTTCTGTGACCAACAGATTGGCGATGGAGGAGTTCACGCTCTTAGCTTTGGCATGTGTAGGAGGAAACATTCTTTTACGTGACCACAATTGTGGGATCGAGGGATGGCTGCTGTGCTGAGGGAGGGTGGTGTAGGGTGCACTGGAAAAACTGCTGGACTGTGAGTAAAGTGTAGGTGGAGATGATATGGTAGATTGAGAAAGATGTGTTGTGCTAGGTGATACAAAAACAACAGGCATGTCCATTTCCATAACAGCTGACGGGCTCTCACTCACCCCGACTGTAAGGGTAAATAAGTGGATTTTCAGCGGCCGGAGACCTGTTTGAGAATACTTGATAGAGGAGGAAGAAGCAGCAGATGTGGCTGATGGGACGGCCGGTGATTGGTGAGGCCCGCTTGTCAGCATTTTAGTGCAATGAGATTCTAAGACTAAGGCATGCTGATCGTGCATGTGGCAGTTCATGCATGTAGTCATCAAATTATTGCAATTTTTACCTCTACTAAGTTTTTTTTGCAAATTTCCCAGATATGGTGAGTTGGGTCATCCTTTGCGGTCTCAAAAAACGTCCAGGCTAGGCAACCATTGCCATCCCTGTGAATTGCAGACTTGCGAAAGGTGCTGGCCACAGCCAGAGTTGTGGCTGAGGATACAGTACTTGTCATGGTTGCATTACGTCATGTCTGTGTGGGAAGCTGCAACGTAACCTCCTCTGTTGTGAATGTGCTAGAAATGAATTCTGAGCAGAAGCTCCCTCTGGTGGTTACAAACAGTACTGAACTATCCAATGAAGATTGTGAAGATTGGCGATCAGGTGTTACTGACTGGTCTTATATAAGGGAGGTTCCCTCCCATCAGGGTTGCCGGTGATCAATTGTTCTGGTCTCATCTTTGATTCCTGTTCACTTTGTAGCCTGCTGTTTCGTGCCTGCATCTTCTGCTAACAGACAGGACATTTTCTTCTTTTTGTTTTTTGTGCTTGCTTTTTGCATTTTGTCCTGCACTTCTGTGGGGGTCTGCCGGGTCCCCTCCGGGGGCTTGTGCTCCTCTCAGTTTAGTTCAGCCACTGTTGTTTGTTCATTTGCCTTTTCCAGTTTTTTCAGTGGCTGCTGTTTAGTTTTTGTTACACCAGAGAACTAATTTAGGTGGTAGAGGTCGTGTGATCTCAGGTGTTTTTGTAATTAGTAGAGTTGGTACTTTTCAGGGTTTTTTGGGGTTGCTGTAAGTGTCCTTCCTATCCTTTTTTATTTAGGAAGTTTGGGCCCCAACGTTTGCTCATACTATTTTCTGTCTGTGTCAGTATTTTCTCTTGTCTAACCGCCATTACATGTTTGGGGGCTTTCTATGTTCTTTGGGGATCTGCTCCGGGGGAGATAGTTTTTCCTCTTTCTGTCTTTAGGTGTAGTTAGCTTCTCAGGCTGTGACGAGGCGTCTAGGACCAACGTAGGTACGCTCCACGGCTGCCTTTAGTTGTGGTGGTTAGTCAGGGTACTGCAATCCCATAGATTCCAACCTCTCTGGTGTATTTCCTTTTTTGCTTGCTCTCCTCAGCTACCAAATCATAACAGTATCACCGGCCCAAAAACTGATATTTGTATGGTACTCACAGAAGGGAAAAATAGTGTTCAAGAAAGAAGATTGTCAGAGTTGTCAGAGATTTTTTTTTTTTTTTCCCTCTGTATCTCCGGGTGCTGAGGAGGATTTTTTTATTTTATTTTTTTTCTCTCAATGGAGTTTGCACAGTTGTCTGGCCGTGTGGATCAGCTTGCCACTGAAGTTCGGAGTATTGCTATCTATCTTGCAGGGTTGCCTGTTGTGGAACCTAGGATTCCCATGCCAGATTTGTTTTTAGGGGATCGAGCTAAATTTCTGAATTTCAAAAATAACTGTAAGTTGTTTTTTGCCTTGAAATCTAAGTCCTCAGGGAACGCAGCACAGCAGGTTCAAATTGTCATCTCTCTCCTGCGCGGCGATCCTCAGGATTGGGCTTTTTCCCTGACACCTGGGGACCCTGTTTTGAGTAATGTTGATGCATTTTTTCAGGCTCTGGGGTTATTGTACGATGAGCCTAATGTCACTGATCAAGCTGAAAAAGCCTTGTTGGCATTAAATCAGGGGCTTGAGGACGCTGAGTTATACTGTCAGAGATTCCGAAGGTGGGCAGTCCTGACCAAATGGAATGACGATGCTTTGGCAGCCCATTTTCGGAAGGGTCTGTCAGAGAATGTAAAGGATGTTATGGTGGGATTCCCTGTCCCCTCTGGTCTCAATGATTCTATGTCATTAGCGATTCAAATTGACAGACGTTTGCGTGAGCGTAGAGGTATGCGTGGAATAGTGTTGCCTTGTGAACCAGCTTCTGAACCCATGCAGTGTGATAGAGTGGCTTCTGGGGCACAGCGTCATGAGTTTCGAAAACGCAATGGGTTATGTTTCTACTGTGGTGATGCCTCTCATGCTATTTCAGTCTGCCCTAAGCGGGGAAGACGTTTTGCACGCTCAGTTGTCTTGGGTAGTGTTCAGACTAAATTTTTGTTGACTGTTACCCTGATTTGCTCCCTGTCCACATTTTCTGCTCAGGCTTTCGTTGATTCGGGAGCAGCTATTAACCTGATGGATTTTGATTTTGCTAAACGTTGTGGGTTTCCCTTGATACCCCTACGGAAGTCTATTCCCCTACTGGGGATCGATTCTACCCCTTTGGCTGAGAATAAACCTCAGTTCTCTACTCAGGTGATAATGAGGGTTGAACCTGATCATCAGGAGAGTTGCAAATTTTTGGTGCTGTATAATCTGCATGACATTATCGTACTGGGTTTCACTTGGTTGCAGTCTCATAATCCTGTTTTGGATTGCAAATCTGTGTCTGTAACCAGTTGGGGCTGCCAATGTGTTAATGCCAACACTCCTGTTTTTTCTGCCTCTCCCCAGGCTCAGGATGTTCCTGACTTTTTGACAGATTTTTCTGATGTGTTTAGCGAAAGTAAATCTGCATCTTTGCCCCCCATAGGAGCTATGACTGCGCTATTGAATTAGTGCCTGGTAGTAAATTCCCTAAAGGTCGCCTTTTTAACTTGTCTGTACCTGAACATGACGCTATGCGGTCTTATATCAAGGAGTCATTGGAGAAGGGTCATATCAGACCATCCTCTTCACCCTTGGGTGCCGGTTTTTTCTTTGTGGCCAAAAGGATGGTTCATTAAGGCCGTGTATGGATTATCGTCTCTTGAACAATATCACTGTGAAATATCAATATCCGTTACCCTTGATTTCTGACCTGTTTTCCAGGCTGAAAAGTGCTACTTGGTTTACCAAGCTTGACCTCAGGGGGGCATATAACCTTATTCGCATTAAGCACGGGGATGAATGGAAGACGGCATTTAATACCCCAGAGGGGCATTTTGAGTACCTAGTGAAGCCCTTTGGGCTCACTAATGCTCCTTCTGTCTTCCAGTCCTTCATGAATGACATTTTCAGGGATTTTGTGGATAAATTTCTGATTGTTTATTTGGATGATATCTTGATTTTTTCCAATGACTGGGACTCTCATGTGAAACATGTTCGGACTGTGTTCCAGATTTTGAGAGAGAATGCTCTGTATGTGAAGGGATCAAAGTGTCTTTTTGGCGTACCGAGGATCTCATTTCTGGGATTCATTTTGTCCCCATCTGTTATTGAAATGGACCCGGTCAAGGTTCAGGCCATCTGTGATTGGGTCCAACCTACTTCATTAAAGGCTCTTCAAAGATTCATGGGTTTTGCCAATTTTTATCGTAAATGTATTGGTAATTTCTCTGTTATTGTTAAACCATTGACTGATTTGACCAAAAAGGGTTCTGATGTGGTGAATTGGCCTCCTGAGGCAGTCTCTGCGTTTCAGGAACTTAAGCAGAGATTCACTTCTGCTCCTGTTCTACGGCAGCCTGATGTTTCTCTGCCATTTCAGGTTGAGGTTGATGTCTCTAAAATTGGGGCAGGTGCCGTTTTGTCCCAAAGAGATCCAGAGACCTCTAAAAGTAACCCTTGTACCTTTTTCTCTCGAAAATTTTCTCCAACTGAACGTAATTATGACGTGGGTAATCGGGAGTTATTGGCCATGAAGTGGGCTTTTGAAGAGTGGAGACATTGGCTGGAGGGAGCCAAACATCAGGTGGTGGTCCTCACGGACCATAAGAATCTGGTTTATCTGGAATCAGCCAAGGGACCTAATCCTAGACAGGCCAGGTGGGCCTTGTTTTTCACACGTTTTAATTTTGTGGTTTCCTTTCTTCCTGGCACTAAGAATGTTAAGGCGGATGCCCTCTCGAGGAGTTTCCTTGCGGACTCTCCTGAGTTATCTGATCCTGCTGTTATTTTGAAAGAGGGTGTAGTTCTTTCTGCCATCTCGCCCAATTTGAGACTGGCTCTGGAAGGGTGTCAGGAGGATAAACCCGAGCGCTGCCCTATTGGGAAATTGTTTGTCCCAGACCAATGAAAAAGAGTGTGATGTCTGAGTTTCATTGTTCCGCATTGGCCGGTCATCCCGGAATTTTTGGTACCAGAGACTTGGTTAGTCAGTCCTTTTGGTGGCCTACTTTGTCTCATGACGTCAGGGAATTTGTGCAGTCCTGCGGGACTTGCTCTCGCTCCAAGCCTTGCTCTCACTCTAGTGGTTTGTTGATGCCATTGCCTGTGCCCAAGAGACCATGGACCCATATCTCTATGGATTTCATTTCCGACCTCCCTGTTTCTCAGAGAATGACCGTTATCTGGGTGATTTGTGATAGGTTTTCCAAAATGATACATCTTGTGCCATTTCCTAAGTTGCCTTCCTCCTCTGAATTGGTGCCTTTGTTCCTTCAGCACGTGGTTCGGTTACACGGCATTCCTGAGAACATTGTGTCTGACAGAGGAGTCCAGTTTGTTTCCAGATTTTGGAGGACTTTTTGTTCTAAACTTGGTGTTCAATTGTCTTTCTCCTCGGCTTTTCATCCTCAGACCAATGGACAAACTAAGAGAACAAACCAGACATTGGAGACTTATCTGAGATGCTTTGTGTCTGCTGATCAGGATGACTGGGTCTCTTTTTGCCTTTGGCTGAGTTTGCTCTTAATAATAGGGCTAGCTCTGCCACTTTGATGTCTCCATTTTTCTGCAATTTTGGGTTTCACCCTCGATTTTCTTCAGGACATACGGAGGCTTCTGTCTGTCCAGGTGTTGACTCTGTTGTGGAGCGTATGCAGCAGATTTGAGACCAGGTAGTGGAGAGGTTGTCCCTCTCTCGGGAGAGGGCCCAGCGGGTTGCCAACCGGCATAGGACTGATGGTCCTCGGTTTGAAGTGGGGGACTTGGTCTGGTTGTCCTCAAGAAATATCCCTATGAGAGTTGCATCTCCTAAGTTTAAGCCTAAGTTCATTGGACCTTATAAGATCATGGAGATTCTTAATCCTGTTTCCTTTCGTTTACTTCTTCCAGGGACATTTAAGATCCATAACGTGTTCCACAAGTCCTTATTGAAGAGGTTTGTCGAGCCAGTGGTTCCTATGGCTATGCCTCCTGACCCTATTTTGGTTGAGGGCAATCTGGAGTATGTGGTTGAGAAAATATTGAATTCTCGTTTTTCTAGACGGAAACTCCAGTATTTGGTTAAGTGGAGAGGTTATGGTCAGGAGGACAATTCTTGGGTGTTTGCTTCGGACATCCATGCCAGGAGACTCATCCGTGCGTATCACAGAGCTCATCCTGACCGACCTGGTTGCTCAAATGAGGGTTCGGTGACCCCTCCTCAAGGGGGGGGGTACTGTTGTGAATGTGCTAGAAATGAATTCTGAGCAGAAGCTCCCTCTGGTGGTTGCAAACAGTACTGAACTATCCAATGAAGATTGTGAAGATTGGCGATCAGGTGTTACTGACTGGTCTTATATAAGGGAGGTTCCCTCCCATCAGGGTTGCCTGTGATCAATTGTTCTGGTCTCATCTTTGATTCCTGTTCACTTTGTAGCCTGCTGTTTCGTGCCTGCATCTTCTGCTAACAGATAAGACATTTTCTTCTTTTTGTTTTTTGTGCTTGCTTTTTGAATTTTGTCCTGCACTTCTGTGGGGGTCTGCCGGGTCCCCTCCGGGGGCTTGTGCTCCTCTCAGTTTAGTTCAGCCACTGTTGTTTGTTCATTTGCCTTTTCCAGTTTTTTAAGTGGCTGCTGTTTAGTTTTTGTTACACCAGAGAACTAATTTAGGTGGTAGAGGTCGTGTGATCTCAGGTGTTTTTGTAATTAGTAGAGTTGGTACTTTTCAGGATTTTTTGGGGTTGCAGTAAGTGTCCTTCCTATCCTTTTCTATTTAGGAAGTTTGGGCCCCAACGTTTGCTCATACTATTTTCTGTCTGTGTCAGTATTTTCTCTTGTCTAACCGCCATTACATGTTTGGGGGCTTTCTATGTTCTTTGGGGATCAGCTCCGGGGCAGATAGTTTTCCTCTTTCTGTCTTTAGGTGTAGTTAGCTTCTCAGACTGTGACGAGGCGTCTAGGACCAACGTAGGTACGCTCCACGGCTGCCTTTAGTTGTGGTGGTTAGTCAGGGTACTGCAATCCCATAGATTCCAACCTCTCTGGTGTATTTCCTTTTTTGCTTGCTCTCCTCAGCTACCAAATCATAACACTCTTTGTCTTCCTCCTCATCCACCTCCTCTGCTGAGCTACTCAACTGCGTACCTCTGGGTTCATACCAAGTGGGATCTACAACCTCATCGTCATCCTCTCTGTTCTCACACTCCTCACTCTGAGAGTCACCTGCCTCTTCCAGCCCTGACACCACAGTAGAGTCTGTGTGCGCCTTTGGTATCTGAGTCTCATCAGGATCATTTCCACCCCTGGTGGTTAACGTCTGGTGACGAGGGTTTGGATTCTGATCTGACCCTACTTTGTCCGGCCCCAGATCCCACATGAAAAATTTTGGGCATCGGTGCAGATGCTTTGCTCCTCTGGATTCTGTGAATCTTCGGAGCAGACCTCTGATGGCCATGGAATAAAATGTGCAAACAGCTCTGCAGAATGGCCCATCTGTGTTTCCCCACAATCAGTTGAGGGTTTGGAAATTTGTGACGTGGGGGAATAAGGGTGAATGGGTGCCACCTCTGAGGATTGTACTGTGTGTGATGTTAAGGTGGAGGAAGAGAAGGAGAGGCCACTTGATGCAGCTCTTGCCATCCACTGGAGCATATCCTCTTTCTGAGACTCATCTATAGGTTGAACCACTGTGCGGCTGCCAAAGAAAAGGAGTTGAGTAGCCTATTCAGTAACAGATGTTGTCAGTGGTCTTTGGATAGGACAAGATGGTGCTTGTTTAGTTGAGCTTTCATTAACATTAACACCTAACCCACATACACATCGAACACCAATCCTTCGACCATGACCTCACTTTTTCCCACTCATGTTGTATGTACCCTTCCCCTCTTTTAACCCCTTCACCCCCAAGGGTGGTTTGCACGTTAATGACCGGGCCAATTTTTACAATTCTGACCACTGTCTCTTTATGAGGTTATAACTCTGGAACGCTTCAACGGATCTGCGCGATTCTGAGACTGTTTTCTCGTGACATATTTTACTTCACGTTATTGGTAAACTTTCTTTGATATAACTTGCGTTTATTTTTTAAAAAAAATGCAAATATGGGGAAAATTTTGAAAATTTTGCAATTTTCAAACTTTGAATTTTTATTCCCTTAAAACAGAGAAATATGTCACACAAAATAGTTAAGAAATAACATTTCCCACATGTCTACTTTACATTAGCACAATTTTGGAATAAAATTTTTTTTTTCTTAGGAAATTATAAGGGTTAAAAGTTGACCAGCGATTTCTCATTTTTACAGCAAAATTTACAAAGCCATTTTTTTTAGGGACCACCTCATATTTGAAGTCACTTTGAGGGGTCTATATAGCAGAAAATACCCAAAAGTGACACTATTCTAAAAACTGCACCCCTCAAGGTACTCAAAACCACATTCAAGAAGTTTATTAACCCTTCAGGTGCTTCACAGGAGCTGAAGCAACGTGGAAGGAAAAAATGAATATTTAACTTTTTAGCCACAAAAATGATCTTTTACAAACTTTTTTTTTATTTTCACAAGGGTAAAAGAAGAAAATGGACAGATAAAGTAGTTGTGCAATTTCTCCTGAGTACGCCAATACCCCATAAGTGGGGGGAAAACCACTGTCTGTGCGCACAGCAGAGCTCATAAGGGAAGGAGCGCCGTTTGACTTTTTCAAACTAAAATTGGCTGGAATTGAGATTGGATGCCATGTCGCGTTTGGAGAGTCCCTGATGCACCTAAACAGTGGAAACCCCCACAAGTGACACCATTTTGGAAACTAGACCCCATAAGGAACTTATCTAGATCTGTTGTGAGCACTTTGAACCCCCAAGTGTTTCACAAAAGTTTATAATGCCTGGGTGTGAAAAAAAAAAAGAAACAATTTTCCATAAAAATGATTTTTTAGTCCCAAATTTTTGATTTTTCCAAAGGAAATTGGACCCCAAAAGTTGTTGGCCAATTTGTCCTGAGTACCCTGATACCCAATATGTGGGGGGGAAACTGTTTGGGCGCACGGCAGGGCTTGGAAAGGAAGTAGTAACGTTTTGGAATGCAGACGTTGATGGGGGTCATGTTCCGTTTGTAGTGCCCCAGATGAGCCTAAACAGTAGAAACCCCCACAAATGACCACATTTTGGAAACTAGACCCCCTAAGGAACTTATCTAGAGCTTTGGTGAGCACTTTGAACCCCTAAGTGCTTCACACAAGTTTATAATGCCCGGGCATGAAAATAAAAAATCCTATTTTTTTCCCACAAAAATTATTTTTAGTCACTAATTTTTTATTTTCCCAAGGGTAACAGGAGAAATTGGACCACAAAAGTTGTTGTCCAATTTGTCCTGAGTACGCTGATACCCGATATGTGGGGGAGAACCACTGTTTGGGCGCACGGCAGAGCTTGGAATGGAAGGAGCACCATTTGACTTTTTCCAACCAAAATTGGCTGGAAATGAGATTGGACGCCATGTTGCATTTGGAGAGCCCCTGATGTGCCTAAACAGTGGAAACCCCCCACAAGTGACCCCATTTGGGAAACTAGACCCCCTAAGGAACTTATCTATATCTTTGGTGAGCAATTTGAACCCCCAAGTGCTTCACACAAGTTTATAACGTAGAGCCGTAAAATTAAAAAATCATATTTTTTCCACAAAAATGATCTTTTCACCCAATTTTTATTTTCCCAAGGGTAACAAGACTCCAAAAGTTATTGTGCAATTTGTCCTGAGTACGCTGATACCCCATATGTGGGGGTAAACCACTGTTTGGGTGCATGGCAGAGTTTGGAAGGGAAGGAGCGCCGTTTGACTTTTTCAATGCAGAATTGGCTGGATGCCATGTCGTGTTTGGAGAGCTCCTGATCTGCCTAAACAGTGGAAACCCCCGACAAATGACACCATTTTGGAAACTAGACCCCTCAAGGAACTTATCTAGATGTGTGGTGAGCACTTTGAACCCCCAAGTGCTTCACAGAAGTTTATAACGTACAGCCGTAAAATAAATTTTTTTTATTTTTTTTTACAAAAATGATTTTTTCGTCCCCAATATTTTATTTTCACAAGGGTAACAGAAGAAATTGGACCCCAAAAGTTGTTGTCCAATTTGTCCTGAGTACGCTGATACCCAATATGTGGGAGAAAACTACTGTATGGGTACACGTTGGGGCTCGGAAGGGAAGTAGTGACGTTTTGGATTGTAGACTTTGATGGAATGGTCTGGGGCGTCATGTCGCATTTGGAGAGCCCCTGATGTGCCTAAACAGTGGAAACCCCCCACAAGTGACCCCCATTTTGGAAAATAGACCCCACAAGGAACTTATCTAGATGTGTGGTGAGCACTTTGAACCCCGAAGTGCTTCACAGAAGTTTATAACAAACAGCCGTAAAAATAAAAAATATTTTTTTTTTACAAAAATTATTTTTTTCGCCCCCAATATTTTATTTTCACAAGGGTAACAGGAGAAATTGGACCCCAAAAGTTGTTGTCCAATTTGTCCTGAGTACGCGGATACCCAATGTGTGGGAGAAAACTACTGTATGGGTACACGTTGGGGCTCGGAAGGGAAGTAGTGACGTTTTGGATTGTAGACTTTGATGGAATGGTCTGGGGACGTCATGTCGCATTTGGAGAGCCCCTGATGTGCTTAAACAGTGGAAACCCCCACAAGTGACCCCGTTTTGGAAAATAGACCCCACAAGGAACTTATCTAGATGTGTGGTGAGCGCTATGACGCCCCAAGTGCTTCACAGAAGTTTATAACGTACAGCCGTAAAAACAAAAAAAAAAATCATTTTTTTTTTAAAAATGATATTTTTGCCCCCAGTTTTTTATTTTCCCAAGGGTAACAGAAGAAATAGGACAAATTGCACAATAACTCTTAGGGTCCAGAGTACGCTGATATCCCATGTGGGAGTAAACTACTGTTTGGGTGCATGGCAGAGCTCAGAAGGGAAGGAGCACCGTTTGATTTTTTCAACGCAGAATTGGCTGGAATTGAGATCAGACGCCATGTCACATTTGGAGAGCCCCTGATGTGCCTAAACAGCGGAAACCCCCCAATTCTAACTCCAACCCTAACCCCAACACACCCCTAACCCTAGTCCCAACCCTAACCACAAACCTAACCCTAATACACCCCTATCCCTAATCCCAACCATAATCCTAATACTAACTTTAGCGCCAACCCTAACCCTAACTTTAGCTGCAACCCTAACCTTAACCCTAACCCTAATGGGAAAATGGAAATAAATACATTTTTTTAATTTTATTATTTTTCCCTAACTAAGGGGGTGATAAAAGGGGGTTTGATTTACTATTTATAGCGGGTTTTTATGATTGGCAGCTGTCACGCTAAAAGACGCTTTTTATTGCAAAAAATAGTTTTTTGCATCGCCACATTTTGAGAGCTATAATTTTTGCATATTTTGGCCCACAGAGTCATGTGAGGTCTTATTTTTTGCGGTACGAGGTGACGTTTTTATTGGTACCATTTTTGAGCATGTGACATGTTTTGATCGCTTTTTATTTCGATTTTTGGGAGGTTAGAATGAACAAAAATCAGCAATTCATGAATTTCTTTTGGGGGAGGCGTTTATACCGTTCCGCGTGTGGTAAAATTGATAAAGCAGTTTTATTCTTCGGGTCAGTACGATTACAGCGATACCTCATTTATATCATTTTTTTATGTTTCGGCGCTTTTATAGAATAAAAACAATTTTATATAAAAAATAATTATTTTTGCATCGCTTTATTCTGCGAGCTATAACTTCTTTATTTTTTCGCTGATGATGCTGTATGGTGGCTCGTTTTTTGCGGGACAAGATGACGTTTTCAGCGGTACCATGATTATTTATATCGGTCTTTTTGATCACGTGTTATTCCACTTTTTGTTCAGCGGTATGATGATAAAGCACTGATTTTTTGCTTAGTTTTTATTTATTTTGTTTTAAGGGGTTCACAAAAGGGGTTAACTAGTGGGACAGTTTTATAGGGGGGGTCGTTATGGATTCGGCGATACCAAATATGTGTACTTTTATTGTTTTATTTTTTTTATTTACAGGAAGAAATTAATTTATTGGGGAATATTTTTTTTTTTTTATTTATTTTGGAATTTTTTTTTACACATGTTTATTTTTATTTTTTTTACTTTTTTACATTGTCCCAGGGTGGGACATCACTGTAAAATGTCAGATCGCTGGTGTGACAGTGTGCACAGCACTCTGTGAGACCAGCGATCTCACAGGCAGCGCTGCAGGCTTCTCAGTGCCTGCTCTCAGCAGGCACTGAGGAAGCCGCCTCCCTCCAGGACCCCGGCGCCATCTTGGATCCGGGTCCTGGGAGGGAGGAAGCCCTCAGAACAGCGCGATCACATCGCGCTGTTCTGAGTGTCTCAGGGGAGCTCGCAGGGAGCCCCCTCCCTGTTCGATGCTCCCCTGTGCCCCCGGTACACCGCGATCATGTTAGATCGAGGTGTGCAAGGGGTTAATGTGCCGGGAGCGGTCCGTGACCGCTCCTGGCACACAGTCCCGGGTGTCAGCTGTGATAATCAGCTGACACCTGGCGGCGATTAGCTGCGCTCCCCCCGGTAGCGCAGCTGATCGCTATGACGTACTATCCCATCCATGGTCAGATTGTCACGGGTTTTATGGACGGGATAGTACGTCAGATGTCAGAGAGGGGTTAACCTGCTGTTTCACAACCCTAGGCCCAGACCTGTCAGTCACTTCTCACTAAATTAATAATCATTATTTATTGGTTGATATACTGTGGCTATGTGAGATTGCAGGTAGCAGGATGCAGTGACTGACAGGAGGCAGAGCAAGGGTTAACAGATTTATTAACAGAGATATACTACACATAGGGAGATAATGGGTTAAGCAGGGAGATAATGGGTCACGAGAGACAGCGCGCACAAGGCAGATTGCTGTACACAGTCCGTGTACCCGGATGCAGGGAATCTACAGCACGGGCCAGCGCTACCACGATGCTTAGCAGATGGAGCACAGACCTTTCCCTGCTGCGTGCTCTGTCTTCCTGCCAAGTCTCTCCTCGCTTTCCCGTGCACAGCGCCTTTTAACAAAGTCACGCCCCGTGCTGTCGAGTGCAAACGTCTGTCTGGGTCAGAAAGCTTTCACCCTGACAATGGTGACAGCCCTGACAGTTCTGGAACCAACGCAAGAAAGGCACCCCCAGTCCAGTCCATCTTCTTACAGTTAGACCACAGAATTAGCACAAAAGATTTTAATTATGAAATGAAGCCTTGTGCCTGCACCAGAGTATTAGCCCAAACAATTTTGATTAGGAAATGTGACCTTCTGATTTCTCACTGCAACAGTTTTATCACAAATGATTTGGATGAGCAAATTGGGCCTCCTGGCTGAAAAACAATATTAGGCCTAGTGATTTTTACGTGGAAATGTGCCTTCTGATGTCTCACTGCAACACAGTTTTATCACAAGCAATTTGGATCAGCGCATTGAGCCTCCTGGCTGAACCCCAATATTTGGCCTAATAATTTTCAAGTGGAAATGTGGCCTTCTGATTTCTCACTGCAACACCATTTTAACAAAAACCATTTGGAGTAGCAAATGGGGCCTCCTGAGACTGCCACACAGTTTTAGCACAATTTAGTTAGATGCTGGAAGATTGATTTCACACAGGACAGGATCCTAACTGACAAGTTTACTTTCAGCAGCAGCACTAGAAGGAGCGCCTTCTCTGCACTGTGACACTGAGAAAATGGCGCCAGCAAAACAAGATGTCCGCTTTTTATATGGACAGGGACATGTGACATCAGCAGCCAATTACAAAAAACCTTGTGTCACGACATTGTAGATGGTTTCTGCACACTGATTGGCTGCCAGAAATGTATACACATTAACTTATTAAAGAAAAAAATTACACTCCGCAGCTCCTTTGACCTAGACTCACCACCTCCCCTCATCAAACATGTCTCCTGTCCCTACCGCTCATCACCCAGCACCGTTATATCCTAGACAAAGTCCCAAAGTCATAACAAAAGCATTAGTATAAGCACACATTGATTTTTTTGAACTGTGAGTCAGTCTGTGACCAAATTTTGCTGACTTTGAGTAAAAATGCTCAGGAAACCAAACATGAATCCGAATGTGCTACGTTCGTGCCGAATTTGAGATTGACAAGTTCGCTCATTTTTAGTGTGGACAAGTCTAGCTCTTCAATCTGATATCATGCCCATAGAGATGTGATAAATATCTCTGTAGTACCTGATGCCTGTATGCAGCTGCCCTTGTGTCATACTGTGCAGACCAAAGTCTGACCAACCATGTTCTTACAAAACATTGGATCGCACTTGGACCAATGCTGTTTTATGTTGCTGCGCTCTTGTCCGATTTATTCCTTGAACAGAATGCATGAGTTGCATTGTATTGCATTAGGCCATGCAAATCTATGGGTCCATGGAAAACATCTCATCACACATCAATTGGAGTAGTCTATCTAATTATAATATTTAAAGCCACAATAATAAAAAACTGATATTCCGATTATACTGGAAAGTTTTCCGAAACCACAAATTCAATGCTGTAATCACTTAATAGGGGTTAATCCAGCTGTCAGGTTCCTTTTAATATACAGTATAAACCATGGTACAGTCATATCTACGTATATAGTGTGAGACAGTGAAGGGGTGCGTACTGGACGGCGTGTATATCTCGTCCAGGTTTCTTAGCTGGGGCGCATAAGGAAGATAGGTTAGCAGTACGGCGTTCACTCCATTCCCTTCCGGTACAGGATTGCAGTTCAACCCTGAGTGTACACAGCTGCTTAATGAGACAGCCAGAAGTAGCTGCTTGAGGAAGACAGAGGGGGCTCTCAGTCTGGATCTGACTTCAGACGCTGTTGGAGTCTCCTGCAAACCTCACGCTGGTAACTACAGATTATATGTGTTATTTTGGGCCAGGCTATTAGAGTCTGGTCCCTGATAGTGAGGGAATCTATCGATGTGTAGTAAGTAGCCGGAGAGGCTTAGGATTTCTGTTTATGAGTTGTTTTAATCACGTTCTGTTTGCTGTGAACTTTAATAAAGCTGGTTGCGACCAGTTACACCAGAACTGCTGTCTGTGAATGAACTGTTTATGTGCCACTCCGTCTACTAGGACGGCGATCCCAGAGCTATATCCCCTGAAAAGCTTACAATTGGTGGAGAATGCGGGCAGCACAGTGGCTAAAGACAGCAGCAAAGAAAAAAGTTTTGTCAGCAAAAGAAACGTCTGTTGGAGCAGTCTTAAAGAGACAGTAGCCCTAATAGACTTTGCAAAGGAAAAAAAAAAAAAAGGTGTCTGCACCGCAAAACTGAACTGGTTGTGGAGAGGACTGTGGAGTGTATATGTCTTGGGTGAAGGCTGTCAGCCAGCCCAAGGAGTCCGGCAGTATGGAGGAGCTCGTTAAGCACCTGGTCCAGAGCCAACAGAGCATGCAGCAGGCCCAGCAGAGCATACAGCAGCAGCAGCAGCAGGAGACTAACCGGTTATTAATGGAGCAGATTGCAGCACTACAAAAAACTCACAGCACCTCGTCCCCGAGTGAGGACGACGTGTCACCGACATTATCCGCTGTAAAGAAGGCGGTAAAACAGACTCTGCAAAAGATGACACCTCATGACGATGTGGAGGCATATCTAGCTATATTTGAGAGACTGGCAGAGAAGGAGAATCTGCCATCATCTGAATGGGCCATGGTGGTCGCACCCTATCTGACGGGGGAACCCCAAAAAGCCTATTTTGACCTCAACGAGCAGGACAGCAAAGACTATACTAAGCTGAAAGCGGAGATTCTTGCCCGCCTGGGGGTGACGGGTGCGGTCCGTGCCAGGAGAGTCCATAACTGGAGATACAGGCGAGACAAGCCTGCTCGCTCACAAATGTATGACTTGATTTCTTTAGTAAGGAAGTGGTTGGAACCTGACGTCAGCACCCCTGCCCAAATGGTCGAAAAGGTAGTGCTGGACCGGTACATCTGGGCCCTTCCTCCTGAGGTACAGCTCTGGGTCGGACAGGGAGACCCCAAAGATGCCGATCAACTGGTCAGCTTGATAGAAAGGTATTTCGCCACCAAAGACTATCTACGTGACCAGCCGTCCGAGCGATCATCAGTTCGGAGTACCCGGCCTCCGTCATCTCCCGGTAAGAGAGTTCCAGCTGTGGGGGAAGGGGGGCTGCTGATAGACCGGGTCAGCCCCGAGGGGACATGTGTGAGCGAAAGGGTGATACTTCCCTGTCAGGAGACCCCAGGCCTAGAAAGGTCTCCCCGTCTGAACTCCCCAACCTGAGACAGTGTTGGAGATGCCGTGAACAAGGTCATATTTCAGCCAACTGTCCACTAGTGGGGGAACCTATGGACTGTGACGCTGGACAGTCCCTCTCTTTCCTCGCGGAACCTGTGTGCGTGGCCACCCCAGTCGAGGAGACTGGCCCACAGCTGTCTCAGGTGGTTATAAATGGCTGCCCAGTACAGGCCCTCCTAGACTCAGGGAGTCGAGTGACTCTGGTACATGCCAGCATGGCTGATAGGGACTTCATCCCCGATAAACACCTGAGCGTGGTGTGCATACATGGAGACACCAAAGTCTACCCGGTAACTTCCGTGGACTTCGTCACAAAACTCGGGGAGATCTCGTATGAAGTGGGGGTAGTGAAGAACCTGATGCATCCCGCCATATTGGGTCGTGACTTTCCCCTGTTTTGGGTTCTTTGGAGAAAAAACGGTTCTACGGGACAGTGTGATGAAGCTCCTACTGAGGTTGCGCAGTCCCGAGGGGCGGAACACAATGCTAGTGGGCCGTTAAACTTATGTGATAATAATGATGATGATGATCATGATAATGATGATGACCATGATAATGATGCTGATACTGATAAAAATGAATTTCCATTACAGGTGATGTTGGGGGAGGGGGAGGATGGTTCTCTAGGACAGAATGTCCCTGACCTACCGGTGTCCCGTGGCAATTTTGGGAGTGAGCAATTGCGAGACCCCACTCTTAAACATGCCAGGGAGAATATAACTGTTCTGAATGAGATCCCACAAGACCCGGCTCTGATGAAAAATTTCCCCATTTTGCCATGAACAATGACCTGCTATACAGGGTCACTAAAGTAAAGGGAGAGGCCGTGAGTCAGCTCCTAGTACCTAAGACATATAGAAGTATGGTGCTAGGTTTGTCCCATAACCACGTGCTGGGTGGGCACCTGGGGATGGACAAGACCCAGGAAAGAATCCTCCAGAGGTTTTACTGGCCAGGGGTTTATCGAGATGTGGAGGATTATTGCAAAACCTGCCCCACGTGTCAGATAAATGCTCCGGTGTCTCACTTCCGCAGTCCATTAATCCCGCTGCCGGTTATAGAGATACCATTTGAAAGGGTAGCGATGGACTTGGTAGGTCCTATTGTAAAATCACCCAGGGGGCACCAATACATACTAGTGGTACTTGATTATGCAACCCGGTACCCCGAGGCTGTCCCTTTAAGAAATATGGCGTCTAAAAATATTGCACGGGAACTCTTTTCATATTTCCAGGACAGGAATCCCTAAAGAGATCCTCACGGACCAAGGCACACCTTTTATGTCCAAGGTGATGAAGGAACTGTGTAAGTTGCTTAAAATCTCGCACCTTCGGACATCCGTGTATCACCCACAGACGGATGGGCTGGTTGAACGTTTTAATAAAACGTTAAAACATATGTTAAAGAAAGCAGTAGAGAAAGATGGGCGGGACTGGGACTACCTGTTACCCTACTTAATGTTTTCGGTCAGAGAGGTGCCCCAGGCCTCTACGGGGTTTTCTCCCTTTGAGTTGGTATATGGTCGGCACCCGCGGGGCTTGCTAGACATAGCCAAGGAAGTATGGGAAACCTAGACAACTCCATACAAGAGTGTTATAGAGCATATTGCCCAGATGCAAGAGAGGATGGCTAAAATTATGCCATTGGTTAAGAATCATCTGCAGAGAGCCCAAGAAGCTCAAAGCAGGGTATATAATCGGTCAGCAAAAATTAGGACTTTCAACCCCGGGGATCGAGTCCTAATCCTAATTCCCACGGTGGAAAGTAAGTTTTTGGCCAAGTGGCATGGCCCATACGAGATAGTACAGAAAGTGAGCGAGGTCACTTACAAAGTACACCAACCTGGGAGACGAAAGCCCTACCAGGTGTACCATGTCAATCTGATCAAGCCTTGGAGGGACAGAGAGTCATTGTTGGCCTCGAGTGAAGTAGAGAAAGGGTTGAAACCATCTCTACCTCCTGTGACCATTGGTGAGACATTGTCCGTGCACCAAAAACAGGAAGTACGGGAGTTTCTGCAGAAAAATCAGCACAGAGGTTTTCAGACTTGCCCGGCCGGACTTCTCTCGTAAAACACCATATCGAGACCGAGCCCTGTACTAAGGTCAAGATAAAACCGTACAGAATTCCAGAAGCCCGCAGAAAGATAGTCTCTACTGAAATCAAACGCATGCTAGACCTCGGGGTCATTGAGGAGGCCCAAAGCGAGTGGTGTAGCCCGATTGTCCTGATCCCAAAACCTAATGGAACCTGGAGGTTCTGTAATGATTTCAGAAAGTTGAACGAAGTGTCGAAATTTGACGCATACCCGATGCCACGGGTAGACGAGCTAATCGAGAGGTTAGGGGGTGCCCGTTATATTACAACCCTCGATCTGACAAAAGGGTACTGGCAGATACCCCTGTCTGAGGAGGCAAAAGAAAAAACGGCCTTTGCAACCCCGGAAGGTTTGTTTCAGTATCTTGTGATGCCATTCGGGTTGCATGGAGCCCCAGCTACCTTTCAGAGGCTTATGGACCTGATCCTGCGCCCGCATCAAGCCTATGCAGCTGCCTACCTGGATGATGTGGTAATTTTCAGTTCCGATTGGGAGAGCCACCTCGCTAAGGTACAAGCCGTCTTAGACTCGATAGGCGGAGCTGGGCTGAACATAAACCCAGAGAAATGTGAAATTGGCCTAGAAGAGGCCAAGTACCTGGGCTATGTCATTGGCAGGGGCTGATCAAGCCACAAATCGATAAGGTAGAGGCAATTCGGAACTGGCCTGTACCCCTCACAAAACGACAGGTCAAAGCGTTTCTGGGCATCACTGGGTACTATCGCAGATTCGTACCAAATTATGCCTCCATTGCTGCCCCATTGACCGACCTGACAAAAGGGGGGAAGTCAAAAATGATAAATTGGAATCCAGAGGCAGAAAAATCATTTCTGTCGTTGAAAATGGCTTTGTGTCAAAGACCAGTTCTGGTCACCCCTAATTTTAGGGAAGAGTTTCTGGTTCAAACTGATGCCTCTAATATGGGGTTAGGGGCAGTGTTGTCGCAGGTCGTGAAGGGTGAAGAACACCCAGTCATGTATCTAAGTTGAAAATTGACACCGGCTGAACAAAATTATGCCATTGTGGAGCGAGAGTGCCTCGCAATCAAATGGGCGCTGGACTCGCTGCGTTATTACCTCTTGGGTAGAAAATTTAAATTGCAGTCAGACCATGCTCCTCTGGCATGGATGAAGCAGAACAAGGAAAGGAATGCCAGGGTGACAAGGTGGTTCCTTTCGCTTCAAGAATTCAATTTCTCGGTCAAGCATAGACCTGGGAAATTACAGGGTAATGCTGATGCTTTGTCCAGAGTTCACTGTCTCTTTGGAGTTGTTGACCAGCCCTCCGATCTGGAGAAGAGGGGGGGGATATGTGAGACAGTGAAGGGGTGCGTACTGGACGGCGTGTATATCTCGCCCAGGTTTCTTAGCTGGGGCGCATAAGGAAGATAGGTTAGCAGTACGGCGTTCACTCCATTCCCTTCCGGTACAGGATTGCAGTTCAAGCCTGAGTGTACACAGCTGCTTAATGAGACAGCCAGAAGTAGCTGCTTGAGGAAGACAGAGGGGGCTCTCAGTCTGGATCTGACTTCAGACGCTGTTGGAGTCTCCTGCAAACCTCACGCTGGTAACTACAGATTATGGCCTCATACTCACTGGCTGGAAAAAAATCGGTCCGTTTTCTGCAGGAAAAAAACGGTACATTTGTTGTAAAAAGGCATGCGATTTTGATGCAATTTTAAATCGCACCATGCGTTTTCTGTCAGTTTTCCATCAGTTTTCCATCTGTATGCAATGCGATTTTAACATGAAGTTTTACATAGAGCAGTTATCTCTATGTAAAAAGTCATGTAAAAATCACATTGTAACAAAAAAATTGTCACAAAAAGCAAATAATTATATATATAATATATATATATACATCTAATATGTATATAATATATATATATATAGGTCATACACTTCTACATAGTATAATAGCCGCTAATTCATCCCTGGCATTACTGTAAAATCACACTGACAGCTTTAATAAAGAATAGAAACAATACATATACACACATAGAATACATATATATATATATATATATATATATGTAATTGTGACATATATATATACATATATTTATAGTTCCTAGACTTCTACATAGTATAATAGCCGCTAATTCAATTGCCGGCTTTTGTGAAATCACAGAAGCCGACATGAAATGATACATTGTTTCCACACAGTTAACCATGTCATTTCCTGTATTTTGATATATGTTTTGAACTTACAATTACATAAGTGTATTTGTGCAAAATTTCAGACATGTAGGGGTTAATTAAAGGTGTAAATTCGTTGAAAAAAAATGCGTGGGCTCCCGCTGTATTTTCTCCACCAGACAGACAAAGCAAGCGAGTGGGGGCAGATAATAATAGCCTAGGGAGGGTACATTTTTTTTGTGCCCCCCAGGCTACTAACATCTGCCCCCAGACACCCCAGAAAGGGCAAATCTATAATTAGATTCGCCCTTTCTGGCACTTTGCCCGTCTATTCCCATTGCCCTGTAGCGGTGGCGAATGGGTTAATTACGGCGTTAATGTCACCTTAGTATTGAAAGGTGACCTTAAGGCAGGTTAATAATTGAGAGCTGTCAATTAGACAACTATCAATTATTAATCCTATTGTATGATACAAAAATCAAACACACACAGTTTAATAAAAAATAATTTTAATGAAATAATCACACAGTTTTTGACCATATTTTATTTTCCTGCTAAAACCATTTCCTGTAATAAAAATAAAATAAAAAAGCAAAATTATTCTTACCAATCCGATGTACAGTCAGGTCCCACGGTGTAATCCATCAGAAAGGGTTAACAGGTTAGAGCTCGCAGAGAGCTAAATGCTGTCTCCAAGTTGTAACCCCATGAATGAATCAGTTACTCTCCCAGTGAAAGGAGAGGAATAGATTCATGAATGGAGCTTAATTGATTTATTGCCACTTTCACTTCAGTGACCTGACCTAACGTGAAAGTGGACTCAATAAGGGACAAAAACAAAGCGTTTAGGGAATTAAAGCAAGTAGGTAGTGATGAGGCATTAAATAAATACAGAAGACTGAATAAATTCTGTAAAAAGCAAATCAAGACAGCAAAGATTGAGGCAGAGAGACTCATTGCCAGAGAAAGTAAAAATAATCCCAAAATATTCTTTAACTACATAAATAGCAAGAAACTAAAAAATGATAGTGTTGGTCCCCTTAAAAATAGTCTGGGTGAAATGGTGGATGAGGATGAGGAAAAAGCCAATATGCTAAATGACTTTTTTTCAACTGTATTTACACAAGAAAATCCCATGACAGATAACATGATCAGAGATAAAAAAAATTCTCCATTAAATGTCACCTGCTTAACCCAGCAGGAAGTACGGCGGCGTCTAAAAATCACTAAAGTTGACAAATCCCCGGGCCCGGATGGGATACACCCCCGAGTACTGCAGGAATTAAGTACAGTTATAGATAGACCTTTATTTTTAATCTTTAAAGATTCCATAATAACTGGGTCTGTACCACAGGACTGGCGTATAGCAAATGTGGTGCCAATATTCAAAAAGGGGGCAAAAACTGAACCTGGAAATTATAGGCCAGTGAGCTTAACATCTACTGTGGGTAAAATCCTGGAGGGTTTTTTAAGGGATACTATATTGGAGTATCTGAAGCTGAATAACCTCATGACACAGTATCAGCATGGGTTTACGAGGGACCGTTCTTGTCAGACTAATCTGATAAGCTTTTATGAAGGGGTAAGTTCAGGACTGGACCAAGGGAATGCAGTGGACGTGGTGTTCATGGACTTCTCAAAAGCTTTTGATACAGTGCCACACAAAAGGTTGATACATAAAATGAGAACAATGGGGATAGGGGAAAATATGTGTAAGTGGGTTAAGAACTGGCTCATGGATAGAAAACAAAGGGTGGTTATTAACCCCTCTCTGCCATCAGACGTACTATTCCGTCCATGTGACCCTGGACCTAATTCCCATGGACGGAATAGTACGTCATGGGCGATCAGCTGCGCTCCCGGGAGGAGCGCAGCTGATCGCCGCCGGGTGTTAGCTGATTATCACAGCTGACACCCGTGACTGTGTGTCAGGAGCGGTCACGGACCGCTCCCGGCACATTAACCCTTGGCACACCGCGATCAAACATGATTGCGGTGTACCCGGGGCACAGGGGAGGATCGCGCAGGCAGGGGGCTCCCTGCGCGCTCCCCTGAGACCCTCAGAGCAGCGCGATATGTCGCGCTGTTCCGAGGGTCCGTCCTCCCTCCAGGTCCCCGGATCCAAGATGGCGCCGGGGTCCTGCAGGGAGGCGGCTTCCTCAGTGCCTGCTGAGAGCAGGCGCTGGGGAAGCCTGCAGCAGTGCCAGAGCGATCGCTGGTGTGACAGAGTGCTGTGCACACTGTCACACCAGCGATCTGCTAAAATACAGTGATGTCCCACCCTGGGACAAAGTAAAAAAGTAAAAAAAGTAAAAATAAAAAGTGTAAAAAAAAATCATAAAAAAAAAAAAAATATTCCCCAATAAATTCATTTTTTCCTGTAAATAAAAAAAACAAAACAATAAAAGTACACATATTTGGTATCGCCACGTCCGTAACGACCCCCCCTATAAAACTGTCCCACTAGTTAACCCCTTTAGTGAACCCCTTAAAAAAAAAAAAAAAACGAAGCAAAAAATCAATGCTTTATCATCATACCGCCGAACAAAAAGTGAAATAACACGCGATCAAAAAGACCGATTAAATAAACATGGTACCACTGAAAACGTCATCTTGTCCCGCAAAAAACGAGCCATCACACAGCATCATGAGCGAAAAAATAAAAAAGTTATAGCTCGCAGAATAAAGCGATGCAAAAATAATGATTTTTTATATATAAAATTGTTTTCATTCTATAAAAGCGCCAAAACCTAAAAAAATGATATAAATGAGGTATCGCCATAATCGTACTGACCCGAAGAATAAAACTGCTTTATCAATTTTACCACACGCGGAACGGTATAAACGCCTCCCCCAAAAGAAATTCATGAATTGCTGATTTTTGTTCATTCTAACCACCCAAAAATCGAAATAAAAAGCGATCAAAAAACGTCATGTGCTCAAAAATGGTACAAATAAAAACGACAACTCGTCCCGCAAAAAATAAGACCTCACATGACTCTGTGGGCCAAAATATGCAAAAATTATAGCTCTCAAAATGTGGTGATGCAAAAAACTATTTTTTGCAATAAAAAGCGTCTTTTAGCGTGACAGCTGCCAATCACAAAAACCCGCTATAAATAGTAAATCAAACCCCCTTTATCACCCCCTTAGTTAGGGAAAAATAATAAAATTAAAAAAATGTATTTATTTCCATTTTCCCGTTAGGGTTAGGGTTGCGGCTAAAGTTAGGGTTAGGGTTGGCGCTAACGTTAGTATTAGGGTTAGGGTTGGCGCTAACGTTAGGATTAGGGTTGGGATTAGGGTTATGGTGTGTTAGGGTTAGGTTTGTGGTTAGGGTTGGGACTAGGGTTATTGGTGTTTGGGGTTAGGGTTGGAGTTAGAATTGGGGGGTTTCTGCTGTTTAGGCACATCAGGAGCTCTCGAAATGTGACATGGCGTCTGATCTCAATTCCAGCCAATTCTGCGTTGAAAAAGTCAAATGGTGCTCCTTCACTTCTGAGCTCTGCCATGCGCCCAAACAGTAGTTTACCCCACATATGGGGTATCAGCATACTCTGGACCCCAAGAGTTATTGTGCAATTTGGCCTATTTCTCCTGTTACCCTTGGGAAAATAAAAAACTGGGGGCGACAAAATCATTTTTGTAAAAAAAAAAATGATTTTTTTGTTTTTACGGCTGTATGTTATAAAACTTCTGTGAAGTACTTGGGGCTTCATAGCGCTCACCACACTTCTAGATAAGTTCCTTGTGGGGTCTATTTTCCAAAATGGGGTCACTTGTGGGGGGGGTTTCCACTGTTTAGGCGCATCAGGGCTCTCCAAATGCGACATGACGCCCCCAGACCATTCCATCAAAGTCTGCAATCCAAAACGTCACTACTTCCCTTCCGAGCCCCGACGTGTGCCCATACAGTAGTTTTCTCCCACATATTGGGTATCAGCGTACTCAGGACAAATTGGACAACAACTTTTGGGGTCCAATTTCTCCTGTTACCCTTGTGAAAATAAAATATTGGGGGCGAAAAAATCATTTTTGTAAAAAAAAAAAGGATTTTTTATTTTTACGGCTGTACGTTATAAACTTCTGTGAAGCACTTTGGGGTTCAAAGTGCTCACCACACATCTAGATAACTTCCTTGTGGGGTCTATTTTCCAAAATGGGGTCACTTGTGGGGGGTTTCCACTGTTTAGGCGCATCAGGGGCTCTCCAAATGCGACATGACTCCCCCAGACCATTCCATCAAAGTCTGCAATCCAAAACGTCACTACTTCCCTTTCGAGCCCTGACGTGCGCCCATACAGTAGTTTACTCCCACATATTGGGTATCAGCGTACTCAAGACAAATTGGACAACAACTTTTGGGTCCAATTTCTCCTGTTACCCTTGTGAAAATAAAATATTGGGGGCGAAAAATCATTTTTGTAAAAAAAAAAAAGGATTTTTTATTTTTACGGCTGTACGTTATAAACTTCTGTGAAGCACTTCGGGGTTCAAAGTGCTCACCACACATCTAGATAAGTTCCTTGTGGGGTCTATTTTCCAAAATGGGGTCACTGTGTGGGGGTTTCCACTGTTTAGGCGCATCAGGGGCTCTCCAAATGCGACATGACTCCCCCAGACCATTCCATCAAAGTCTGCAATCCAAAACGTCACTACTTCCCTTCCGAGCCCCAACGTGCGCCCATACAGTAGTTTACTCCCACATATTGGGTATCAGCATACTCAGGACAAATTGGACAACAACTTTTGGGGTCCAATTTCTCCTGTTACCCTTGTGAAAATAAAATATTGGGGGCTAAAAAATCATTTTTGTAAAAAAAAAAAAGAATTTTTTATTTTACGGCTGTACGTTATAAACTTCTGTGAAGCACTTTGGGGTTCAAAGTGCTCACCACACATCTAGATAAGTTCCTTGAGGGGTCTAGTTTCCAAAATGGTGTCATTTGTGGGGGGTTTCCACTGTTTAGGCAGATCAGGAGCTCTCCAAACACGACATGGCATCCAGCCAATTCTGCGTTGAAAAAGTCAAACGGCGCTCCTTCCCTTCCAAACTCTGCCATGCACCCAAACAGTGGTTTACCCCCACATATGGGGTATCAGCGCACTCAGGACAAATTGCACAATAACTTTTGGAGTCTTGTTTCCCTTGGGAAAATAAAAATTGGGGTGAAAAGATCAATTTTGTGGAAAAAATATAAATTTTTTAATTTTACGGCTCTACGTTATAAACTTGTGTGAAGCACTTGGGGGTTCAAATTGCTCACCAAAGATCTAGATAAGTTCCTTAGGGGGTCTAGTTTCCCAAATGGGGTCACTTGTGGGGGTTTCCACTGTTTAGGCACATCAGGGGCTCTCCAAATGCAACATGGCGTCCAATCTCAATTCCAGCCAATTTTGGTTGGAAAAAGTCAAATAGTGCTCCTTCCATTCCGAGCTCTGCCATGCGCCCAAACAGTGGTTCCCCCCCACATATGGGGTATCAGCATACTCAGGACAAATTGGCCAACAAATTTTGTGGTCCAATTTCTCCTGTTACCTATGGGAAAATAAAAAATTAGTGACTAAGAGATAATTTTTGTGGGAAAAAAATAGGATTTTTTATTTTCATGCCCGGGCATTATAAACTTGTGTGAAGCACTTGGGGGTTCAAAGTGCTCACCAAAGATCTAGATAAGTTTCTTAGGGGGTCTAGCTTCCAAAATGGGGTCACTTGTGGGGGGTTTCCACTGTTTAGGCTCATCTGGGGCACTACAAATGGAACATGACCCCCATCAATGTTTGCATTCCAAAACGTTACTGCTTCTTTTCCAAGCCCTGCCGTGCGCCCAAACAGTTTTCCCCCCCCCCACATATGGGGTATCAGCGTACTCAGGACAAATTGGACAACAAGTTTTGGGGTCCAATTTCCTTGGGAAAAATCAAAAATTTGGGACTAAAAAATCATTTTTGTGGAAATTTTTTTTTTTTTTTTTCACACCCAGGCATTATAAACTTTTGTGAAACACTTTGGGGTTCAAAGTGCTCACAACAGATCTAGATAAGTTCCTTAGGGGGTCTAGTTTCCAAAATGGTGTCACTTGTGGGGGGTTTCCACTGTTTAGGCGTATCAGGGGCTCTCCAAACACGACATGGCGTCCAATCTCAATTCCAGCCAATTTTAGTTTGAAAAAGTCAAACGGCGCTCCTTCCCTTACGAGCTCTGCCGTGTGCCCAAACAGTGGTTTTCCCCCACATATGGGGTATTGGCGTACTCAGGAGAAATTGCACAACAACTTTATCTGTCCATTTTCTCCTTTTACCCTTGTGAAAATAAAAAAAAGTTTGTAAAAGATCATTTTTGTGGCTAAAAAGTTAAATATTAATTTTTTCCATCCACGTTGATTCAGCTCCTGTGAAGCACCTGAAGGGTTAATAAACTTCTTGAATGTAGTTTTGAGTACCTTGAGGGGTGCAGTTTTTATAATGGTGTCACTTTTGGGTATTTTCTGCCATATAGACCCGTCAAAGTGACTTCAAATGTGAGGTGGTCCCTAAAAAAATGGCTTTGTAAATTTTGTTGTAAAAATGAGAAATCACTGGTCAACTTTTAACCCTTCTAATTTCCTAACAAAGAAAAATTTTGGTTCCAAAATTGTGCTGATGTAAAGTAGACATGTGGGAAATGTTATTTCTTAACTATTTTGTGTGACATATTTCTCTGTTTTAAGGGAAAAAAAATTCAAAGTTTGAAAATTGCAAAATTTTTAAAATTTTCGCCATATTTGCGTTTTTTTTTCAAAAATAAACGCAAGTTATATCGAAGAAATTTTACCACTAACATGAAGTACAATATGTCACGAGAAAACAATCTCAGAATCGCGAAGATCCGTTGAAGCGTTCCAGAGTTATAACCTCATAAAGAGACAGTGGTCAGAATTGTAAAAATTGGCCCGGTCATTAACGTGCAAACCACCCTTGGGGGTGAAGGGGTTAATGGAGCACACTCGGACTGGGTCACGGTTAGCAGTGGGGTACCAAAGGGGTCAGTATTGGGGCCGCTTCTCTATAACATATTTATTAATGACCTTGTAGGGGGCATACAGAGTAGTATTTCAATATTTGCAGATGACACTAAACTCTGCAGGGTAATAAATACAGAGGAGGATAATTTTATATTACAGGAGGATTTATGTAAACTAGAAGCTTGGGCTGATAAATGGCAAATGAGCTTTAATGGGGATAAATGTAAGGTCATGCACTTGGGTAGAGCAAATAAGATGTATAATTATGTGCTTAATTGTAAAACACTGGGCAAAACTGTCACTGAAAAAGACCTGGGTATATGGGTGGACGACAAACTCACATTTAGTGGCCAATGTCAGGCAGCTGCTGCCAAGGCAAATAAAATAATGGGATGCATTAAAAGAGGCATAGATGCTCATGAGGAGAACATAATTTTACCTCTATACAAGTCACTGGTGCGACCACACTTAGAATACTGTGTGCAGTTCTGGTCTCCGGTGTATAAGAAAGACATAGCTGAACTGGAGCGGGTGCAGAGAAGAGCGACCAAGGTTATTAGAGAACTGGGGGGTCTGCAATACCAAGACAGGTTATTACACTTGGGGTTATTTAGTTTGGAAAAACGAAGGCTTAGGGGTGATCTTATTACAATGTATAAATATATGAGGGGACAGTACAAAGACCTTTCTAATGATCTTTTTACTCTTAGACCTGTGACGGGGACAAGGGGGCATCCTCTACGTCTGGAGGAAAGAAGGTTTAGCCATAATCACAGACGCAGATTCTTTACTGTAAGAGCAGTGAGACTATGGAACTCTCTGCCGTCTAATGTTGTAATGAGTGATTCCTTACTAAAATTTAAGAAGGGACTGGATGCCTTTCTTGAAAAGTATAATATTACAGGCTATATTCACTAGTTTCCTAGATACAGCGTTGATCCAGGGAGCTAGTCTGATTGCCGTATGTGGAGTCGGGAAGGAATTTTTTTCCCCAATGTGAAGCTTACTGTTTGCCACTTGGGTTATTTTTGCCTTCCTCTGGATCAACATGTTAGGGCAGGTTAGGATAGGATATGGGTTGAACTAGATGGACTTAAAGTCTTCCTTCAACCTTGATAACTATGTAACTATGTAACTAATTAAGCTTCATTCATTAATCACATCCTCTCCTGTTGGCAGGAGATAAGCTCATTCATTCAGGAGCTATCAGATGAGCACGCAGGATTACTTGCGCTGCTTATCTGATTGCTAGTTAACCCTTTGTGAAGGATTACATCGTGGGACGTGACAGATCGCCAGATAGGTAAGAGAAATGTTGTTTTATTATTTTATATTTATTTTAGAAGAACAAGGACTTCGAACGGATTAAGAGTGAAATAAAAGATGGTCAAAAATATGTGTTTTTATTTCATTAAAATTATTTATTCTTAAAGTGTGTTTGTGTTTTTTTATTTACTTCAATAGGATTAATAATTGATAGTTGTCTAATTGACAGCTCTCAATTATTAACCTGCCTTAAGGTCACCTTTCAATACTAAGGTGACATTAACGCCTTATTAACCCATTCGCCACCGCTACAGGGCGATGGGAATAGACGGGCAAAGTGCCAGAAAGGGCAAATCTAATTATAGATTTGCCCTTTCTGGGGTGTCTGGGGGCAGATGTTAGTAGCCAGGGGGGCACAAAAAAAATGTACCCTCCCTAGGCTATTATTATCTGCCCCCACTCGCTTGCTTTGTCTGTCTGGTGGAGAAAATACAGCGGGAGCCCACGCATTTTTTTTCAACGAATTTACACCTTTAATTAACCCCTACATGTCTGAAATTTTGTACAAATACACTCATGTAATTGTAAGTTCAAACCATATATCAAAATACAGGAAAGGACATGGTTAACTGTGTGGAAACAATGTATCATTTCATGTCGGCTTCTGTGATTTCACAAAAGCCCGCAATTGAATTAGCTGCTATTACAGTATGTAGAAGTGTAAGAACTATAAATATATATATATGTATGTGTTACAATGACATGTATATATATATATATGTATTCTATGTGTATGTATCTACTGTTTTGTGAGCTGTCAGTGTGATTTTACAGTAGCCGGGGATGAATTACCGGCTTTTCAAAGGAGACTGGTGCATATAAATCGGACAGCACGTGCATGGTGCGAGTGCTGTTCGTTTTTTAATCGCACCCATTGACTTGCATTGGCGATTTTCATCCCAAAATCGCATCAAATCGCAGCAAGCTGCGATTTTTTTCTCACACCAATATCTGATGAGAAAAAAATCGCAAATGAAAATTCACCCATTGACTAACATTGGTCAGATTTGCATCCGATTTTTTTTCCTCTGATTTTCATCCGTTTTCGGCACCAATGAGTATGAGGCCTATATGTGTTATTTTGGGCCAGGCTATTAGAGTCTGGTCCCTGATAGTGAGGGAATCTATCTATGTGTAGTAAGTAGCCGGAGAGGCATAGGATTTCTGTTTATGAGTTGTTTTAATCCCGTTCTGTTTGCTGTGAACTTTAATAAAGCTGGTTGCGACCAGTTACACCAGAACTGCTGTCTGTGATTGAACTGTTTATGTGCCACTCCGTCTACTAGGACGGTGATCCCAGAGCTATATCCCCTGAAAATCTTACAATAGATAGAGGTGATTGATTTGTGATATACTGTAGTACAGCATGTTAATTGCACCATTTTTTATGCACTGCAAACAAGCAGGGAAATACACCTCTGTCCTAATTTTGTGCTTGCATTACAGAGCTCAAAAAGGATGCAATACATTACTAGGAGATATCAAAGTGTTCCACTCACCTTTTCTGTCAATTAAAGGCTATGCAGTATTGGGATTTCTGGCACATTTATTTGCCACAAATCTAATTTTTTAATATTCATCAGAGTTGGTGAATGTGAATTTCAAATCATTCGCTCATCTCCAAGAATAGCTATCTGTTTACATGACCACGAAAAAAATCTAACAGACAAGCATGGGTTAAAAATGTACACAAACATGCACAACACTAAGTGTAGAAATCCTTTAAATCTGACGTTCTCCAGATCCATTTTACATAGGTTTTATTTATCGAGTTTATTTCCTAGCTGCTGATTATTAAGAGTAAATTAAATCGTGAAAAACATTTTTTACAACTGAATACATTTTGCATTTTTTGCAGTATTTTATTTTGCATAAATTCTGCTTTTTTCTTATATTTTGAAAGGTAAATTAAAGCTTTTATACCTGTAAATAATCTCCCTCCCTGCTACTGACATGCAGTGCTTATTTCATTCACAAGGGGTCATCAAAGGTCTGATTTTCTTTCTTGATGCCTATGGTAAAGCTGAGGACTCTATTGTACGGTGTGGAAGCAAAAGCTGAGATCCTTTCATCTTAATATTACATAACCACATATGACACAAATATAGCGCTGTCAATATTTAGACATTTTATGCACAAAAATCTTCAATCTGTAATAGCTGTCATCTGGACGTATATCACTTGCTTTTTAATACGATTCAGGTACTCCTCGCCACAGATGCCATGTTTTTCCACTTTAGGATCAATAATTATATATATATTAAAAATAAAATGAAGCAGATAGATGGTAACCTAATATCAAAGTTCAGCTGCTAACTGTAGATGATAGGAAAGTTAGCATTTCAGTGAGACTGTGATGTCTATAAACTTGTATCATATGGATGTCATAAATTGAAGGTTGCAATATTCAGACTTTTCTATCATATTGTCTATACAAAATAAAAATGTATCCCCATAGTGAGATAATGTGACTATGTAGAGTACCATACGGTAGCATTCGATTTTCAGGCTATTATTACATTTTTATGTATTACATATTAAAGCAAAACAACATTTTTTTAATTCAAATGATTAAAAAAAATGCTCTTGCAATTAAATACTAAGTTGTTAACATCCCCCCCTGGAAAATCCACCTAATATGTCTAAGGCCACAGTCACACATTCAGTCAGTATTTTACAGTCACATTTTCTCAGTATTTTACATCAGTATTTATAAGCCAAAACCAGAAGAGGAACAGTCAAAGGAAAAATATAATAGAAACATGTCACCACTTCTGTATTTATTACCCACTCCTATTTGGCTAAAACACTCACAAAATAGTTAGCGTGTGCACGTGGCTTAACGTCGGTTGAAAAACACGATTAGTAGCTCAGTAATGTCAGCTAATAAGAATACCGTATATACTTGTGTATAAGCCGACCCATGTATAAGCCGACCCCCCCTAATTTTGCCACAAAAAACTGGGAAAACTTATTGACTCATGTATAAGCCTAGGGTGGAAAATGCAGCAGCTACTGGTAAATTTCAAAAATAAAGATACCAATAAAAGTAAAATTAATTGAGACATCAGTAGGTTAAATTTTTTGAATATCCATATTGAATCAGGAGCCCCATATAATTCTCCATACAGTTCATGATGGCTCCATAAGATGTTCCATACAAAATATGCCCCATATAATGCTGCACAAAGGTTAATAATGGCCCCATAAGATGCTCCATAGAATAATATGCCCCATATGCTACTCCATAAAGGCTATGGCCCCATAAGATGCTCCATAGATTATGCTCCATATGCTGCTCCATAAAGGTTAGGGCCCCATAATATGCTCCATAGATTATGCCCCATAAGATGCTCCATAGATTATGCCCCATAAAATGCTCCATAGATTATGCCCCATAAAATGTTCCATAGATTATGCCCCATAAAATGCTCTATAGATTATGCCCCATAAAATGCTCCATATATTTTATGCACCATATGATGCTCCATAGATTATGCCCCCATAAGATGCGCCATAGAATAGTCCCCATATGCTGCTGCTGCAAATACAAAAAAAATGACATATTCACCTCTTGTTGCTGGGGGCCAGATGCCGGTGTCCTGAGCAGGCGGGGACACCGGCGCGCTATGGGGACAGGTGCCGGTGTCACCGCTGACTCAGGGCCCAGGCACCTGATATATTCACCTGTCCCCGGTCCACCGCTGCGCGCCGCTCTGTCTTCCGGATTCTCTGTCAGTTACTGTTCAGGCAGAGGGCGTGGCACGCACTAACTACGTCATCGCGCCCTCTGACCTGAACATCACAGCCAGAGGACGCGGAGGACACAGCGGCACGCAGCGGTGGAACGGGGACAGGTGAATATCGCATATACTTACCCACTGCTCTTCTCCCACGGTGTCCAGCAGCTATTCCTCACGCATATTCATGACTTTAATGAGCGGTACCACGTGACCGCTGAAGGAAGGAGCCTGAGACCATGGGAGAAGCAGGGGGGCTGCAGAGACACTCCCCCTCCCCCGCCGACCCCCTGGCGTATATGACTCGCGTATAAGCCGAGAGGGGGGCTTAAAAAATGGGCTGAAAATCTCGGCTTATACGCGAGTATATACGGTAACGGCATTAAAAACAGCTACTACTCACCAGCACATATTAGTATTATGATGTTAAAAGGAATTACAATGGGGGATTGATTAATATTTTCACCACAATGCGATTTTCCATTTTTGTTTTTTTCTCCCCTGCTTTCAAAAGCTTAACTTTTTTATTTTTCCGTCAATATGGCCATATGAGGGCTTGGTTTTTGCGAGACAAGTTGTACTTTGGAATGGCACCATTGATTTTATCATATAGTGTAGAAGAAAATGGGAACAAAATTCCAAGAGCTTTGAAATTGCAAAAAAAGTGCAATTTTACAATTATTTGGGTTTTTTATTTATTATTTTATTTACCATGCTGACTTTTTGGTAAAACTGACCTGATATGTGTAGGTTCTTTTCTGTTTAAGCGGTGAAAAAAAAATTCTGAAATTTGTAAGAAAAAAACCCATAGCCTCTCAATTTTTCAGGATATGGGTTTGTGAGATCAGATTTTTTGGGTCCTGAGCTGATGTTTTTACTAATACCATTTTGGGGTAGCTGCAGTGTTTTGATCGCCTGTTATTGCATTTTATTGCAATGTTGCAGCTGCAAAAAAAAACATAATTCTGGCGTTTTGATTTTTTTTTTCTCGTTACACTGTTTACCAATCTGATTAATTTATTTTACATTTTGATTGGAGATTTCTGAACACTGGGGTTACCTTCATGACATCACCGCTAGCACATTAAGAATTCTCACAGAGCTAGCAGTGATCTCATTGAGGTCACCGCAGTTCATTGGCCAGCTCACAGTGAACTGAGCATGGGAACAGCTGGCAGTGATCGGCAGTAACCCCTATGATGTTACAACTCGTCACTGAAGCTGCGTCCCAAGCTCAGCTCAGTGTCTCCCGGATTTCAGAGTGAACTGTCACATCATGCCACCATTCATCAAGACATCCAGATGTAGCAGAGATAGAATACGGTATGGGAGAAATGGATTATCTTCTACTGTAGTCAAACAGCTGAGCAACATTTTTTTATTATTTTCAATTTTATAGTAATAAATGGGAAAAAAGAGGGTTGGAGAGTATTTATTTTAAATAAAGAACTTAATTCTTGCTGTGTGTTTATTTCAAAACTTACTATGAGGTTAGTGATGAGGGTGTCTTATAGACGCCTCTCGATTACTAACCCCAGGGCTTGATGTCAGCTGACAATACAAAGCTGACATCAACCCCAACCCTATTAACCCACTTGCCACCGCAACAGGGCAAGTGGGAAGTGTTGCGCCATGGATGCGCCATTTCTGGGATGGCTGAGGGATGATGTTGGTAGCCTGGAGGGGGGAGCTATATCCCCAGCCCCTTCCCAGGCTAATAAGATCAACCTACAGCTGTCTGTTTAGCCTTTGCTGATTAGAATTTATAGGGGTCCCTACATCATTTTTTTCTAGGGCCACCCGTAAACTAACCAGTAAAGGATAAGCAAACAGCTGTGAGCTGTTACTGATAGCATAGGAAACATTTGGGACTTTGTCCCCTTTCCCAGATTAGTAATATCGGCCCCCAGCTCTCTGCTTTCCCTTTGCTGGTTATCAAAATTAAGCCTATTTTTAAATTATTTTATTTTACAGACGATATACACAGCGGGTGCTGAATACAACTCCTATCATTGTCGCCTGGTCACGCTGATCACAGGGAGACCAGGCGACAATGATCAGAGCTGTCTTCAGCAGCTGGTGCCTGGGAACAGCATGAACTATATTGCTGTTTCCTAGACGCCGTTACATGTCACGGTGAGGGTGAGGATGAGGGTGCACGTATGTGGCACACATTTTGTCCTTTGGTGCGCATAAAAAACTGACATGTCTGCGGGTTTTTCACATTTACCTGACATGTGACCACCACCATTGAATACAATGAATGTGCGTGTGTCCGTATTTGTGGTCCTTATAAAACAGACTGCATACGGACACAATAAACATACCTTAAACTGTTACCTAAGATGGCTCGTTTAATAAGTGTTGATGACCCTGAACTGACTTAACCCTCCGTTTGCCTAACGATTCTGCCTCTGACTGCATACTCCTGGTTTTAACCTCGGCTATCTTTCTAACCTAATCCCTACTTCAAATTTTTGCCTTCTACCTGAGCTCTCTCTGGTATGGACCCAGCTGGACAACTTTACTCTGCTAGTGTGTTCAGCAATGCTGTAGATGCAACTCAGGGGTTCATGTTGTAACTAAGTCTAAATCCCTGTATAAGGTTTAAGTGTCAAGGCCAAGGTATTTCTGGAACGTGCTAAATAAAGTGGCTTATGCAAAGTCTGTCCATGGATGCACTATTAATAGCTGCCAAGCTTCTATGAACAGTTCACCTTTACACTTTAATTTCACCATATGCATTTCACAGTACATGATAAAATAATGTAATAGTTAGACCTTATTAATCGTAAATGACATTTTCATCTTGCCTTAGGATGCAGTGTCACTGGCATCCATGTTTACATTGCTTTGCACTAGAGCCCCTGCTTGCTCACCTGTCAAAAATATAATGGACACTTTAAGAGCCACATGACAATAGTGATGGTGATCATAGTCAGAGGTTACTGAAGAACAGAAGAGGCATGGTGCTGAAGGGAATCCATGTCAGAATTGAAAGTTTTTGCATTAGTTTGCATGTTTACTCATTGGGACATCAGTATTCCTCTGCAAATCTATGCAATGACTGAAGAGAATGCAGTACTGGCCCTTCACTGAGCAGTTATGCAGCTAACGCACTAGCGACATGAGTAGGAGCCAAATATAAGAGCTGCACCATCTTGGGCAGTAGTCATGTACCTATGAGATGTCCATATCCTCCTGCCTGGTAATGTGCCTGAAGTCCCAAGCATATGGCAGGTCAGGGGAATCTGCATATAAAGGGGCAAAGAAGGTGGCATTTGGGGCTAATTGTAAAAGAAAGCCAGAAAAACTGCAATGAATGAGAAAATCTGCAGTGTAGAGCCAAGACATGCAGAAGGAGGGGGTTGCGTGGGAACAATTTACCACTAGAGACCATTGTGAATTCTTCTTGAGGCCTAGAAAGTCAGAGCTTTAGGCTCCCTGCTTGAATATGTAACACCTGCACATGGAACTGTCAGAGCAGCTACTGGTATACTGGGATTTACAGACACTAAGAAGAGTTTTGCAGCTGCTGTTAAACAGGGACCTTCAGACATTAATGGTTTTTTCTCTGAGCTGCGGGGGACTACAATTCCCATGGACCCTTGTTTCAGTCAGATGACACAGCTTGGAGGGATAGGAGGGAGGAGGAACTTGGGGGAGGGAGCTGGAGAGGAAGTGAAAGAAAGTGAGAGAGCGGATGGTTCATGTAAAAGATGGAGCGCTGTGGACTTGTATTCCTCTAAAGAGCGGAGCGTTCCAGTCCCCTCTGATATACCTGCGAATCTGGAGAGAGCGCAGCCCGGTCATCAGGTGAAGCAAGCAACATTAAGGACTCGGAGAGTTCTGCCGGCACTCCCACTGTATAAAGGCCTGAATCCTGCCGCCCCCAGTTGGGGTCCAGGGAAAACTACCACCGGTGGAGACGCACCGTGAGTGCCCCTTTTCGAGACTTGTGGTTCAACCAGCCCGTTACAGTGAGTACACTACGCCCCAGACTATTTACCTTCGTGAGCATCTAAGTGCACCAACGGTTATAAATTTGCGCGCCAACATCCGCGGCAACTGGGCCCCAACGTTTGGACTGGGTTAATACAAGAAAAGGGGAACCCTGCTACGTTATATTTGCAGGGTTGGGGAAAGAATTAGGTTGTGATGTGTATATGATTTTTATAGAGCACCGTTACCTGTATTGCATGTTGTTTCTTTAAATACACTTCATTTCTGCTGCATATCCATAAACCAGTTAAACTGTTTTACTCCTGTTTTGGGTGAGTGTGTACTGAACTATAAGCAGGGATTTCCCGAATCAGTCCCTGGCAGAAGATAACAGTCCTTCTGCAGTCCTAGAGAGAGCTCCAATCAAGATTCGGGTGGAGGCACTGCGCCCTAAAGAGGTGAGACCCCCCATAACACCCAGCGTACCGTGGTAGCCCTGAAGGGGTGTTACAGTGGAGGCACTGCTGAGATACAGAACTAACACAGGAGTATTTACTATGGAGACTTTAACAGAGCGAGAAGTATATTTGTGGTGTGAAGAGATGGATGTTACAGCTAGACAAAGCTTTGCAGTGAGTGGTGAGCTCTGTGATGCATCTGATGAAGAGATACTGAAAATAGTTAACCGACTCACTGAACTTGCCCACCCTGAAGTGGTCGACCGCAGAAAGGAAAAGGGGGGACAGTTACCCATAGCCCTGATCTCAACCGGGCAGATCTTGAGGAAAGATTACTTCCCATCCATGATAGCCATGTCCCCAGAGTATGGTCGACAATGGAAGATCACTTGGCCTAATGAGTCCGAAGTTGAGACCCGGCAACAGGAATCAACCACTCAGTCTAGGAAGACTAGTATACGTCCGCCCTCTACTCCCCTTAGAACCAGTCCTGAAGAGACAGCGGCCCCTGTTGATGTGCTTATGACAGCTATGGAAAAGTTAGTCAGTCAGTTTGCAAAGATGCAGCCAGAAGGGAACTACCGTTGTTTAAGAACCTTCTCGGGTGCCCTCCCCACCCCTGCTGGAGAAGAAGAATATGATACTTGGAGGGATGTCACTTTACTGTGCTTAGAAGAGTGGCAGTGCACTGATGCTGTGAAGAAGCAGAGAATAGTAGAAAGTTTGAAGGGTACTGCTATGGAAGTGGTGCAGGCTGCTTGGCGGAGCAAGCCACTAGCAACTTATCAAGATTATATGAGTGCTTTAGAAGATGTTTTTGGATCCCCTGAAGATGCTACTGATCTACTCTATAAACTTCGTACCACCTACCAACAACCAGATGAGAAGATGTCCGACTATCTATACCGATTGGATAAGATGGTTCATAGAATAGTATCTAAAGGTGGAGTCAGCCCTAAAGAAGTTGATCAGTGTCATCTGGACCAAGTACTCAGAGGAGCTCTCACTCATGATCCAATTGCTTAGCGGATGAGGTCTTGTGATAAAGAGAAGATTCCTGGTTCTTTTCATGAGTTGCTTAAGGAAGTTCGCAAGGAAGAGGTTATTTTGGCCGCAAGAGAGAAGACCTCCCCTCGGATGACTACTGTTGCCTTGAAGCCAGCAGCCGACTGCCGAGAGAGGGAACTGCTGAAAGTCATCGAGAAACAGGGGGAGCAGATTACTCAATTGTTAAGTGCTCAGGCCAAGACAATACAGCGGTTACAAAGTGCTGCAGAGGTAGCCGAGAAGCAGACCCTGGCTTCAGGAAGAGAGAATGATGACCTGTGTAGAGTGGAAAGTAGGAAACCAGAAGGGTGCTTTGTCTGTGGGAGTCCGGGCCATATAGCTCGTCAGTGTCCAAAGAGGTGGAGCTCAAAGAACTCTTCACATTCTCCCCACCTCCCTCCGAGGCAGTCGGGAAACGGGAAAGGGGGCCAGTAGAACCCCATACTGAACCCCCATCAGCAACTAAGACCTACTCTACCTCTCCATCCAATAGTGCCTCATCGAAAACACTGCCTGAAGGGTTAGTGGGACCAGCCCCGCATGTCCCCGCATATATCAATGGTAAATCTTGTTCAGTATTGCTGGATAGCGGATCTCAAGTGTCCATCATTTTTGAAGGATGGTATAAGAGATATTTATCCAATGTGCCTCTGAAACCGCTGTCTGGACTCGTGGTGTGGGGACTGAGTGAACACAGCTATCCCTACCGAGGATACGTGTCCGTGACACTACGATTCCCAGAGACTGTTGTTGGAGTGGATAAAGAGATACCCATTATAGCGCTAATCTGCCCGGAGGCAGAGGCAGATGAGAGACCCACACCTGTCATAGTGGGAACAAATGCCAACATTTTCCGTACGTTAGCTCAGTGGTGTCGTGAAGCTGGGGGAGAAAAGTACTCGCAGACCCTATCCATCCACCCAGTCTGTCTGGAAACCTATGTGAGGACGGAGGAGGAGAAGAGGGAACTGCAGCCTGAAAGCTTTGACCCTTGTTTTGAAGGAAGTGAGCTGAAAGGAGAAGAGAGGAGGCTAGTCATCGACGGCATGATGATGCGGGGGGCGGCTTTCTCCTTGGGCGAATGGGACATGGGCCTCGCCCAAGGAGTAGAGCATCGCATTTGGTTGAAAGATCAAAAGCCTTTCCGAGAGAGATCCCGAAGATTGGCCCCGGCGGATATCGAAGATGTTAGGCAGCATCTACGCGGTATGTTAGACACAGGAGTCATCATAGAGTCTAGTAGCCCATATGCTTCCCCCATTGTGATTGCTCGAAAAAAAAATGGAGCTATTCGGATGTGTGTGGATTATCGTACTTTGAACAAACGTACGGTTCCTGACCAGTACACTGTGCCCCGAATTGATGAAGCTTTAGATTGCCTGCAAGGGAGCCAATGGTTTTCTGTGTTAGATCTCCGGAGTGGTTACTATCAGATACCCATGTCAAAGGAAGATCAAGAGAAGACCGCTTTTATCTGCCCCATTGGGTTCTTCGAGTTTCAAAGACTGCCTCAAGGACTGACAGGTGCTCCGGCCACTTTTCAGAGATGTATGGGCAAAGTAGTGGGGGACATGCACTTACGTGAGGTCTTGGTTTATCTCGATGATCTTATTGTTTTTGGGAAGACTCTGGAAGAACACAACCAGCGGTTGTTCAAGGTGCTGGATCGGTTGAAGGAGGCTGGGTTGAAGTTGTCCCTTGATAAGTGCCGGATTTGCCAGACGACTGTGAAATATGTGGGGCACATAGTCAGCAGAGAAGGAATTTCCACCGACCCCGCCAAAGTGGAGGCTGTGGTAAACTGGCCTAAGCCCACCAAGCTGGGGGAGCTTAGGTCCTTTTTAGGATTCTGTGGATACTACCGAAGATTTGTACCCCAGTACTCTCGGATTGCGAAGCCATTAACTGCTCTTACCCAGGGGTATCCCCCTTCCGGCGGGACAGCCCGCCCCTCAAGGTCAGGGAAAAGAGACTACTTCCGAGTTAATGAACCTTTTGGGGAAAGATGGACACCCTTATGCGACGAGGCATTCGAGAAACTGAAGTCATGTTTGACCCAAACTCCAGTGTTGGCCTATGCAGACGCCAGTAAACCATATGTGTTACATATAGATGCTTCTCTCGACGGACTAGGAGGGATTCTCTATCAGGACCATGATGGCTGTCTACGTCCCGTTTACTACATTAGTCGAGGATTGACTCCCAGTGAACGCAACTACCCAGCTCACAAACTGGAGTTTCTGGCTCTGAAATGGGCTGTAGTGGACATGCTGCATGACTACCTCTATGGGGTACGCTTCGTGGTTCATACCGACAACAATCCATTAACCTACGTGAGAACCACAGCAAAACTGGATGCCACGGGGTACCGGTGGCTTGCCGCACTCTCTCTGTATGATTTCAGCTTAAAATATCGACCAGGGATCAGTAACATTGAAGCAGACACACTCTCTCGCCTGCCTAGTGAACCTTTAAATGAGGAAGAAGAAGGAGGATGGATAGAGGTCCCTGCCCCTGAGGTGAAGACTCTGTGCCATAGACATCGAACTGATGCCCTCACTCTGCAGTGCTGTGCTAAATTCTTAGGAGCATCTAGCGAAGCGCTCCCGTTGTCGTACTGTCGAGTGACAAATGTAACCCCAGACTCTCTCCCTCAACTGACTCATAATCAAGTCAGGACGGCGCAGCAGGAGATCAGTCAGTGGGGGTAGTTCGATGGTGGGTGAAGAGGGGCTGGAGGCCCGAAAAGAATGCATTAAGAACAGAGGAGTCTGTCCTGCTGACTCGGCAGCTAGAGTCGCTAGTAGTAAAAAATGGGCTACTATACCGAGAGACAAGGGGCCAGAAGGGAGGAGTCCGCAGGCAGCTGGTGTTACCCACCCGATTTCGGAAGATGGTCATGAAGTCCCTGCATGATGACCATGGACATCTTGGCATCGAAAAGACTACGAGTCTCGTGGTCGACCGATTCTATTGGCCTCGCATGGAAGCGTTTTTTGAAGAATACTGCAAATCATGCTCCCGGTGTGTGTTGAGAAAAACCTTGCCTTTGAGAACAGCCCCCCTTGTGAACATTACCAGTGATGGCCCACTTGAACTAGTGTGCATTGATTTCCTCTCCATCGAGCCTGATGAAAGCAATGTCAGTAATGTGTTAGTGGTCACTGACCATTTCACCCGATATGCCCAGGCCTACCCCACTAAAGATCAAAGGGCAATTACTGTGGCAAAAACATTATGGGAGAAGTTCTTTGTACATTACGGGCTGCCTGCCCGCATCCATACCGATCAAGGAAGAGATTTCGAAAGTAGACTAATCAAGGAGCTATGCGCTCTCTGTGGGATCAAGAAATCCAGAACCACGCCATATCACCCCCAAGGGGATCCTCAACCTGAGAGATTCAACCGTACCCTTCTGAACATGTTAGGCACTTTAGATCCCAGGAAGAAGGGACACTGGAGCAGGCATGTGAGCCAGTTGGTTCATGCCTACAATTGCACCACAAATGAGTCAACTGGATATTCTCCTTATTTCCTCATGTTTGGAAGAAAAGCCCGACTACCCGTGGATATTAGTTTTGGGACATCCATTGACCGTTCTAATGGGAAGACCTACTTAAAATATGTGTCCCAGCTAAAAGAAGATTTGACAAAAGCTTACAAATTGGCAGAGCAGGCCTCTGGTCGGTCAGGGAAGCGCAATAAGACTCGCTACGACTGTAGGGTTCGAGAACAAGTTTTACTACCTGGAGACAGAGTTCTTATTCAGCTTTTGGGCCTTCCTGGGAAGCACAAGCTTGCTGATCGGTGGTGTCCTGACCCTTACGTGGTGATGGAGAAGTTGCCCGGTGTTCCGGCCTACAGAGTGAAGCCCAAAAAAGGGGGTGGAGCTGTTAAAACCTATCATCGACATCATCTGTTGCCTGTGGGAAAAAACATCCCTTTACCCCCATTGCCAACTCAAGGAGGTCATACAACTCTTCAGTGCAATAGGAGAAGTCCAAGGTGTAAAAACCCACCCCAGACTGGAGTTGCCTCAGGAGGATGTGACAGCGAGTCTGGGGATGAATGGGGACCTGACTGTCAATGGAGCTACAGGTGGATCGAGGACCCATGCCCCATGGGCGTAGACCCTGAAAACCAGACCCCTGAAGTAGAAACAAAGAAAAGGGACATTTGTCAGGAGGCGAGTGCACCCCACCCACAATTGGAGGAAAGTTCAGAAGAGGGACATTTATTGAATGAAGAGATTCACCTGGTGGAGCCCGTTCTTGAGAGACAAGAGTCGGGGACTGAGGAGGTGGGCCCCTCGGTACACACTCGTCCCAAGCGGGACATTAGGCCACCCATGATGTTGACTTATGACAGAATGGGACATACCACTGAGGTCCCCAGGTTGATACACCCAAATTCAAATTCTGTTTGGCCTTATTTCTCGGTATCTTCCATGTGTCCAGGAGGTGGTTTGTATGCATGTAAATTTGGTGTTAGTCAGGATGCCTTAACCCCCATTCATGTTTCAGGTGGTGAGTCCTCATGTCGTGATGGGACACTTTCAATGACTCACCAGGGGAGAATGTAACACCTGCACATGGAACTGTCAGAGCAGCTACTGGTATACTGGGATTTACAGACACTAAGAAGAGTTTTGCAGCTGCTGTTAAACAGGGACCTTCAGACATTAATGGTTTTTCCCCTGAGCTGCGGGGGACTACAATTCCCATGGACCCTTGTTTCAGTCAGATGACACAGCTTGGAGGGATAGGAGGGAGGAGGAACTTGGGGGAGGGAGCTGGAGAGGAAGTGAAAGAAAGTGAGAGAGCGGATGGTTCATGTAAAAGATGGAGCGCTGTGGACTTGTATTCCTCTAAAGAGCGGAGCGTTCCAGTCCCCTCTGATATACCTGCGAATCTGGAGAGAGCGCAGCCCGGTCATCAGGTGAAGCAAGCAACATTAAGGACTCGGAGAGTTCTGCCGGCACTCCCACCGTATAAAGGCCTGAATCCTGCCGCCCCCAGTTGGGGTCCAGGGAAAACTACCACCGGTGGAGACGCACCGTGAGTGCCCCTTTTCGAGACTTGTGGTTCAACCAGCCCGTTACAGTGAGTACACTACGCCCCAGACTATTTACCTTCGTGAGCATCTAAGTGCACCAACGGTTATAAATTTGCGCGCCAACATCCGCGGCAACTGGGCCCCAACGTTTGGACTGGGTTAATACAAGAAAAGGGGAACCCTGCTACGTTATATTTGCAGGGTTGGGGAAAGAATTAGGTTGTGATGTGTATATGATTTTTATAGAGCACCGTTACCTGTATTGCATGTTGTTTCTTTAAATACACTTCATTTCTGCTGCATATCCATAAACCAGTTAAACTGTTTTACTCCTGTTTTGGGTGAGTGTGTACTGAGCTATAGGCAGGGGTTTCCCGAATCAGTCCCTGGCAGAAGATAACAGTCCTTCTGCAGTCCTAGAGAGAGCTCCAATCAAGATTCGGGTGGAGGCACTGCGCCCTAAAGAGGTGAGACCCCCCATAACACCCAGCATACCGTGGTAGCCCTGAAGGGGTGTTACACATAGATAAAAGACAGTCTACAGAAGGATAGACTGCAGCAGCGACATAGTACTGTGATTGTGCTAAAGGTGCAGATCTAGAACATTGGGAGAATTCCTGAGAGCTGCCAGAGAGACAACTTGAGCGTGAGCAGAGGTTCGAGGTAGAAAGTGCCCTCCCCACCAGCAGGGTTAGCTGCCACCTGGCCATGCTCGATATATACTTCCCTGACTAGAGTGTTAACCCTGGATACAAAATTGTAGAAGAGTACAACAACTGGATACACCAGGGGCTAAAATTGACTTTTTGGCACACACAACCGCATACAAGACTTCTCCCGGGCTTCCCCCATACTCTGGAACTCCCTGCCGCAAAACATCAGACTTTCACCAACAACGGAGACCTTCAAGAAAAACCTGAAGACCCACCTGTTCCGACAAGCCTACAACCTGCAATGATCCTCAGTCTACTGAACCATCGCACGACCAGCTCTACCCTCTCCTAGTGTATTCTCACCCATCCCTGTAGACTGTGAGCCCTCGCGGGCAGGGTCCTCTCTCCTTCTGTACTTGTGTGTCCCTTGTCTAGCACATGTTTATTGTATCTGTCTATATTTTTCCCTTTTCATATGTAAAGCGCCATGGAATAAATGGCGCTATATAAATGTATAATAATAATAATAATAAAAAAGTGGTGCCACAGCACTGAGTATAAAAGTAAACTTTGGATTTGATATTTTAACTCTGTCTGCCTGCTGTTATTCCCACACCATCCTTACACACCAAAATAATTTTTGGGACGTATTTCCATAGAGCTGATTGTCACCTTCTGTTGATGAATGCACTTTGGTTAAGGTGCCTAGAGAAGTGGAGGAAGTGAACTGTTAACTATTCTGCTGCATTTCAGTTCATTTAGACATTTACTTCAAAAACACACTGATTATTATGGATTTTAATAATGAAGGTTTTGGACACGTGTGGACCTCGGCTGCTGGGACTATTATCAAATTCAACTAGAACTGCACTTTAAAGCAAACCAGATTCCTGCATTCTAGATTCCAGTTACAGGCTTATTAAATTAGTATTTTTCAGCAACATTTTGGTGCTAATGAATGTGATAACTTAGGGTACTATGCAGGTGTCAAAACACATTAATATTGGAAGAATCTATAAGAAACAACCAGGGGCGGATTACCAGAGGGTCAATCTGGGCGGTAGCCCAGGGCCCAGTGGTGTGGGGGGGCCCACAGGGCCACCATCAGGGCATTACTGCCCTGACTGGCGTATGGGGCCCGGTGGGCAGAGGGGACCCGCATCAGACCCCGTCTCTTCTGCTCACGGGCCCCTACCGGCAGCCAGCAGGCTAAACCGGGCCCTTAGCAGCGGCGCGCTGTGGCAGTTTAATGCTATTGACGTGCGGGCCCGTCAATAGTCAATAGTTAACAGCCGCCAGCCAAAAAGAGGCGGGCAGCTGACGACAGCCGCAGATCGCACGTCGCCGGCATCTGATATCATTGTCAGTTGCTGGCGAGTGCGCGCTTCAGCTGCGTGGAGGGAACTTCGCCGCTGGAACACGGCAAGATAAGAAGAACGTGTTTTTTTTTATTGAGCGGCGATCCGGGGGGTCCGGCCCGGGGCAGCCTGTGAGACTCGGGGGACAGAATGCTGCCTGGACATGGGGGGCGGACTGTGAGACATGGGGACATGAATGCTGGACATGGGGACATGAATGCTGGACATGGGGGCAGAATGCTGGACATGGGGCAGAATGCTGGACACGGAGGGCAAAATGCTGGACACGGGGGGCAGAATGCTGGACACGGGGAGCAGAATGCTGGACACGGGGGCAGAATGCTGGACACAGGGGGCAGAATGCTGGACACGGGGGCAGACTGTGAGACATGGGGCAGAATGCTGGACATGGGGGTTCTGTCCCCATGTCCAGCATTCTGTCCCCGTGCCCCATTGCTGGACATGGGGCAGAATACTGGACACGGGGACAGAATGCTGGACATGGGGCAGAATGCTGGACATGGGGGCAGAATGCTGGACATGGGGGCAGAATGCTGGACATGGGGCAGAATGCTGGACATGGAGCTGAATACTGGACATGGGGCAGACTGTGAGACACTGGGCAGAATGCTGGACATGGGGCAGAATGCTGGACATGGGGGCAGAATGGAGATGCGGGGCATGATTGGAGACACTGGGGGCATGACTGGAGACACTGGGGGCAGGATTGGAGACAGATGGGGCAGGATTGAAGACAGATGGGGCAGAATGGAGACACAGGGGGCATGATTGGAGACACGGGGCAGGATTGCAGACATGGGGGCATGATTGGACACATAAGAGGCAGAATGGAGATATGGGCATGATTGGAGACACTGGGGGCAGGATGAAAGACATGGGGGCAGGATTGGAGACATAAGGCAGGATTGGAGACAGATGGGCAGAATGGAGACACGGGACAGGATTGCAAACATGGGGGCATGATTGGAGACTTAGGGGGCAGAATGGAGATACGGGCATGATTGGAGACATGGGGCAGGATTGGAGACAGATGGGGCAGGGTTGGAGACAGATCATGCAGGATCATGGGGCAGGATGGATATAATGGAGACAGATGGGGTAGGATGGGGAGATCATATGGGGCAGAATGGATATTCATGAGGGCAGGATGGGAGAACATATGGCTGAAGTCAGGAATAAGACACACGGGGGCCAGGATGGGGAATATTATTACCATAGGAGCTAATTAAGGGATATTATTACTGCAGTGATGTATTTTTTTTTATTTTTTGAGTATACTGTTTTAAATGGGGGGGTCCTGTTACTGTGTAGAGTGATACTATGTCACCTTTTTTTCTTCATGTGGTGTAATGTATAAGTTGGGAAAAATTAAGTAATGTGTTCTGCAAGCGGAGCTCGAGATAACTGTGTTATTTCCTGCAGAGACGAGCCCTGACTGGAAGAAGTAAAGGCGGTCTGTGCTGGATGAAAGATGAAAAACAAAGATGAAGGACTTCACCTAGAGATGTCACTGGTGAGTCAGTGTGTTACCTATACACTGACACTATACACTGTATACTATATACAGAAGTCCTGTGTACAATGTCACCAGTGATCGCTGTATTACCTGTAGACAGGGGTCTGGGGGTAAGGTTTCTCCTTGTGGAGAGTGACATACCAGCTCTGGCGTGTCGAGGTAAGGAGGCTTATTCGCCGTGCAATGCTCCTCTAGGAAATTTAATATGCAAATTGCCTCTTCAAACAAAGAGGACTTGTACTCTATAGCGCCACCTATTGGAAGTAGCGATCCTACAAGTCTGATTTGGCATTTATCCTAAGTCATATTACAAGACTCGTTAAAGGGTTGATTGTGACTTGTAGGATCGCTACTTCCAATAGGTGGTGCTATAGAGAAAAAAGTCCTCTTTGTTTGAAGAGGCAATTTGCATATTACCTGTAGACAGACACTGCATACTAAGTACAGATCTCCTGTGTATAATGGCACTTATGGTGATAGTACTGTATTGTGCTTTGTTTTTTTTTATTACTGATCAGTATTGTAGTATTCAGTCACTATGTGGTTTGTGTTAGGGTTCGAGTTCCCGCTGCTGCACAAGGGGAGTCTTGAATCAGTCCCGCTGCAGTCCCCCATTCATCTCCGGCCGCAGTGGAGCCTGCTCAGCAGAGACGTCGGTCCCAGCGTCTTGACCATTCCAGTACTGTGCAGAGACTTGCTGCTGCCTCTCCTGGATCTGCTATTATAGCCAGTGCTGGAGCAGACGTCTTTGGGACGAAGTCCTGCGTTTCCCCTTCTGAGCATGCCCAGGGTAAGATCTCTCATTGGAGATCAGGGGTCACATGTTCAGGTACTGCAGCAGCTCCTATTGGTCCGCCAGGAAGGTCCTGAAACTACATGTGTTTGGAACAGTTTCTCATTGGTCCTTGTTTCTGGCAGGTCCTGTGGCTGTTGCTATAAAAGGGTGGCATGGCTGGGCCGCCATGCGCTAATATCAATCGTTATATGCTTAGCGCCAGTGTGGTCATGCGTGTGTGTGGTTAGGGCCTGGCTGAAATAAGCCCCTAGAATACCGACTTAATCGGTGAGGAGTTTGGTATGCTAGCTGGTCAGGGTCGGTGTCCTAGATGCCCTAGATTGCCGGCATAACTGGTGAGGAGTTTGATTGCCGTATTCAGGGCCTGGCGTTCAGACGCCATAGATTGCGGGTGTCTCCCGCGAGGACATTAGCGCATGATCACGTTCTATGTTCGCTTAGCAGTCAACTTTGTACCTGGGTGCCTGACAGGACACAGAAGTTTGCCTCAGCGGCTCTGTGTCGTAACAGGGTTCGCTTTCAACGCTAGACAGCGCCCTAGCGTGTTTATTTTGCGACTCAGTTGTGTTAAGTGAGTTCGCACACATCGCCATATAGCGCTGCGACACTCCTTCTAGCGGCTCTGTGGATTAACAGAGTTCGCACATATTGCCAGAGCGCGTTACGGCGTTTATTTTGGAGACTCTGCGGGATAACAGAGTTCGCTTCTTGCGCCATTTTACTAGCAGCAGGCTCCGCCTGCACGGTGGACCCCGGGCTGCGAACGCACCTCTCCACATCTTATATTTGGTGCGTTTCGCAGACCCTAACTGTTTGGACATGGTGTTGCGGTATTTGACCCTTGTATGTACTATTTGGTCACTTTGTGGTGGTAATATGTGCTCTGGTCATGGTGTTGTGGTATTTTTTCCTTGTATGTGATATTATTCGATCACTGTGGTGGTAATATGTGGTCTGGTGGTATTTGTCCCTTGTATGGGGTGTTATTGGTCATTTTAAAAATTTAAAAAGAAATAAAAATATACCTAAATTGTATTGCATATTTTAACAAATATTTAATAGGTTACAGTAGAGTAGGGCCAAAAGTGTCTACTGTGTTATGGTGGCGGCTTAAAAAAATCTTTAGGCCAAAAAAAAAGCTGCTGGCTATATGTGTGATCTGGTGATGGAAACTGTTAATGTGTGATAGGTGAGAAGTGGAGTTTTTCCAAGAGTGAGCGGTGGGACTGTGGACAGTTCGAGGGGTGGAGGCGCCTGGAATAATCTGTTTCAGGTATATGATGACCCCGTCGCTTGACCCCATCACATGACCCCGTCACATGACCGGGGGGCCCACAGAGTCTGAACAGCCCAGGGCCCTGGCTACCCTTAATCCACCCCTGGAAACAACAATAATAAAAAAAATAATTTGAAGATGACACTAATCTCTATAAGAATGCAAATTGTAAACAGTACACAGCATATTTAGCCTTAAAGATTGTTCAAGTGCATTCTTAACCACTACAATGAGAGGGGAACATTTTCAAACAGAGGTCCCGGGGACATATATGAGAGCGTCATTCTCTTATAGATAAGAACTTGACTTGAACTTGACATACCTTGTTTTCAAAAATAACCATCTATGTTAAAACCTGGATCCATATTACATTCATATGCCTCACATTGTAATTATGTTCCATTCTGGAAGGTTCTCTCTTCCAAATGAATTATAAAATAAAGCAAATCTGGTGGAAATTATTTTTCTTACCGCTTATTTTGTAGGCTGTATACTTACTGTCAGTTGGTCAATGTAGGTCCTGCTTCAGAAGTCCTTGCACTCAGTTGTTGTGGCCTGGGAATACTACAACCAATCATATATTTGACCTGGAGCAGCTATCTAATAGATGACCAGGCAGAGTCTGCCACAGTGGGAGATGCCCTAACTGAGCAGTTCCACTCAAGTCATACCAAGTTTTAAGAAGACTCTATGTTGTCCATATACCATAAAACAACATACAGAAAGGGGCTATTGTTAGAAATAACCTATTTAAAGGGAATCTATCAGCAGGTTTGCAGTTTTTGGTATGTAATCTGAAATCAGCATGATATAGGAGCTGAGAGCCTGATTGCAGTGATGGGTCACTCACTAAGCTGTTTGTTGCTGTTTCAACAAAATTAATGTTTTGTCTGCCAGGAGATTATTTCTACAGGACTATATGTCTCATGCCTTCTAGTCAACTATGCTGTGTAACCTCGCCCCAACACTGGTAGTTTTCTGTCAATGTACATTGTACATAGAAATCTGCCAAGAAGTGGTGGGGCGTGGTTATAAAAGGCTCAGTATTCTGAGCGCTGCAACAGAGAATCAGGGTCTCAATGCCTTCATCATGCTGCCCTCAGATTTCTTTTAATGTATATAATAATAATAATAATCTTTATTTATATAGCGCCATCATATTCCGCAGCGCTTTTCAGTTTAACAGTTTCAAAACACAAGTCATAAGTAACAACGTTAACAATAGAATAATTAAAGCAAAATAAGCCGCCCCTGCTCGTGAGAGCTTACAATCTACAATGAGGTGGGGGAGATACAAAGTACAGGTGTGTATATACAATGGTGCATTTACAATGGTGGTCCAGCCATCTTGATTTGAGTGAGGGATGGATGGAGATAGTGAATGGGCTACACACACACACTTACACAGAGAATGACTTTGATTAGTGAATGTGATAGGCCGCTCTGAACAGATGTGTTTTGAGGGAGCGCCTGAAACCATGCAAATTGTGGATAGTCCTAATTTCTTGGGGTAGAGCATTCCAGAGGATTGGTGCAGCGCGGGAGAAGTCTTGGAGTCGGGAGTGGGAGGTACGGATTAGTGCAGAGGTTAGTCGAAAGTCGTTTGCAGAGCGCAGCAGTCGGTTAGGCCGATAGATAGAAATGAGGGAGGAGATGTAGGGGGGGTGCTGCACTGTGGAGAGATTTGTGGGTGAGAACAAGTACTTTGAATTGGATCCTATAATGAATGGGCAGCCAGTGTAAGGACTGGCGAAGAGCGGACGCGTCCGAGTACCGATTAGCCAGATGGATGACCCTGGCTGCTGCATTAAGGATGGACTGGAGAGGGGATAGTCGAGTAATGAGGAGGCCAAGTAATAGAGCATTGCATTAGTCCAGGCGGGAGTGGATCAATGCTACAGTGAGGGTTTTTGTTGTTTCCATGGTGAGAAAAGGGCGGATTCTAGAGATGTTCTTTAGGTGTAGGCGGCAAGAGCAGGCAAGAGATTGTATATGGAAGGTGAAGGAGAGATTGGTGTCAAACATAACACCCAGACAGCGAGCCTGCTGCCGGGGTGTTATTATGGTGCCGCCCACGGAGAGGGAAATGTCAGATTTAGGGAGGTTAGTAGACGGCGGGAGCAGAAGAAGTTCAGTTTTGGAGAGGTTGAGTTTCAGATAGAGAGCAGACATGATGTTGGAGACTGCGGACAGACAGTCGGTGGTGTTCTGTAGTACAGCGGGGGGAAGGTCGGGGGATGACGTGTATAATTGTGTGTCATCAGAATAAATATGGTACTGAAAGCCAAATCTGCTGATGGTCTGTCCAATTGGGGCCGTGTAGAGAGAGAAGAGAAGGGGGCCAAGGACTGAGCCCTGGGTACACCGACAGTGAGAGGAAGAGGAGATGACGTGGAGCCAGAGAACGAAACACTGAAGGAGCGGTCAGAAAGATAGGAGGAGAACCAGGAGAGAACAGTGTCCTTAATACCTAGTGACTGGAGCCTAGACAGTAGGAGACGATGGTCAACTGTGTCGAAAGCTGCAGAAAGGTCTAGAAGAATGAGCAGAGAGTGGTCACCGTTACGTTTTGCTGTCAGAAGGTCATTGGTCACTTTGATGAGTGCAGTTTCAGTCGAATCTAGGGGTCGGAAGCCGGACTGTGAAGGGTCTAGGAGGGAGTGAGTGGAGAGGTAACGGGTGAGGCAGGAGTAGACTAGGCGCTCCAAAAGTTTAGAGATGAAGGGGAGATTGGAGACCGGTCTGTAGTTGTTTGTGCAGGAAGGGTCGAGAGCGGGTTTCTTTAGTAATGGAGTAATGATGGAGTGTTTGAAGGAGGATGGGAAAATGCCAGAGGAGAGTGAGAGATTAAAGATTGTAGTTAGGTGAGTTGTGACAACTGGAGAGAGAGACTGGTGGAGGTGTGAGGGAATGGGGTCGGTAGTGCATGTAGTCGGACGAGAGGAAGAGAAGAGTCTGGAGACTTCTTCTGTGATGGGATCAAATGTGGAAATTGAGCCAGGGGAAATGCAGGGAGGGATGGGAGTCACAGCAGTTGGTGGTTGAGAGCAGATTTCCTGACGGATAGTATCTATTTTTTCTATAAAGTGGGAGGCCAGGTCGTCAGCACAAATGTCTGTGATAGGGGCTTGTGCTTTTGGCCTGAGGAGGGAGTGAAAAGTGTCAAAAAGTTTCTTGGGGTTGTTGGCTAGTGAGGAGATCAGGGTGGTGAAGTAGGTCTGTTTGGCGAGGTGAAGGGCAGCATTATAAGTTCTTAACATGAATTTAAAGTGGATGAAGTCTTCTGGTGTGCGGGTTTTTCTCCAAAGGCGTTCAGCACTCCTAGAGCATCGCTGGAGAAGGTGAGTTTGCGATGTGAGCCAGGGCTGTTTTACTGTGTGTTTGGAAGTTCTGAGGGTGAGCGGTGCTACTTGGTCAAGGGTGCTTCTAAGAGTGTTATTGTAGTGCTGAACAGCCAGATTAGGACAAGAAAAAGAGGAGATTGGGGACAGCGATGAGTGTAGGGAGTCTGAAAGTGTCTGAGGGTTAATGGCTTGTAGATTTCTGAATGTGTGGTAGGTAGGAGTGCGCTGGGGTGGTCGAGGATTTGTGAGGATGAAGGAGAGAATGTTGTGGTCAGAGAGTGGAAGCAGTGAGTTATTTAGGTGGGAGATTGAACAGAGGCGGACAAAGACCAGGTCAAGGGTGTTACCATCCTTGTGTGTCTCAGAGGTTGAAAGCTGTGAGAGGCCTAGAGAAGTGGTTAGTGATAGAAGCTGAGATGCAGATGTGGAAGTAGGACTGTTAATGGGGATGTTGAAGTCTCCAAGGATAAGGGTTGGTAGTTCTGAGGACATGAAGTGCGGCAGCCAGGCTGAGAAGTGGTCAAGGAACTGGGTGGGCGAGCCTGGGGGCCGATATATGACCGCTACTCTGAGGGAGAGCGGATGGAAGAGCCTGATGGTGTGGACTTCAAAAGAAGGGAATGAGAGTGATGGAATTGGGGGGATGACCTGGAAAGTGCATTGTGTGGACAAGAGTATGCCAACTCCACCACCATGTCGGTTTGTGGGTCTCGGGGAATGGGAGAACTGTAAGCCACCGTAGGAAATGGCAGCAGGGGAGACCGTGTCAGAATCCTGAATCCAGGTTTCAGTGAGGGCCAACAGATGAAGAGAGTTGTTCAGAAAGTAGTTGTGCAGGAAGGATAGTTTGTTGCATGCAGACCGTGGATTCCAGAGGGCACAATTGAAAGAAGGAGATGAGGGAGTGCGAGTAATATTAATAAGATTATTATGGTTTCGATATGAGGTAGGGTAGGGATTGAGGTTGGGGGATGGTGGACCAGGGTTGGGGGAGATGTCCCCTGAAATCAGTAGGAGAAGGAAGATAAAGAGCAGGTAGTTGTTGGAGTTGTAAGTAGGTTTTTTCTGTGATGTGTTTGGGCAAGATAGACTGAGGTTTCTCAGGAAGGTGAGGAGTGCATGGGAGCTGTACATGGGAGAGAGAAGTTTGGAGGGGCTGATGTGTATGAGTCGTGATGGAGGGGGGATGGGGCGGTGAATGTGGATGGCAAGGGAACACAGGAGGAGAAAGGTAATGTACATAATTAAAAAGAAAGCAAAGTGTGGGCTACCTGATTCCTGCCCTGATTAACTGCCATGGATAACTGCCGTTTACACGATGCTTGTCTTCTGTGATGCTTTGCTTTCTGTGATGCGTGCGCCCCCTTACTGCGTGCGCCCCTTAGACTACTCCTAAATATATAGCCCACACTACAGGGTCAGGAAAGTGGGATTGTGGGAGCTGCTTTGGGATAATTTGGCAGCTGAGGCCAGCACACCAGGGGGTGGTTAGATCATCAAAGGCAACCTGGCAACATCTATATGCTTTAGCACCTTCCACCTGATAAGATCTAGAGAGGCCCAGTCACAGGGATATAAAGCAGTAAGTATTTTAAACACAGTGCAAAAATGAATTATACCAAAGCATTATTACCAGGCACATTCAACTATGTTGCAAGATGGTAAAGCAGTGCTTGGCAGCAAGCAGAAGTATGGAGTGCATACCATAAATATATAGTGCGGCATACAACACAGATAGCAGAGGTGGGGATTCTAGCATTCAGCTGTTTGCTTCCAATGAATGCATTGCATACCATAAATATATAGTGCGGCATACAACACAGATATCAGAGGTGGGGATTCTATCATTCAGCTGTTTGCTTCCAATGAATGCATTGAATACCATTAATATATAGTGCGGCATACAACACAGATAGCAGAGGTGGGGATTCTATCATTCAGCTGTTTGCTTCCAATGAATGCATTGCATATGTGTAATAAATGGAAGAAGAGTAGGAAAGCTCAGTGGGATTCTTTAGTAAATTCTGCTTCAAAGAAATATCTAAGTCTATGTATTGTTTTTAAAATGTAAAAAAAAATTTGAAACATGGACTTTCATCGGCTTGTATGAGTAACAAGGCTGCATTATCCTCTAAATGATTTATAGATATACTGTGCTTGCATTAGACTATAAAATGGCCTTTTTTTACACATTTGTTTTCCAAATAAACGGACTGTTTTTATCCTCACGAAAGTCCATTTTTCATGGTTTTGGTCTGCATGGTTTTTCTTTTATCATCAATATGTCATCTATTTTTGTTGTACTCCCAAAAAAAGGATGAAAGCTTCTCCTAGCAACCAGTTAGTGAAAACAGACAGGATATGAATGCCATCAGTGTCTATTCTGTCGGACCTGAGTAGGACATGTCTCTGTTTGTTTCTTTTATGCAGACATTGGTCACATGAATATCTCCATGGATTACAATATGGCCATGGGCCATGGGCTGCCACTGGAATGAAACTGACAGAAAACGGACAACAAACAGTCATGAGTGATCAAAACTTTACTCAAGGAAATGGAAAGGTACAAAGATGGTTTACAAAACATAAGTATAACAATATATAACCTAAGACAGAAAAAGTACAATCAGCATTAATTATGTGACCGACTGGTATATAGGAATAGAATACCCTGCCCAAGAAAGGTGGGAATGGTATGTTCTCCTCTTATTTGTGAGGATTTCCTCCGCCCGGATTCTCTGGTTTCCTCCCGCATTGCACATGCTCATAGGGAATTTAGATTGTGAGTCTCTATGGGGAAAGTGATGATAATGTATATATAGTGCTACAGAATATGATGGCGCTATCAGGGGAAGCGTTAAGGGCAGGCAGACCAGGCAGCAGCCTAGGCCCCCCACTCCCCTGGGGCCGCCAGCTAGTTGCACATCACGCAGCCGCTATTTTTGAAATTCTGAAATTTAGATTGATCCCCCAAAAACAAATCTGGCATGGGGATCCTAGGTTCTACAACCGGCAACCCAGCAAGATAGGTAGCAATACTCCGAACCTCAGTGGCAAGCTGATCCACACGGCCAGACAACTGTGCAAACTCCATTGAGAGAAGAAAAAAAAATTCCTCTCAGCATCCAGAGAAAAGAGGGAAAAAAAATGCAACAAACAGAGTTTCCTTATTACTATTTTCCCCTTCTGTGAGTACCATACAATTTTCAGTTTTTCTGGCCAGTTATACTGTTATGTTTCGGTAACTGAGGAGAAATAGCAAAAAATAGCAAAAGCGGTAATACACCAGAGAGGCTGGAACCTATTGGATTGCAGTAACCTGAACTAACCACACAACTAGAAGTAGCTGTGGAGCGTTCCTACGGTAATCCTAGACACCTCGTCACAGCCTGAGAGATAACTACCCCTAAAGGCAGAAAGATGAAAGCTATCTGCCCCGGAGCAGATCTCCAAAGAAAATAGGAAGCCCCCAAACATGTAATGGCGGTTAGACAAGAAGAAAGCACGGACACAGACAGAAAATAGAATGAGCAAACGCTGGGGCCCAATCTGTCTAGGCAGAAAAGTACAGGAAAGAATTCTGACTGCAATCCAACAAAAACCCTAACAAAAATACCAACACTTCTGATTGCCAAAAAACCTGAGATCACACGATCTCATCCACCTAAATCAGATCTCGGGTGTAACAAAACACTATTCAGCAAATAAAAAGTAACAAAGGAGCAAAGCAAAAGTGTAGACACAAACAGAGCACAATTGCAGCGCCAGACCCCCAAAAGGGGACAGGCTGCAGTCCACTGCAAGCAGCAAACCAGCAGAGAAAATCAAACAGAGAAAAAAAAACAGCAAACACTTATCTGAGGGATAGCAGGAAACTAGCATTGCTTCAAGCAAGACAAGAAGGAACAATTGATAACCGGCAAGGCTGCTGGGAACTCAGGCCACTTATATCCTACCATTCAGCGCCAGCTGAAGGCCATTCATTAATCAGTTCATTACCCGCAACCACCGGAGGGATCCCCAGCTCAGAAGCCACCTCCAGCATATTCACAACAGTACCCCCCCTTGAGGAGGGGTCATCGAACCCTCACCTGCGCAACCAGGCCGATCAGGATGGGCTCGATGATAGGCATGGATAAGTCTCCCAGCATGAATGTCCGAAGAAAACACCCAAGAACTGTCCTCCTGACCATAACCTCTCCACTTAACCAAATACTGGAGTTTCCGTCTAGCAAAACGAGAATCCAATATCTTCTCAACCACATACTCCAAATTGCCCTCAACCAAAACAGGGTCGGGAGGCGCAGCCATAGGAACCACTGGTTCGACAAACCTCTTCAATAAGGACTTGTGGATCACGTTATGGATCTTAAATGGAAGAAGCAAATGGAAGGAAACCGGATTAATAATTTCCATGATCTTATAAGGTCCAATGAACCTTGGCTTAAATTTTGGAGATGCAACCTTCATAGGGATATTCCTTGAGGACAACCAAACCAAGTCCCCCACTTTAAAACGAGGACCATCAGTCCTATGCCGGTTGGCAAACCGCTGGGCCTTCTGCTGAGAGAGAGACAACCTCTCCACCACCTGGTCCCAAATCTGCTGCATACGCTGCACAATAGAGTCAACCCCCAGACAGACAGAAGCCTCCCCCTGTCCTGAAGAAAATCAAGGGTGAAACCCGGAATTGCAGAAAAATGGAGACATCAAGATGGCAGAGCTAGCTCTATTATTAAGAGCAAACTCAGCCAAAGGCAAAAAAGAGACCCAGTTATCTTGATCAGCAGACACAAAACATCTCAAATAAGTCTCCAAGGTCTGGTTTGTTCTCTCGGTTTGTCCATTGGTCTGAGGTTGAAATGCAGAGGAGAAAGACAACTGAACACCAAGTTTAGAACAAAATGTCCTCCAAAATCTGGAAACAAACTGGACTCCTCTGTCAGACACAATGTTCTCTGGAATGCCATGTAACTGAACCACATGCTGAAAGAACAAAGGCACCAACTCGGAGGAGGAAGGCAACTTAGGTAATGGCACAAGATGTATCATCTTGGAAAACCTATCACAGATTACCCAGATAATGGTCATTCTCTGAGAGACAGGAAGGTCAGAAATAAAATCCATAGAAATATGGGTCCATCGCCTCTTGGGTACAGGTAATGGCATTAACAAACCAGTAGAACGAGAGCAAGGCTTGGAAACATGTAATGGCGGTTAGACAAGAAGAAAGCACGGATACAGACAGAAAATAGATTGAGCAAACGCTAGGGCCCAACCTGTCTAGACAGAAAAGTACAGGAAAGAATTCTGACTGCAATCCAACAAAAACCTTAACAAAAATACCAACACTTCTGATTGCCAGTAAACCTGAGATCACACGATCTCATCCACCTAAATCAGATCTCTGGTGTTAGGGTCTGCGGAACGCACCAAATATATGAGGTAGATAGGTACGTTCGCAGCCCGGGGTCCATCGTGCAGGCGGAACCAGCTGCTAGTAAAATGGCGCAAGACGCGAACTCTGTTATCCCGCAGAGTCGCCAAAATAAACGCCACAATGCGCTGTGGCAATATGTGCGTACTCTGTTATTTCACAGAGCCGCTAGAAGGAGTGCCGCAGCGCTATATGGCGATGTGTGCGAACTCACTTAACACAACTAAGTCGCAAAATAAACACGCTAGGGCGCTGTCTAGCGTTGACAGCGAACACTGTTATCTCACAGAGCCGCTGAGAAAAAGTTTTGTGTCCTGTCAGGCACCCAGGTACACAGTTAAGTGCTAAGCGAACATAGGACGTGATCATGCACTAATGTCCTCGTGGGAGTCACCCGCAATCTACGCCAGACCCTGAATACGGCAATCAAACTCCTCACCGGTTATGCCGGTAATCTAGGGCATCTAGGAGACCGACCCTGACCAGCTAATATACCAAACTCCTCACCGATTAAGTCGGTATTCTAGGGGCTTATTTCAGCCGGGCCCTAACCACACACACGCATGACCACACTGGCGCAAAGCATATAATGGTTGATACTAGCGCATGGCGGTTCAGCATTGCCACCCTTTTATAATAACAGCTACAGGACCTGCCAGAAACAAGGACCAATGAAACTTGTTCCAGAACACCAGTAGTCACAGGACCTTCCTGGCAGACCAATAGGAGCTGCTGCAGTACCTGAACATGTGACCCCTGATCTCCAATGAGAGATCTCACCTTGGGCATGCTCGGAAGGGAAAAACAGGGACTTTGTCCTAAAGACGTCTGCTCGCCGCTAACCAGTACTGGCCACAATAGCAAAGTCTGGAGGAGCAGCAGTAATCCTCTGCACACTGCCAGACTGGGCGAGACGCTGGGACCGACGTCTAAGCTGAGCAGAGTCCACTGCGGCCGGAGACGAATGGGAGACCACAGCCGGAATGGCTCGAGATTCCCCTTGTGCAGAAGCGGGAACTTGACCCCTAACATCTGGTGTAACAAAATGCTATTCAGTAAATAAAAAGGAACAAAGCAAAAGTGCAGACACAAACGGAGCACAATTGCAGCGCCAGACCCCCAAAAGGGGACAGGCTGCAGTCCACTGCAAGCAGCAAACCAGCAGAGAAAATCAAACAGAGGAAAAAAAAACAGCAAACACTTATCTGAGGGAGAGCAGGAAACTAGAGTGCTTCAAGCAAGACAAGAAGGAACAATTGATAACCGGCAAGGCTGCTGGGAACTCAGGCCACTTATATCCTACCATTCAGCGCCAGCTGAAGGCCATTCATTAATCAGTTTATTACCCTCAGAAACCACCAGAGGGACCCCCAACTCAGAAACCGCCTCCAGCATATTCACAACAGAGGACATCTATAAACCAGAGGAGGAGTCCTGAGGAGATAATTTGCATAATCCCAGTGCATTCTGGTATAAGTGAAGAGTCTCCGCGATCTCAAAGAACACTGTTTTTTGTCCATTGCAGCAGACAGGGGGAGTCCTGAGGAGACACTTGGCATATTCCCAGTGCATTCTTGGTAAGTGAACTGTCTCGGAGAGCTCAAAGAACACTGGATTTTGGCCATTGCAGCTGAAAGGAGGACATTGGTAAAGCAGGGGAGTCCTGAGGACATAATTTGCATATTCCCAGTGGATTCTGGGATAAGTGAAGAGTCTCTGCGATCTCAAAGAGCACTGTATTTTGTCCATTGCCGCAGAAAGGAGGAGTCCTGAGGCGACACTTTGCATATCCCCAGTGAATTCTTGGTAATTGAACAGTCTCGGTGAGCTCAAAGAACACTGGATTTTGGCCGTTGCAGCTGAAAGGAGGACATTGGTAAACCGCACGCTGGCACATTTTTCACCGATTCCATATTTCACAAACAATAAGAACAATGAACAGTCCAGGAGCCATTTGGTGAGCTTCATTTCTTGCTACATGTTCACAGACTTATCAGTGGAAAAGCCGAACTTCACATGCCAGAAATGCAAGCTTGTGTCCGTGTTGGGCTGGAGTCACACACAACGTCTAAAAAATCCGACCGTTTTAGTCGGTCGATAATCGGATTAAAATTTCATGAACATTGATGCGACTGGCATCCGATTTTTAGTAGGTGATGCGATTTTGTAGCATGTACGCTTACATTTCACATCCGATTACCCAGCGACTACCGTTTTTTAGTGGCATCATAGCAAAATGGACATTTAACGTTTTTGAGGCCTGCAAATAATTTGAATAATGAGCCAGACTCATATTTAAGCGTGGTTTGACTGTTCTTACCCTCCCAACGTTGCCGTGGAGTGTTTGGCTTGTTAGTTTCTCCTGTTGTGTTGCTGCTAAGTTACAATTATGAGTGACAGACTAATGTTTAATAGAACTGAGCGTCTGCTGTACTATTGGGTGCTATCCAGACGTTTTGGGGAGTCATACCCTGTAGTTGTTTCTCCCAGAATCCGCAGAAGGATGTGGGTGCATCCCTTTTTGATGCGAAGAATGAGCAAAGGGCATTTTGAGCACCTGTATTCAACACTGCGTATGAATCCAGACAAGTTTTTTGGCTATTATCGCATGAGTGTTCCCACCTTTGATATTTTGCTTGACATATTGCGCCCTGGAATCACCTTTAAGAACACCAGGATGCGTCCTTCAATTTCAGCTGAGGAAAGGCTTCTTCTAACATTACGGTATGTGTCAACGATATGTTGATGATGTTTTCCACAATTGACAAACTTTACCATTGTTCTTACTTTGTTCATCTTAACATACTGTACCCAATGCCATTATGACATTTTGCCCTTTTCCCTATATGGTTGTGTGTAGACGTAATAAGGGTTTGTAAGTCATAGCATTAAGTGAATGCGTGAGTATACAAATGTCCACTGTTTAAATTTGGTTAATGCACTGCTTGTAGTTTGTTTGCCTGATGTGTACATGTTTGTTGTTGTTTGTGTATTGCAGGTTCCTTTCCAATGGACTCTCATATGCTGCTCTGCATTCAGGCTAAGTGCACACGTTTGCAGAATGTTTGCAGAATATTCCTGAGCAAAACCGTACTTTTTTCGCGGCAAAAACGCGCGTTTTTTTTGCGCGGATTTTGCGCGTTTTTGGTGCGTTTTTTGCGTGGTTTTGACGCGTTTTTACCGCGATTTTTTCCTGAACTTTCTAGGTCAATAATAAAGCGGGAAAAAACGCTAGAAATCCGCAAAATTAATGGACATGATGCTAGATTTTCCGCGATGCGTTTTTTTTGCGGAAAAAAACGCACCATGTGCACAAAAATTGCGGAATTCATTCTAAATGATAGGATGCTTAATACATGCGTTTTTGACGCGTTTTTTCCGCGAAAAAACGCGAAAAAAACGCAAATATTCCTGAACGTGTGCACTTAGCCTTAGAGTTTTTAATAGGGAAATCGACCATTTCCGGAATAGTCAGCTCTACTTGTGCCCAAATTTGGTCAAGACTAAATAAAGAGGTGATGCCAGAGCCCAAAATGGAAGATTGGTTGAGTATTGCACGTGGATTTCAAGAAAGCTGTAATTTTCCACACTGTATTGGAGCCCTGGACGGGAAGCACATACGTGTGCGTAAGCCGCCGAACTCAGGGACCCAATTCTACAATTATAAGCAATATTTTTCTATCGTTTTGTTGGCCTTGGTCGACAGTAACTACCGCTTCATAATTGTAGACATTGGGGCCTATGGAAGGACTGGAGACTCCAGAGTCTTCAATTCTTCCATTATGGGTCGGCGGCTACGCAATAACCAATTGGACTTACCACCACCATGTCAACTTCCACAGTCAAATATGGATGCAGTGCCATATGTTGTAGTAGCGGATGAGGCCTTCTAATTAACTCGTCATGTTATGAGACCATATCCTCGTCGCAATCTGAACCATCAGCGACGCATATTTAATTATCGCCTTTCTCGTGCACGACGCCTGGTGGAGTGCACATTTGGTATTCTTACAGCCAAATGGCGTGTCCTACAATCAGCCATTCAGCTAAGTGATTCAAATGTTAATCTTGTAATCCAAGCATGTGTGGTACTACATAATTTTACTAGAATGCATGAATGCTCATCAGCTGATATGCCTGACCTTCAGTCTGATAATATGACGAGGCCTATGAGACCAGTCATCCATCCTCGTTGTCCCTCTTCTGGACTCAAAGTCCGTGACTTATTGACAAATTTTTTTGTTTCCCCTGCTGGTGCTATTTCTTGGCAAGAGGAGGCCATAGCTATGTAGTGTGTTTTATGTTATATCATACCATAAAGTTACTTGTGATTAATTAATTGATGGAACACTGTTGTTCTTTAAGGCCACTTTACCCTACTTTAGACAGGACATAACATATAAGAATAATCACAGACAACCAATGGCACTTCACGAATTTTACTCATTAGTGTATTTTTTGTAGCCTTTTAGTGGCTGATATGTTTTGTAAACCGGACCAACATGTCCAAAGGTAACAATGAAATATTTAGAAAATTCTCAACAGCAAAAAAAAACACATATATAACTTAAATACAAATGAAAAAACATAAAAAAAGGTTATTTCAGCTACAATTGATGGTAGCTTGGTGGTGGTGAGGATGGAGGGCCAGGTTGTGTGTTAGGCCTTCCACTATCTGCAACCTGTGTTTGACCCTGAGCTGGGGCAGAACCTAAGGTAGCAGCTGGGTTACTGGCTGCATCCTGATGGCCTTGTGGGTAGGGGTACATAGGGAATTGCTGCTCATAGTCATATTGATATGACTGAGCAGTACCAGAATGACCCCCAATATGCCCATGTCTAACATATCCATGTTGTGGCCAGCCAACAACATTGGGTATGTTAGAGTGGGCATATTGGGCATGGCCACTCTGTCCCATGGCTTGGAACTGGGTAGCTCCGTAGTATGAAGGAGCTGCAGTAGGATGAGGAGGAGGAGGAGGTGGGTTCTGTTGGACACAAGGAGGAGGTGGAGGAGGAGGATGATGATGAGGAGGAGGATCAGAGGCAGAAGCAGATTGTGATTGCTGGGGTCCAAACAACCATAATAGATTTTCAGGACCAACCTGCCATCTTTCTAGAAAATCTAGTACGGTGCTTGGATTATTAGGCGCTGTTCCAGCATCCAGAACAATCTGCAGTCCGCTTCTGATCCGCAGTCTGTGCTCTCTTGGAATAGCCCGGAGGTAACGGGACAGACTGCGGGCAAATGACTCCTCCCCATC